>CM053792.1:770750451-771350451 GCA_028749045.1 Cupressus sempervirens | reverse complement strand
TGAGGGAAGTGTGGGAATATTTTTGAATGCAACTTGGTGAGAAGGTGACACATTTAAAAAAACATGGTTTATGATAAATCTCCTTGCCCTTATGCAAGACAAGGACACATTCAAATGTTATCCCAAGACCAACACTCCAGCTCACATGGAAAGTGGGAAAAAGAAGGGAAGGATGGGTGTCAAAAAACAACCAGGTTGGAGATATTGTAAAAGTTCAAAATGCATTCCCATTTCGCATTAATTCATATTTGACTTGTGATATCCCTTGCTTCCCCAATGCTATGAGTGTGTAACTCATGGGAGGGTGACATCATCTTGTATTCATCCTATCTAAATGCATGGAAGGGAAATAGTTAGAGTTAAAGTTTCATAGGTGAATTTAGGATATGGTAAGGTAGGGTGTAAAATAGTTTACATTGATTTTAGTTTTATTGTATTTTATAATTATATATTTATTATTTGAAATGGTGTCAAAAGATTTAAAAAGTAATCTTATAAGAATATTCTCTATTGCTAGAAGATAATTAAAAATTTTCCATACAAAATGTAGAAAGCATTTTGGCTCTCAAATAGTTGACAATTATGAGATTTCTTTTCTCTTGAAGGTGCTAGGTTTCCCATAGGATTTTTAATAGTTTCCTAGTGCAATAATATTTAGTTCATTTTCTAGAATGAATTTGTAGGAATAGTTTTGATGTTAAATTTTGCATTTAAATTAGGAGAAATCTTAAATAGGTTATAACACATGTAGTAAAAGGTAATATTCATTTGAATCAAATTTCTTATAGGACATAACCATAATCAAGTTGAATAGCTCCATATAACATCAATATCTATAATACAATTAATCTCTTTGCATTTAGAATTGAATTTTCAAGGGTACAAGAAGTGTTACAAGAAGTGAAATGTGAAACCACTATATTTATGCATTCATCCTATACCAATCAGTTTCAAGAGATTTAAAATGAAATCCATTTAACATGTTCTCATTTCTACTATCAAATTTTATACATCAAGATCATATTTCCCTTTATTAAAATAACAACTAGATTAGGAAGATTGAAATCCAATAGAGCCAATAGATATCCAACTTTATTTTTATAGCATATAAAAAAATTCAATGAAATCACTACAAGGATAAGTCTCTGGTAACAATGGAACCAAGATCACCAAGAAGACTTTGAATCCAATTTTGCTCCATTTAAAGGTACTATCCAAGAAATCTACAAATACATAAAGATAACCATGGAGATCTCACATCCCAAGCAAGGCCTTGATGTGAGGCCACACCCCGAGCTTAGGAGAACCAATAATTGGCTGGGTGACAATCAAATACTCTCACAATGACACACTCAACAAACAAACCCCATCTAAGGTATGCACAACAGGTTCCATATAGAACCAGGACTATGGAGTATGTGGATTTTTCTAGATAGGAGATGTCAATCACAAAAAAAAATCACATGCCTCTTCCAAGGCTAACAAATCACAATGAACTTTCATTCTTTCTCTCCTTATTTCTCCAAAACAAAGTCGGTTTGTATTGACAAGTAAAGGCCCATAACACCTTACTTCTCTCTCTTCTCAACATGAGGAGAGACTTTCACTGACCTAGAGTCCAACTAAATCCCTCCTCCCGTACATGGCAACATTTTCTCTATCCAAAGGTGAGTAATGCCAACACACCCATAATTGTTTTCCCAACAAAACCAAAAGGAAAACATGAAATGAAAAAAAATAGAAAACCCACAAATACCCATCCCTCACATGTTAAAACACAAACAAAAAATACACACATACAAGAGATTTACATAAGCTAGTAGTGAACAACGCATGAAGAACATGTCCATGAAGAATCCTGCCTTCACAAAGGTTATGGCTATGGAGTTTTGAGATGAGCTAAATCCTTCTTCCTCTTCAATTTCAAGCTTGACTCTCTCTAAATGTAGAAAATGGGTGAACAACCTTCAACTCTCAAAAAGTCCACTAAATAGGCTTCTAAACTTACCCACCGAAGATGGCAATAACTCTAGACTTAAGCTTTCTATGGTCTTCCCACTTGTTCCTACCATTAAGACAACCTTTTAGGAGAAGTGTAAACTTGGTTAACATTATGGAGATGGTAAATTTTTTCACCAAAGGGAAAATGATATATTTTAGGGGTCATAAATGTTGCTAGGAAGTTCTAGAAGGGTGGAAAAGGTCCCCAACAACACCTTACTAAAACTTATCTTTATTTGGCTTACTACATAGTCCTAATTTTTATAGCCAATCTTGTCTTAGAATAGTAAATTTTCAAAATTACTATATCTAATTTATATTTGGTATTCTATGTTAAAATTAATATAGCTAGTCTTTATTTGATTATTTCTATGATCGATTAGTGAAACAAAATTAGGTTACAATTGCTATAGTAAGAAGCTAATATACACAATTAATATCACCGGATGTGATCTCTATTTGACATATGCAACATGAATTGTGAGGATTTAATGTTTAGTTAGAAAATTAATTTTGCTAATTATATTATTAGAAACATTATAGTTAATCTATAGTTGGTATACTCTAGATTGGTAGCATATGTATAGCTAATCTATGACTGACATAATTTATGGTCAAATTATTACAACTGATACCAATTTGGCATATTGTATTTTTAAAATTTGAAAACCAATATAGATAATATATATTTGGCATAAACTATTATAGATGTAGAGAGAGAGAGAGAGAGAGAGAGAGAGAGAGAGAGAGAGAGAGAGAGAGAGAGAGAGAGAGAATCAAAATAACCATAGTTAATATTTATTTGTTATTCACTACCTCGATGAATTTTGGTCAAACTTTGTCATAACTATCAAAACTAATCTCTTTGGAAATAATATTTTCCAACATCAACCTAGATAAGATTTTCTATTCTCTAAATTGTCTAAGGTTGGCAGAGAAATATTTTCCTTCAAATTCTCAAAGGATAATCTCTATTTGTTATGCATTACCTTGTATGGAGGCCAACCAGTGCCATCACAACTAATTTCCCATTTGGATTGTGGTATGATGTCCATAGTATATTAATGACATAAATATTGTTGCAACTTATATCTATATGATATATATTTTGTTTTATGCAAGGAAATTAAGTTCATAAAAATCAATGCCAGTGCATCTTTATTCAAGATATCTTGCCATTTCTAGAGGGCAACAAGTATTGTTCAAACTAACTCATCTAAATATCTATCTGATAGATGGTGTCATTGATAAAAGACAAGCAATCTTGTCAAAATCATTACATCCAATTCCATTTAGCATAGGTTTTCATAAATTAAAGTTAATCTATGTCAACAAAATCTCTATAGCTAATTTCTAATTGGTCCTATCTATGTTGTTAAAATCATAACAATTAAAATTGATTTCACATAAACTGCTAATAGACACATAGAAAAAAATATTATCAATATTAGTGTAACAAATGTCTATTTGGTGTATACATGGTACACCCATGTAATTAGGTGAACCTACACTATTACAAATGATTTTTAAAGGACTAACTGTCATGACATGAGATAGTTTTTATTATCAAAATCACTCTTATCTAAACTATATTTGGCTATTAAAGGTGAATGTATGCTATTAGAGTCACCTTAACTAATATCTATGCAAATTAAATAGCACCTTATTTAATACTAGCATAACTAATTTCTAATGGAAGCCAATTAATATAATCAAAACAACCTCTCTTAGCCTCTCTCTCTCTCTCTCTCTCTCTCACACACACACACACACACGCACACGCACACGCACACGCACACGCACACGCACACGCACACGCACACGCACACGCACACGCACACGCACACGCACATGCACACGCACACGCACACGCACACGCACACGCACATGCACACGCACACGCACATGCACACGCACACACACACGCACACGCGCACGCGCACACACACACACACACACACACACACACACACACACACACACACACACACACACACACACACACACACATCATATTATCAAAATTTCTAAAATTTATCTTTAGTTGGCTTACTACATAGTCCTAATTTCTATAGCCAATCTTGTCTTAAAATAGTAAATTGTCAAAATTACTATATCTAATTCATATTTGGTATTCTATGTTATTAAAATTAATAGATCCATTCTTTGTTTGATGATTTCTATGACTGATGAGTGAAACAAAATTAGGTTGCAATTTCTATAGTAAGAAGCTAATTGTCATGCCCAAAAAAATTAGGGCAAAAACACACTAACAATATTTTTTTAATGTTTAAAAATCCATGTTTAGCACTTATTACATTGAATATGATACGAGAAGTTGAAATGGATTGAAGTGATTTTTGGTTGTAATTCATATTGATGCAGAGTTGAAATCTGAACCTTACTGCACCGTGATGGAACCTCAGGTTTTAGTGCTACAAGAACACTTAGTTTGGGTTACACAACTTGGTTTGATTAAACCACAGTCAAGATGTGACATCATATTTGAGAAGATATTAGGGTTTCATAGTCCTTTAAAGTTTAATTAATATTTTTAAATAATTACATAAGACACATTAGATTTGACATGATTCTATATATACATTTCATTATGATGGACATTTCCCTAGGCGAACTAATTCTGCATCTCTTAGGAAATGATTTGGAACCTTAGTACTAGTTTCCAATTAATCATAATTTAATGATAAAACTTAATTAGTACATTTGAATGTTCATCCTATAATTACATCTGATAAAAATTTCGTCTCTACAACACCTTCCTATTTCACTATCGAGTTAGTTATTTAAGACCTCTTCTTTTACCTTCAATTCTTATGATCTTAGCAATTTGAGTTAATGAAGACAGAATATAACATTATAAACATTTAATAAAATAAAAAACTTAAAAGTATTTACATAAAATAACATGATATACCATCCTTGATAATATAAGGTACCCTAAATGTGACATATAATTCTAACCCACAAAATAAGCCCTTAATACTTCACCTTTATTGACCTTTTAAAACAACTACTAATTTAATAATAAATACTATTAATTAAATCCTACACATTAACATCCATCCCAACTCTATTAATACTAACTAATCCCTACTTAACTTATAACCACCAATACACAAGCTAGCTTAGTCCTAACTAACTTCTAACCCTCTTCTAACACCTAACCCCTAACACTCTACACCTAATCCTACCCCTTACCCCACCATTACCCAAGGTTTGGGTGGTCTCCCAAGTGTAGGTACATGGTCCCCACTCATACCCACGTGCTACCTAAGACCAAAAGGTATTCTTTAGATCTGAAATGCATGGAAGAGGATATGGGTGGAATAAGGACAAAGGAAGGAGTTAAAAACAAATTTATGTACAAAATGAAACAATGCCCCCCTAAAGTCAATGTGCTAGCAAGAAATCCCTTTTACATGAGGAGTATTGTGCAACTTCCAACAAATGGGATAATGAAGATTGCATTAGGGAGTGGGATCCAAGTGGGAAGGGGTAGGTAGAAAATATGTGGGGTGCAAAGATATTTATGTTCTTGATTAGTTTAGTTTGCACTTTTTTTGTTTGTTATTGATTACCCTTGTTGACTTGTGTAGTGTACTCTCCTTGGAAGTGAGGTGGAGGTAAGTCAAGATGACATCAACAAGAGAAATTCAAACACATGGGAGAGGGAGTGGGTGATTAGTTGAGGGTAAAGTTTTATAGATGGGGCCTTTTGTGGGGAGGAGTAATTAGAATAGGAGACTTTGTATTGATTTTTAAATTTTTTAACATTTATATCATTATAAATTAAATTATGTAATTTATTTAGAAAGCATCTATAGAGTATATTCTCTATCAAAATATTGGAAAAAAGATTTTCCCAAAAAAATTCCAAAGAGCATTTTGGCTCTCTTAAATAGATGAAAGTTATAGTTTTCCTTTATCCTTTAAAGTATTAGGTTTCCTCTTAGGAATTTTATAGTGGCATAATGAATTAATGTTTTTTTCACTCAATTGAGGTGATTGTAGATATAATATTGATTAGGAGTAATTTTAGATAGTTTACATATAATGCAACATAGGATTAAATTCACTGATTTAATAAAATTTATACAAGCTAAGGTTCAACTAAAGAGATAATGCATGTTCTTGAGTATCAAATTTAACTAACATTATCATTGCATTCTCCAATCAATTTCTTAATGAATTACTACCATATTACTATTTTTCTACTTCTCCATTATCTATGACAGAATTAAAAAAAATACATAAGAATGGACTACTCATTGAATTATCACTGGATATTTTTATATTTATATGCTTTTCAAAACCAGAATTGAATGAAAAGAAATTTGCATTTTACCACAGTTCATTGCAACTGATTTGTATAACATATCTCTTTCTCTCATTAACTAAAGTAAGGTAGACAATATTGAACACTTTCAAGGATCACAATAAGATAGATTTCCTTGTTTCAAAACAATATTACAAGATATACCAAGAAGGTGATACATTAAGGGAGAATTCTCCAACAACAAGGTGACTCATGAAAAATTGCACCAAGGATCCATCCAAATTTGCTCCCTAACTGAATCCATCTTAGAATAGCAAATTGTCAAAATTACTATATATAATTTATATTTGATATTCTATGTTATTAAAATTAATATAGCTAGTCTTTATTTGATGATTTCTATGACCAATGAGTGAAACAAAATTAGGCTGCAATTGTTATAGTAAGAAGCTAATATACACAATCAATATCACTGCACTTGATCTCTATTTGACATATGCAACATGAATGGTGAGGAATTAATTTTTAGTTATACAAATATTTTTTCTAATTATATTATTGGAAACATTATAGTTAATCTATATTTGGCATACTCTAGATTGGTAGCATCTATATAGCTAATCTATAACCAGCATAATTTATGGTCAAATTATTACAACTGATACCAATTTGGCATATTATATTTTTAAAATTTGAAAACTACTATAGCTAATATCTATTTGGCATAAACTATTATAGATGGAGAGAGAGAGAGAGAGAGAGAGAGAGAGAGAGAGAGAGAGAGAGAGAGAGCGCAATGCATAGAGTCAAAATAAAAGCAGTTAATCTTTGTTTGTTATTCACTACCTCGATGAATTTTGGTCAACCTTCATCATTGCTATCACAACTAATCTCTTGGGACATAATATTTTCCAACATCAACCTAGATAAGATTTTCTATTCTCTAAATTACTCCAAAGGTTGGCGGGAAAATATTTTCCTTCAAAATCCCAAAGATAATCTCTACTTGTTATGCATTACCTTGTATGGAGGCCAACTTGTGCCATCACAACTAATTTCCTTTGGATTGTGGTATTATATCCATAGCGTATTAATGACATAAATATTGTTGCAATATATATCGATATAATATATTTTTCCTTTTATACAAGGAAATTAATGCCATAAAAATCAATGCCAATGCATCTTTATTCTATACATCTTGCTATTTCTGGAGGGAAACAAGTATTGTTCAAAATAACTCATTTAAATATCTATCTGATGGATAGTGCCATTGATAGAAAACCAACAATCTTGTCAAAATCATGACATCTAATTCCATTTAGCATAGGTTTCCATAAATTAAAGTCAATCTATGTCAACAAAATCTCTACAACTAATTTCTAATTGGTCCTATCTACATTGATAAAATCATAGTAATTAAAATTGATTTCACATAAACTACCAATAGACGCATAATAAAAAAATACTGTTAATATTCATGTAACAAATGTCTATTTGGTGTATACATGACACACCCATAGAATTAGGCCAGCCTACATGATTAAAAATAATTTTTAAAGGACTAACTGTCATGGATAGGAGATAGTTTTTATTATCAAAATCACTCTTATCTAAAATTTATTTGGCCATTGAAGGTGAATGTCTGCTATCAGAGTCACCTTAACTAATATCTATTCAAGTGAATTCCTAAATAGCCCCTTATTTTGTACTAGCATAACCAATTTCTAATGGAAGCCAATTAATATAATAAAAAGCACCTCTCTCTCTCTCTCTCTCACACACACACACACACACACACACACACACACACACACACACACACACACACACACACACACACACACACACACACACACACACACACACACACACACACACACACACACACACACACACACAGACACAGACACAGAGAGTATTATTACAATTACTAAAATTTATCTTAATTTTGCCTACTATATAGTCCTAATTTCTATAGCCTATCTTGTATTAGAATAGTAAATTATAAAAATCACAACATCTAATTTATATTTGGTATTCTATGTTGTTAAAATTAATATAACTAGTTTTTATTTGATGATTTCTATGATCGAGAATTAATTAGGTTGTAATTTCTATAGTAAGAAGCTAATATACACAATCAATATCACCACACATGATCTCTATTTGACATATAAACATGAATGATGAGGAATTAATGTTTAATTAGAAAAATATTTTTTCTAATTATATTATTGGAAACATTATATTTAATCTATAGTTGGCATACTCTAGAATGGTAGCATATATATAGCTAATCTATGTCTGGAATAATTTATGATCAAATTATTACAACTAATACCAATTTGAAATATTATATTTTAAATATTTGAAAAATACTATAACTAATATCTATTTCGAATAAACTATTATAGATGGAGAGAGAGAAAGAGAGCAATGCATAGAGTCAAAATAACTATAGTTAATCTTTGTTTGTTATTCGCTACCTCAATGAATTTTGGTCAACCTTTGTCATCGCTATCACAACTAATTTCTTTTGAAATAATATTTTCCAACATCAACCTAGATAAGATGTTCTATTCTTTAAATACTCCTAAAGTTGGCAGGGAAATCTTTTCCTTCAAAATCCCAAAAGATAATCTCTATTTGTTATGCATTACCTTGTTTGGAGGCCAACCCGTGCCATCACAACAAATTTCCATTTGGATTGTGGTGATATGTCCATAGCGTATCAATGACATAAATATTGTTGCAACTAATATCTATATGATGTACATTTTCTTTCATGCAAGGAAATTAAGGCCATAAAAATCAATGCCAGTGCATCTTTATTCTAGATTTCTCAATATTTCTAAAGTGCAACAAGTGTTGTTCAAAATAAATCATCTAAATATCTATCCAATGGATGGTGCCATTGATAGAAGACAAACAATCATGTCAGCATCATTGCATTTAATTCCATTTAGCATAGGTTGTCATAAATTAAAGTCAATCCATGTTAACAAAATCTCTATAGTTAATTTCTAATTGGTCCTATCTATGTTGTTTAAATCAGAGTAATTAAAATTGATTTCACATAAAATACTAATAGACACTAAATATTGTCAATAATAGTGTAACAAATGTCTATTAGGTGTACATGGTACACCCATGGAATTAGGCCAACCTACACAATTGAAAATAATTTTTAAAGGACTAACTATCATGGATAGGAGATAGTTTTTATTATCAAAATCACTCTTATCTAAACTTTATTTGGCCATTGAAGGTGAATGTCTGCTATCAAAGTCACCTTAACTAATATCTATCCAAGTGAGTTTCTAAATAGCCCCTTATTTTGTACTAGCATAACTAATTTATAATGGATGCCAATTAATATAATAACTAATTTCTAATGGGAGCCAATTAATATAATCAAAATCACCTCTCTTTCTCTCTCTCTCTCACACACACACACACACACACACACACACACACAGTATTATAAAAAATTATCTTTATTTGGCATACTATATAGTCCTAATTTCTATAGCCAATCTTGTCTTAGAATAGTAAATTGTCAAAATTGTACTATATCTAATTTATATTTGGTATTTTATGATGTTAAAATTAATATAGCCAATCTTTATTTAGAATAGTAAAATGTCAAAATTACTATATCTAATTTATATTTGGTATTCTATGTTGTTAAAATTAATATAACTAGTCTTTATTGGATGATTTCTATGACCAATGAGTGAAACAAAATTAGGTTGCAATTGCTATAGCAAGAAGCTAATATACATAGTCAATATCACCACACTTGATCTCTTTTTGACATATGCAACATGAATGGTGAGGAATTAATGTTTAGTTAGAAAATAGTTTTTCTAATTATATTAATTGGAAACATTATAGTTAATCTATAGTTGGCATACTCTAGATTGGTAGCATATATATAGATAATATATATTGACATAATTAATGATCAAATTATTACAACTGATACCAATTTGGTATATTATAGTTTTAAAATTTATAAACCACTATAGCTAATATCTATTTGGCATAAACTATTATATATATATATATATATATATATATATATATATATATATATATATATATAGAGAGAGAGAGAGAGAGAGAGAGAGAGAGAGAGAGAGAGAGAGAGAGAGAGAGAGAGAGAGAGAGAGAGAGAGATGCATAGAGTCAAAATAACCACAGTTAATCTTTGTTTGATATTTACTACCTCGATGAATTTTGGTCAACCTTTGTCATCACTATCACAACTAATCTCTTTGGAAATAATATTTTCCAATATAAACCTAGATACAATTTTGTATTCTCTAAATACTCCTACAGTTGGAGGGAAATTGTTTCCTTCAAAATCCCAAAAGATAATCTCTATTTGTTATGCATTACCTTGTATGGAGGCCAACTTGTGCCATTAGAACTAATTTCCATTTGGATTGTTGTATTATGTCCATAGCGTATTAATGACATAAATATTGTTACAACTAATATCTATATGATATATGTTTTCTTTTATGAAAGGAAATTAGGGCCATAAAAATCAATGCCAGTGCATCTTTATGGAGGGCAACAAGTTTGTTCAAAATAACTCATCTAAATATCTATCTGATGGATTGTGCCATTGAGAGAAGACAAACAATCATGTTAGGATCATTACATCTAATTCCATTTAGCATAGGTTGTCATAAATTAAAGTCAATCTATGTCAACAAAATCTCTACAACTAATTTCTAATTGGTCCTATCTATGTTGTTAAAATCATTGTTTTAAAAACTAATTGCACATCAACTAGTAATAGACACATAGAAATAAATATTGTCAATATTAGTGTAACACATGTCTATTTGGTGTATACATGGTACAACCATGGAATTAGGCCAACCTACATATTTAAAAATAATTTCTAAAGGACTAACTTTCATGGATAGGAGATAGTTTTTATTATTAAAATCACTCTTATATAAACTTTATTTGGCCATTGAACATGAATTTCTGTTATCAGAGTCACCTTAACTAATATCTATCCAACTGAGTTCTAAAATAGCCCCTTATTTTATAGTAGCATAACTAATTTCTAATGGAAGCCAATTAATATAATCAAATCATCTGTGTGTGTGTGTGTGTGTGTGTGTCACACACACACACACACACACACACACACACACACACACACACACACACACAAACACACACACACACACACACACACACACACACACACACACACACACACACACACACACACACACACACACACACACACACACACACACACACACACACACACACACACACACACACACACAATGTACTAGCAACATTACTAAAATTTATCTTTATTTGTATTACTATATAGTCCTAATTTCTATAGCCAATCTTTTCTTAGAAAAGTAAATTGTCAAAATTACTATATCTAATTTATATTTGGTATTCTATGTTGTTAAAATTAATATATCTAGCATTTATTTGATGAGTTCTATGACTAATGAGTGAAACCAAATTAGGTTGCAATTGTTATAGTATGAAGCTAATAAATGCAATCAATATCACCGTACTTGATCTCTATTTGACATATGCAACATGAATAGTGAGGAATCAAAGTTTAGTTAGAACAATAATTTTCCTAATTATATTATTGGAAACAATATAGTTAATCTATAGTTGGATTACCTTAGATTGGTAGCATATATAGCTAATCTATGACTGGCATAATTTATGGTCAAATTATTACAACAAATACCAATTTGGCATATTATATTTTTAAAATTTGAAAACCACTATAGCTAATATCTATTTGGCATAAACTCTTATAGATGGAGAGAGAGCACAATGTATAGAGTCAAACTAATCATAGTTAATCTTTGTTTGTTATTCATTGCCTCGATAAATTTTGGTCAACTTTTGTAATTGCTATCACAACTAATCTCTTTGGAAATAATATTTTCCAACATCAACGTAGATAACATTTTCTATTCTATAAATACTACTAAGGTTGGCAGGGAAATATTTTCCTTCAAAATCCAAAAAGATAATATCTATTTGTTATGCATTACCTTCTATGGATGCCACCTTGTGCCATCACATCTAATTTCCATTTGGATTGTGGTATTATATCCACAGTGTATTAATGACATTAGTATTGTTACAACTTATATCTATATGATTTTTTTTTTCTTTTGTGTAAGGAAATTAAGGCCATAAAAATCAATGGTAGTGCATCTTTAGTCTTGATATCTTGCTATTTCTAAAGGGCAACAAGTATTGTTCAAAATAACTCATCTAAATATCTAATTGAAGGATGATGCCATTGATAGAAGACAAACAATCATGTAAAAATCATTACATCTAATTCCATTTAGCATAGGTTTTCATAAATTAAATTCAATCTATGTCAACAAAATTTGTACAACTAATTTCTAATTGGTCCTATCTATGTTGTTAAAATCATAGTAATTAAAATTGATTTCACATAAACTACCAATAAACACAAAAGAAACAAATATTGTCAATATTAGTGTAACAAATGTATATTTGGTGTATACATGGCACACCCATGGAATTAGGCCAACCTACACAATTATAAATAATTTTTAAAGGACTAATTGTCGTGGACAAGATGATCCGATGGATATTTTCAGTGAAAATTGAAGTGTCTTTAAATCTCCAAATTTTGCACCATTAGAAAGATCTCAACATCCTGATTCTAACGCAACTTGAATGAACAAAAATAGAGTCAGGATGCAAAAGTTACGCTCGGCCAAAGTTTTGGGCAACAGGTAGACCAGAGGGCTAGATAAGAAGTGAAATTAGACCATCTCAAAAGTGGTCAACAATGGATTTCAAATTAAAGATCTCATTGAGAGCTTTCCAACGATGTTTGTTTCGTAAAAAATGGAGCTCATATGAAGAAGTTATGGCCATTTGAATTTTGGAGGCAAAATGTAATAGTGATGACATCATCATGTCATCATCATGCTAATGTGGCAGTGTACAATCAGCAAATGTTGACATGGAAAACCATAGACCAACTAGAAGGTGCCACATGGCACTTATGTGGTGGAAGGCGTTCAGTTTGTTTGAACAAAAATATTGTTACCTCCTATTATCTAAGTTGAGCGGTTGCCGTTATACCACCGATGGTTGTTTAAACCATATGAGCGAAATATTTATTTAACATTGAAACTGTCGCCAAATATGGTAAAGAGGGCCGTCGACAAGGTTGAAACCCTAGACCAACTGGCCTTATAAAATTTTAATTGCCACTATGCATATATTGGTGGTGCAATTTTTATTTGTCTAATAATAAGCCGCCAACCTTATTGTTTTAAGGTTTTTTTTGTTATATTGTTAAATTGTAACCCCCAAAAATTAGTAAATGCCAAAAATTAAAATGGCAAAAGGGGTTTATCCGAGGGGGAAGTTGCTAGATTATTTATTTTTGTAAAATCTCGTTTTAGCCTATTTTAGGCCATTTTTATGTATAAAAGGGGGTAGAAGGCCATTTAAAAAAAACATGAAATGGAGAGAGGTCTTGATAAGTTTTCAGTTGATCCAAGTGGTGAAGTTTTGAAGGATTAGGGAGATTTTTCTAGGATTTTTTTTTTGGAGCCATTTTCGTACTTCGAAGAATTGTTATGCTGTCGAAGTGCTAGAAGAAATGGTCTTGGTGCATAATTGTAATTTATTTTTGGAGATTAATTAGATCGGTCGTACTCTATTGGAGCCGACTCGGAGATGTAGTCACATTTGTGGTAAACTCTGAAATCAAACTTTGTTTGCACTTTCTATCTTCTTCTCTCTCAATTCTGTTTTCTGACCTGAAGTTTTAATGCTTAATTTCATTAATGTATAAATGTAACAAGTCTTTTGCTAAATTGATTTTGTTTAAGCATTCAATACTAAAATTAGTCTAGATCCATTTACAGATCACAAGATATAGTTTATATTATCAAAATCACTCTTATCTAAACTTTATTTGGCCATTCAAGGTGATGCCTACTATTAGAGTCACCTTAACTAATATCTATCCAAGTGAGTTCCTAATAGCCCTGTGTTTTGTACTTGCATAAATAATTTCCAATGGAAGCTCAAAATCACCTCTCTCTCTCTCTCTCTCACACACACACACACACACACACAGACACACACACTCACTATTATCAAAATTACTAAAACTTATCTTTATTTGGCTTACTTTGTAGTCCTAATTTCTATAAGCAATCTTGTCTTAGAATAGTAAATTTTCAAAATTGCTGTATCTAATTTATATTTAGTATTATATGCTATTAAAATTAATATAGCCAGCCTTTATTTAGAATAGTAAATTGTCAAAATTACTATATCTAATTTATATTTGGTATTCGATGTTGTTAAAATTAATATAGCTAGTCTTTATCTAATGATTTCTATGACCGATGAGTGAAACAAAATTAGGTTGCAATTTCTATAGTAAGAAGATAATATACATAATCACTATCATTGCATTTGATCTCTATTTGAAATATGCAACATGAATGGTGAGGAATTAATGTTTAGTTAGAAAAACAATTTTACTAATTATATTAATTGGAAACTTTATTGTTAAGCTATAGTTGGCATACTCTAGATTGGTAGCATATATATAGATAATCTATGACTGTCATAATTTATGATCAAATTATTACAACTGATACACATATGGCATATTATATTTTTAAAATTTGAAAACCACTATAGCTAATATCTATTTGGCATAAACTATTTTAGGAGAGAGAGAGAGAGAGAGAGAGAGAGAGAGAGAGAGAGAGAGAGAGAGAGAGAGAGAGAGAGAGAGAGAGAGAGAGAGAGGAATGCATAGAGTCAAAATGACCACAATTAATCTGTTCGTTGTTAACTACCTCAATGAATTTTGGTCAACCTTTGTCATCTCTATCACAACTAATCTTTTTGGAAATAATATTTTCTAACATAAAACTTGACAAGATTTCTATTCTCTAAATACTGCTAAGGTTGGTAGGGAAATCTTTTCCTTCAAAATCCCAAAAGATAATCTTTATTTGTTATGCATTACCTTGTATCGAGGCCAACCTGTGCGATTACAAGTAATTTCCATTTGGATTTTCATATTATGAATATAGCATATTAATGATATAAATATTGTTACAACTTATATATATATGAAATATATTTTCTTTTGTGAAAGGAAATTAAGGCAATAAAAATCAATGCCAGTGCATCTTTATTCTAGACATCTTGCTATTTTTGGAGGGCAACAAGTATTGTTCAAAATAACTTATCTAAATATCTATCTGATGGATGCTACCATTCATAGAAGAAAAAAAATCCTATCAAAATCATTAAATAAAATGTTTTTTCTTATTAGAAATAGGGCTTGAGATATATTTCATTGACTAGAATGGGCAAGATTTCACCATTAGGCCTGTTTAACTAGAAAGCATTGGCTTGCTTGCAACTGATGATCACATAGGGACCACTCCATAGTGCATCACATTTTGAATGTCTTCCTACCTTTGCATTGTTTACATCCAACTTCAGCACAAGATCATCCTCTCTAAAAAATCTAAACTTAACATTCGTATCAAAGCTTTTCTTTACCTATTTTTGATGTGTTTCCAAGGTTTGTATTGCTTGATGTCTCTTCTCCTCCAACTCCATCAATTCTTCTATCCTTACTCTTATAGCATCAATTTCAATTAGTTTGAATTGATGGGCTAATTCTAGGGATGGAAACTCCCATGAGATTGGAAGCCTTGCTTCCCTACCATATACCAACATGAAAGGTGAGTTTCCAATAGCCCTTTTAGGTGTTATTCTATTTGCCCAAAGGCATGTTCTCAATCTCTGGTGCCAACACCTTTGATTATCTTCAATATTTCTTTTCACTATCCTAATTAGATTCTTTTTGGATGACTTAGCCAAACCATTACCTTAGGGGTAGTAATTAGAAGAAGTGCTTAGATATATGCCATGATTAATTGCCCATGCACAAATATGAGCTCCTACAAATGATTTTGCATTATCTAAAACTATGGTGGAAGGGGCACCAAACCTTGTAACAAGTCCATCTAAGAACTCAACAACTAAATTCTTAGTAGCATCTTTTAATGCAATTGCCGCTGTTGACCTAGTAAAGTAATCTGTAGTAGCTAGAATCCATTTATGACCAGAGCTAGAAGTAGGATTAATAGGACCAATAAAGTCTAATCTCCATTGGAAAATAAGGTTGATCCACTTGAACAAAATGAAGTGGAAGAGCTGCAAGCCTTTGCTTACTTGAAAGAAAGCACACTTTTCACATTTTTTGAAATACTTATGGCAATCATGGAATAAGGATGACCAATAGTAACCAACTCTCATGATCTTCATTGTAGCAGTTCTTGCTGAAAAGTGGCCACCATTAGGACCATCATGAAGCTCCTTAGTCATTCTCTTTGCTTAATCTATACCAATATGCCTTAATAAAGCTCTATTGAAGTCCTTCCTAAATAGAATACCATCGACTATGGCATAAGGAATGGAATGTAATCTAAACTGTCTTCTTTTTTCCCTATTCAATCCTTGAGGATATCCATTTCCTAATAAGAAGGTCATCATGTCATCTATCCAACTTGTTGGATTTTCATCTCTCACCTCCTACTGTTCTATCAATACCAAGGCAACTTTCGCATCTAATTCATGAGAGGAGATCATCTACTTGCACAGTCCCTTCCCCCTTACCAAACTGGATGTCCACATCATACTCCATCACCTTAGTGATCTAACCAGCGCTTTTCTCACTAATATCTTTTCTCAACACGAAATATTTAATTCTTGTATGACGGACCAATAAGTGGATCATATTATGGGATAGAAGATGTCTAAATTTCTTCAACGATCTTATGACTGCAAGGGCTTGCTTCTCCACATAGCTATATTTTTCTTCATACTTCTTCAGCCCTTCACTAAAGAAAACAATAGGCTATTCCTCATTCTTATCATTTAGTTGAGTCAAAACAACAGAAATAGTTGACTCATCTCCAAAGGTGTAAAGAATGAACTCCTTATCAAAATTTAGATTGATGAAAATAGGGGCTGAGGCTATGGCTACTTTGATCTCTTCAAAAATTTCTTTCCCTTCCTTGGTCCATGAAAAGATATTCTTTTTAAGCATAGCTATAAGAGGTTTCACCATGGTAGCTAAATTAGGAATAAATCTCCTCACAAAATTTATTCTACCTAGAAAAATTTGCAAACCTTTCTTATGACTAGAAAGGGAGAGGGAAAGTATTGCCTTTGTTCTCTCTAGATCAATGGCCAGACCATCTTTAGATACAATGTGTCCTAAGAATTTCCCTTGATTAGTGGCAAAGACACACTTTCTTAGATTCAAAGATACTCCATACTCTCTACATCTTATAAATACTTGTCTGAGATTGCCAAAATGATCAGCTACATTTTTTGAATATATTTTAATATCATCAAGGTAGACCAACACAAAACTTTCAATCATGCATTTCCTTTTGAAATATTGCACCTACACTTTTTCATCCAAAAGGCATTTTACTATAGGTATAGGTGCCCCATTTGGTGGTTAAAGCAGTCTTATATCTATCAGCCATTTTGACTAACACTTGGTTATAACCTGAGAATCCATCCAAGAAAGAGAATCTCTCTAAACCACTAACCTTAGATAATATCTGTTCCATGGAAGGGAGAGGGTGATGATCCTTAAGGGAGGCTTGGTTAAGACCCCTAGGGTCTACACATAATTTTATTTCTCCACTCTTATTCCCGACAAGGACAAGGTTAGCTACCCAAGAGGAATTCTTGATACAGAAAATGATATTGGCCTCAATCAATTTGGATAGCTCTTTTCTCATTAATGGTTCAATCATGGGGATTCACTAGCCTCTACTTTTTCCTAATAGGTTTGACACTATCAACTAAATCTATGGTATGTTGAAACAAAATTTGGTCAAAGCTTTAAATAATCATATATCCAAGAAAATACATTAGTAAATTATTGACATAGATGAACAAAAATTTCCTACTCAGTTTCAGAACATACCCGTCCTTCCATTAGCAACTACAACTGGCATATGATCATCTTTGTTTGCCACAAGGTTCATGCCTCTATCCCTTGCTTGGTCATCAAGATTGAAGACACTCTCTAAGGTAATGAGATCCTTAGGCAACTTATTAGAGCTAAAGTTAATGATTTGATCACCATACTAGTCATGCAATCTCGACTGATTTCTATCTAAGAACTCTACTTCATTCTACAAGAAACTTACAATTTGTGCATCAGATTCAAAGACTTGCCAATTTCAATATTATTATCTGGGATAGCAGGTCTAACCACCACTTTAATCTTCCATCTCTTCTCATCTTCAAGGATCCTTGGCACATCATAAGATGCACACACTACTGCAAGTTTTTCAACATGTCTATTTCCTTTTCTAGGGATGCTCTAAATATTAAATGCATTGAAAACTTCAAGAAGATCCCATACTCTATGTTTATAAGACTTGAGAAAACCACTCTTGGTGATATTTTGATTTCTCAGCTGATTAACCCCCAGCTTGCTATCTCCATATACACTTAAGACTTGAATTCCTCTTTTTGGAGCAAGTAGGAGACCCTAAATTAATGCCTCATACTTGGCCATATTATTTTTACAACTAAATTGAAGCCTAAATGAGAAGTAGTACCTTTCTAGTGCAAAAAAAACCAACATCACACCAACCCATGATCCATTTTTATTTCTTGATCCATCAAAGTAAATACTCCATGTCTCACTTGTGTCTTCCTTGTTCTTCACTAGGTTAGGGATGAAACTATCTTTCTCTGATATACAATAAGTACCAAGGCATATCTCCAAGGTTTCTAATATAAATCAAATTGATATGCATTAGCCCATTCATATAAGAGGAAATTAGGTAGGTCTACTAGAGAAGTGGCAAGCTCATTTGTTATGCCATTTTCATCTATCTCTAGGATGGTGCAATTCATATTGGTGAGATTAGGAGTGTAGGGCTCAATATGATGGAGGGCTAATGTTTCTACTTTGATTGAAGCTTTGGTTCCATACCTTGTTCTAAAAAAAATGTATGACCAATTAGAGGATATGTAATCACCTATTTGGGCAATAAAGTCCCTAGAAAGAAAGATAACAACATGTGGTTTGACCTTAGCAACTGATATATCTTGAACTATAGTACAACTAGGGCATGCATGGAGAGCTATTTCAACATTCCTAAGGATCCCCATAGTCTTGATAGTACTACCATCTAGCTGCAATACATCCTTAACAATGGGCTCATATTTCATCCCTAGGATATCAACAACACACTTAGGCATCACTGAATTGCTAGCCCCTGAATCTATCATACAATTGTGGACTAGTTTATCTCCTATAATTAAAGAGACATACAAAGGAGGAGATCTACTTTTATTACTTGTTTCTCCTTCTTTTCTTGGTTGCACTAGGCTTGTCACACTCTCCTCTCTAGGTAGTTAATCTCTAAGTTCAATGCTTTCGAACTCCTACTGCAATAGTAGCCTCTTTTGTGATGGTATGGTAGCCACAACATCCCACATAGAAATGTTCACATTGGTCTTCTTCATTTGCTCTACCATTCTAAAAGATGCATTAGGTGCCTTGGTAGAAACCTTAGGAACTGTATGTGTAGAAGGTTGAGATGAAATAGCTTAAGGAATGCCCACATCTCTCTTGTTATCATTTTACCTTAGTACTGAGAAGCATCAATAGGTTGGTTAGAATTGTGTTATTGGTTGACTACCTATACATGAGGTATTGCACTTGATGTCGAGGCCTGATTAGGAGGAGGAGGGGTAGCCTCTTCTACAACTCTTCTTTTGCTCCTAGTATTGTAAGCACAAGAATCCTAGTTTACATTACAAGGAACTTCTACTTGATGGTCCATCAAGGAGCAACTGCCTTATAGAGCAGCATCAATAGGTCAATTAGCATTGTGTTTCTAATCAACTTCTTTCTTTGGTATAGTTGATGCCAAGTAAGATTCTACTTTCTAACACATACAATATTCATAGGAGTAGTTGCAAGAAAGGCATAAATATTGATCTTAAGCAAGATTGTTTTGAGGGACTAAAGCCCTATTTAGTTTAATATTCATAGCATGGGGGAGGGGGGGGGGGGGATTATTGATAGGTCTATTCTGATTGTAACCCCCATATAGGTTGGTATTCATAGCATGAGAACTGATGATATATCTATTCTCATTGTAAGGGGCTTGACTCTGGTTTGGGGATCTATTATGAATGGGACCTTGATACTGGAGTTGGGGAGGATTATTATTTTGAGCTTGCTACCTCTTCATAGTCACCAAATCATTACCCATCTTCTGCATTACTAAACTACTATCCTCCATCTCCTTGTCTTGATCTTGTAACCTCTTGTCTATATTCTACATCAATGTTTTCATCATGGCCTCAATCCTATCAACCCCATTAGAAGATGTGGAGGCTATTGGTATTACAAAAATAGGATGACTTGTAGAGGAATTGTGAATAGGGGCTACAGTAGGTTGATGATTGGGCATGTCAGGGAAGAAAGGTATTGGGGGCCTTGGAGCTAACTTCCCTCCTTGTATCAAGATATTTTCTACTCTTATGGCAACCTCATAAGAATTTGGTAGAGTGTCCCCTCCCATAGATTGCAGAGTGGTAGCAATATCACTATTGAAGGCTTTGGGGTAATACAAGAATGCATTACCAAGAGAAGGCTTTACTACAATAGATATTCTATCCCATGTCTTTTGAAAACTATAATTAAAATCAGTCATACATTCATAGGGTGCCCTCTTGATAGTTGTTAGCTATTCTAAAAGTGATAGGTGACCACTGTTGTTCTCAAAATGCTTGAATAGGGCTAATCCTAACCCATCCCAATCAACAATAGAGTTATGAGGCAAGCCTCTATACCATTGTAGCACTTTCCCCTTCAAGGATGAAGCCAGAAGCCTAATAGTAACATCATCCTCATATATTCCATATATTAAAAACATTTGTAACTTCTTGGATGTGTTCCAAGGGGGAGATGGAGGTTTCACCAGTAAACTCAGGTATACTTGTAAGAGATGATACTAGTATGTCATGTCTTTAGGCTAATAGGAGAGAACTTCACCATCAAAGGTGGCGAAATCATGAGCTCTAGCCACGTAAGCAAGTGATCTATTGATATGAGTAGATGGTATTCTAGGCTGAGATCTAACAACAAGAGTGGAGATGGATCTTATAGGAGTATGTGTTACTATTGCACTCCTATTTGGTGATAGAGATACCCTAGCCTTTCTTCTTGGATTATAAAAAGAAAGATCCTAGTATTGAAACTTTCCTCTAGAAGATGCCCTTGTGTGTGTTTTGGGCATGAATCACAACAAATTTGGTCTATAAACTAGGTGTGCTTAAAGCTTGGAGTCACTAAGTACTTTGGACAAATGAGCCTCTTGAAGGCTTTAATACTGAAGGTAGTACTATCTCCTCAACATGAATTTGAAATATTTCTTTGACGCTAGTGAACTTAAAATGTTTAATATGAGGGTCCCATTGGGCATGACAAAAATTGTTGTCACAAGAGTTTGCACCCTGGTCCAAATTTTTTACCTAAGGACAACCTTGTGAAACATGGAAATAACCTCCAAGTTGTGGGACTTGAACAATGAGGTTGAGTCTCTAGAGAAGGCTGACTTCCTTTGCCATCAAGATGCACCTAGACTACACTTGGAGAGAAAAAGGGAGGAGGAATGCATAAAAGAAAACTACCTAATCTATTCTAAGTAGGTGATGTACTAAAATAGAGTGTTTAGACCAATCTCTACTCATATATGCATAGTACAATTATCATAACAATCCAAAGATATATAGATTTGAACTTGTTTTAATCTAATAGCCACATGTAGATCAGACAACCAAATGAGTAACACAAGGAAGGAGAGATTCACTTCTTATCATTCATAGGCTAAAAGAGATACAAACATGTAGGTTATAGATATCCATAGTACATCAAAGAAAGGCACATAAATCTTGCATAATACATCAATGACTAAAAGAGATAAGACATGATGTCATATAATTTAGAGGCAAAAAGGGAACTTATAGTAGTATGCTAGAGCAATACTAGAGAAACAAAGAAGATCCCCCCCAAAGAAAGATTACAAAATCTTCTTTTATAGTGTGATCATAACTTAGATAGCTTCCACTCTAAGATAAAACTCAACAACTGCTTTCAAATTTGTAGGGAATAATTATTGCAAAACTAGAAAAGATCCAATCCCAATACAAATCTAAATGCAAGAAGATCTCTTATCCACCAAACAATCTCTAAGAGGACAGGAGCAACAATCATTAATCTTTTGATTAATTAAATGGATCAATAGGTGGTGATGAGTGTTCTTTTGTATTTCTTAGACCTAGGGAATGATGAAAGTGGTTGGAGGAGATTGAAAATATTGGATCTATCATCAAAGAGCTACTTCCTCTGTCATAAGTGCGCCAAATTAGATGTGTCATTGGTCAATTGGAGTCAAGCCATCAGGCCTTCTTGCATGGACCAATTATCCTTTACCATTCTATCACTTTTCCATCAATCAACCCTATATCTTATGTTTGATAGACCCTGATCACATCTTTGCCACCACCTTTAAATATTAACATATATTGCTTACAAAATAGAGACTAATTGGCTGTCATTGCTTCACAGCCTACCCTTGACACCTTTTGTTGACCACTGTGACCTTGTGAAGATTGAGATATTGATTGCATTCGCACCATCACCTCTGTGACTCAAGGTTTACCTCCTAACCTTGTGATGAAGTGGAACAGAGAAGTTTCTTGATTGCAAATCTAACCATAGCCTCCTTCTTAACATATTGTGATAGCACACTGGCTATAGATCTAAAAGATCTAATGGTGCAAAATACATCCTTGAAACACTGAAGATTTTTTCCTTACCACACTTTCATGACCTAAACCATGGTCTATTAAATTAATCTTTTGATTGAGTGAGCATAGTGCAATCACGTTGTCGCCACTCAAACTCTAGTTAGCTCTTACCCTGTCACAATCATGCAGCCAAAGGGTGATTTGTGTGATCACAACTTAAAACATTCTAAGACGTAACATGAAAGAGCTGCATAAACTTAGGACAAAGGATATAGCCAATATTAAATTATTTCATGAAAACTTTTTAATATTTTAGTTTTGAAAACCTTAGGTGACCATTGAGTGACTTATCATTTGATTTTGATTTTCTGGTGAGAAGGCATTTTTGGTTAACATGTACATCATCAACTATTCAAAAATAACTTATCTTGTCAATTATAGTTCCTTATAAGCTAATGATGCCTTAAATACACCAATCTCTTGTATTCACATTCAAGCTCACACAATACATCACATAGATATGACTCCATATCACAATATGATCTTAATAATCTACACATTCTACCTCAAGGAAAAAATATTTCCTTTATACTAATTCCTAAAAGAAGTTATTAAGTTGGATTTGAGGCTTTTCCAATTTATAGTAATAATATAGGATTGACTTAAGATATTACATTACACATTACATTATAGTATTACATCTATCATAACTACAAGCAATCTATCTACTCAAGGTCTTCATAACTTTCCACTTGCTGATCATCTGATTATTTGTGTTTAACCAAGAGATCTACAACATGTCTTCAACGTATATCTTATCTTGTTCAACTAGATTCCATCTTTCTCAACCATATTTCATCTCTGTTAGGAGATAAAATCCAAATAACATTACCCATTTTAAGAAAATATTGTTTGAAAGAAGTCTTCACCAAATTCTTCATAACTCCATCCAATCTTCATATTTCTATATGTGCTCTTAGTTGTAGCATCTAGAAATACTCTATAACATAATACCATGTGTACATAAGATGTTCTTCCATACACAAATTGTGCAAAGCCAATCTCTATCTACTACTCTCTCAGTCTTCACAGAACCAACATGTTGACATCAATGCCAAATACTATCATGAATGCAACACATAAGCTTTGAATCACATCTCCAATGAGAATATAATACCCCATAGGAATATTATCAACATTCATGCTAATAATCCCCCCTAGCATTGATGGCAACATAGATGAAAAATATCTTAGTTCAATGAATACCAAATATATCTCTTTTGCATCTGCGCCCCCATTCATGTTGTCCATGAATGTAACCATGCACAAGGAAGGTGTTAATCTCCCCCATACATCATCATGTTACAAATCCTCTTCATCTATTAATATGATTCTACCCCTTAAGTACATCTCTCCCCCATAGAATGTGTCATGAATAATGTACTCATCTCTTCCTCAAAGGATAATCTTTCATGTGTTATTCTCTCTCCAAACATATATATCTTGGGATATTTTTATGTACACATCCCTCCCCAATTGACATCAATTAAAAAGGCATCATTATGTTAATGCTCAAGTATCATCTACAATAATATCAAGTTTCCAAAGACACTGTTAAATACTAGTACCAAGAGTCCTTCATGACTGAGCAAAAACATATGGATAGTCCCTCATAGGAGAAGCATCAAACATCTAGTCCATCAAAAGATATAGTGCTCTACTACCACTGGATTGATGCAATATTTGCATCAACTACTCAAAAGTAGGTTGGAGCATAACCCCAAACATGCCTCTCAAGTACTCAAATGTGTCCCTCACCAAAGATTTTGTAAATATGTCTTCTATCTACTCATTTGTGCTAACATACTCCAATATGATCTCTTTTCTCTACAAAATTTTCTCTCAAAAAGTGATATTTAATAGATATATGCTTTGTCTTCAAATGTAAAAGTGGATTCTTTGACATACTCATTGTACTCGAGTTATCACAATGTATGATGGAAAGCTCTCTAAACTCAATCCCAATATCTTTTAATATTTTCTTCATTTAAATAATTTGATTACAACTATTTGCTATTGCTACATACTTTGCTTCTGTCATACTCTATGAAATGCAATACTATTTTTTGCTTAGCCAAGAAACTAATTTTCCTCCCAAGAAGAATTCTCCACTACTAGTGCTCTTTTTTTTATCTACACTTCCTACCCAATCTAGATTAGTGTACATAAGTAGAATAAAATCATGTGATCTATCATACCACAATCCTCAGGTGTACCTTTCAAAAATCTAATAATTCTTTTTACTGCTATGTAATGTGTCTCTTTAGGATCTTCTTGAAATCTTGCCACAATTCCACTACATTATCTACATTAGGCCTAGTGTGTGTCAAATATTATAATCCACCAATCATAGATCTATACTTTTCCTATTTAATAGTAGGGGACTCATCTTTACTAGATAACTTAAATCTAGTTACCATAGGTGTTCCAACAGGTTTACAACTTTCCAATCCAACTATTTTTAGAAAATTGTTAAGATACTTTTTTTTAAAATATAAAAATGCCATCGTTCTTCTATACCTATGCAATCCCAAGAAGAATTTTATCTCTCCAATCATGCTCATCTCAAATTCTTTCTTCATTTCCTCTAAAAATGCCTCGCTTCAACATTTTGGCCCAAAAATATATCATCCACAAATACTTAAACAATTAGTAGGCCATTTTCATTCTTTCTCAAATATACATTAGTATCAACATTACCTTTACAAATCCCAAACTTGTCAAATACTTATCCAATCATACATAGTGGGCTCTAGCTTCTTGTTTTAGTTCATACAATGCCTTTTTCAATTTGTAAACCATATCATCTTTATCTATCAAAGGAAAACCATCATGTTTCTCAATATATACCTCTTCTTCAAGTTCTCCATTTATAAAATTTGACTTGACATCCATTTGATAAACTTTAAAGTTCTTGTTAGATGCCTATTCCAAAAACATTCTTACTGCTTCTATTCTAGCAACATGTGCAAAAGTTTCTTCAAAATCAATTCCTTCTTGCTATGAATAACCTTTACATACCAATATTGATTTTTTCCTTACAACTTCACCTTGTAAATTCATCTTATTTCTAAATACCCATTTAGTTCTATTAACATTTTTATCCTTAGGTCTAGGAATCAATTCCCATGTTTTGTTCTTTTCAATGTACTCTAGTTACTCTTTCATAACTTTTATACAATTATCATCCTTACAAGATTCATTAGCATAGTTAGGCACAACTTAAGAAATTAAGCATATTTCTTCTTGTACCTTGTTTCTTGTCATGACTCCTTTATCCTTACTTCCAATGATTTTTTCAGTAGGGTGATTCTTTGCCACATTTATGTTAGGTGTCGCTGCTTCAATTCTAATTTATGTTCTAGGTTTAGATCTAGGTTCATTTCTCCATTCTTCTCTTTGTATTTTAGTCTACAAATTAGTGTCACTCTCATTAAATACTTCCTTCATAATATTATCCTTTTTAGTTCTTGAATTAGTCTCTTCATCAGAATTAATCAAGTATCCTTTCTTGAATTCTAAACTTTTCATCAAATCTCACATTAGCACTTTCAACATTAGTATTAGATATTTGATTAAACATCTGTAAGCTTTTCCTTTAAATGGATATCCAAGAAACATACATTCATCACTTCTTGAATCAAACTTTCCAATATCATCATTTATTTTAGTGTAGCATTTACTTCCAGAGATTCTAAATAATCTCATAGAAAGTGCATGTCCAAATCAAAGTTCATAAGTTTTTGTACAAGTGCCTTGTTTGATCTACATTATGCTCATAGTGTTTATTAATGCATTTACTAATTCTCTCCAAAATATTTTTTATACATTATTTTCAAGCATCATTTCTCTTTCTTCCTTTGTAATTGATTTTTTTCTCCTTTCGGCTATCCAATTATGCTTAGGTGTCTTAGAGTATGGAAGTTGTCTCTTTATACCATTATCTTCATAAAATTTATCAAACACATTTGAAATAAAATCTCCTCCTCAATCTGAGCTCAAGCATTCAATATTTAAACCATATTCATGCTCAACTCTACTCTTAAATATCTTGAATTTCTCAAAAGATTTAGACTTTTCTATAAGAAATGCAACCCACATCATTCTAGTAAAATCATCAACATGAATCATAAAATAGATTTCACCATAGAATGATCTTGTATTTTTAGGAACACTCAAATCTATGTGCAAATCTTCAATTTCAATAAAGTAGTAAACTTTTTTATTGGAAAAGAACTTTTCTTTTCTTTTTTCATCACACATTCTTTACACATGATGTTAGTAGGGTTCACAAACTTAGGCAAATCTCTAACTGAAAATGTAGTATTGAGCTTCATAATGTTATCAAAGTTGATATGACAAAATATCTTATGCCACAACTAGATATCATCGACCTTTGCAACAAAACTTGTAATCTTAGTAGGATTCAATTGAAATACATTACCTCTTGTCCTTATACTAGTACCAATCAAATTACCATCTTTATCTTTGATAATGCAAGTCTTCTCTATAAATTATAATTTACATCCCTTGTCAACTAGCTATCCAACACTCAAAATATTATGTTTCAAACTATCCACAAAGTAAACATCATTAGTGTTAGTCTTTCCATCAAGTGTAATAGATGATTTTCCTTTTATATGGTAGGTTGCATTATTTACAACTCTAACTACTCCACCATCATAGCTATTAAACTCAAAAAACTTATTCATATCTCTAGTCATGTGATGGGAGTAACCACTATCTATAATCCAATCAGATTTCTTCTTTTCAACTTGTGGTACTAATGCTTTTTCTTCTCTAACTTCTTCTTTTTCTGAACTTTCTTCCTTAATAGAAAAAATATCCCATTTAATCATCCTTATCATCACTTTCAGTCAAGAAGTCTACCATTTTGAAATTTAGTTCACCATCCTCATCAATACAAAATAAATCCTAAGGTACTCTTGATTTATTAGGATTTCTAGGCTTAAAATTCTTTACTCTCTTAGGACATTTAAAAGAATAATCACCAAGTTCATTACAATTGCAACACTTAATATTTTTGTTGCATTTAGGTTCTCTCTTTATAAGTAGGGCATGTCATGTCCTTCCTCAACGTTCTTGTCATCATCTTCTTTTGTTCAACCATAAACTCCACTTGTACTTCTTGTCAACATAGGTTGTATCTCTTAGTACGCTGAAAGTAATTTCTGCTCTAGGAAATTCTTCACTTTGTCTCATCCACATTTCAGTTGACTATAGTCTTCCAAGAATAGTCTCTCTTGTAAAATCATATGTGTAGGGAATAAGTTTTTCAATCATCTGTGTTGTCTATTTGTATGTAGGTGTCAAAGTATTTAATATTTTCCATACAAATTCATCTTTTGCTTTCTCTCCTTCACAAGTCTTAATTCCTATAAAAATATTTGATATTCTACAAAAATAAACTCTTATAGATTCATATTCCATCATCTTAGCATCTTGAAATAAAAATATCGAACTCTGTAATCTAACCTTCTGAGCATGTTTATCACCTTCAATTGTAATTTGCAAATCATTCCAAATTTCATGAGCAAGTCTTAAAGATTTTACTTAACTAAATTTAGTTTCAAGAAGAGATGATAATAGTGATTCTCTAACAAGCATATTGAACATGAATATATATTTCTCTATTGTCTTACAACCCTGAAAATCTTTTCCTTCAATCACAACCTTGTTATTTTTAGTAATCAACTAGTATTATGAACCCACACATAGTAGATGTACCTTCATATTTTCTTTGCAACTGTTATAGTTAAATCCATAAAACTTTGGATTATCTTTCCTAAAATGACTCATGATAGACCTCCTCAAGTTTTTAAGCTTTTCCTTCAAAGAATTGGTGCTCTAGTACCAATTGCTAGAAATTAAAGTCCACCAAGTTAATAGAGGAGGGGGGGACGGGGGGGGGGGGGGGGGGGGGTGGGCTGGCGAATCAGTTATGCAAATAAAAAAATTCTCAATATATTTATTAATTATGAAACATGTAAAAAATAGATATAACAACCATAGAAAGATAACCATATGGGATAACACCATATTTTTTAACTAGGGAAACCCTTCATTAGAGGCAAAAACTCAGTGAGAACAATACCCACAAGATGATGTACTAATATTAAAGTTCCTTGTGAAAGGATGGACCCTGTTAGGAGTAGATGAAATATAATCAATACTTATGATTCCATATTAGGATACTTTTAATCCTTGTTAGGATATTCAAACCTTGTTAGGAGTTGAAAGGAAGACAGATGGACCCACTATCCAAATAGCTTCAATACTATCCTCACTAAATAATTCAAATAAGTGTACATCAACAACTATTCAACACAAATTTATCCTACCAAATATAGTTACTTATAAGATAGCTATGCCTCAACTACACAAATATGTGCTCTGATCCAATAGATAATCACATTCAAGCTCAGACAATACATCACATCGATATGACATCATATCACAATATGATCTTACTTATCTACACATTCTACCTCAAGGAAAACATATTTCCTTTATACCAAGTCCTAAAATAAGATATTGAGTCATCCTTGAGGCTTTCCTAATTTATAATAATGATAGGACCAACTTAAAATATTACATTACAATATTATATCTTTTTACAACTACAAGTAATCTGTTAGCTCACAGTCTTCATAAATTTCCACTCACTAATGATATGATTATGCATGTTTAAGAAATTCATCTCCAACATGTCTTCAAACTCTATCTCAACTTGTTCAAGAAGATTCTATCTCTATTAGGAGATAAAATCCAAACACTAGTACCCATTTTTCGGAAAGGTTGTCTAAAAGCCACCTTCACCAAATTCTTCATAACTCTATCTAGTATTCATATTTCCATACACACTCTTATTTTTAGTATCTAGATGCACTATAGAACATAATCCCAAGTGCACATAAGCTAATTTTCCTCTAACCACACAAAGACAATCTCTATTTTCTACTCTACCAATCTTCATTGAATAACCAATATGCTAACGTTAATAAAAATACTGTTAGGAATGAAAAATATAAGATTTGAATCATGTATCCAATTATACTATAATCCTCCATAAGAATATCATTGACATTAATGCTAACAACATCATCCTAAGATTCAATTTCCTAAACCTTAGGTTGATCTGGGGATGGTGCTTTTCTCTTCGATGCTTGAGTTGTGTAAGGGGGACTTGTTGCTAATTATTCTCCCATCTCCTTAGTTTTCATTACCTTGTATGAAATAACTATAAATGGCTTAGGTGCATGTCTTTTTGTTACTCTTTGTGGAGTTGGCTTTTGTGGTTCCTTCTATTCTAGGAGAATCTTATCTTTGCCCAAGTGCCCTTGGTAGGTTGAAGATTTCATTTGAGGATAATAAATTTTCTATATAAGGCCTAGCCTCCTCATCTTTCACTTCATATAAAAAAGGTGTCAACCATAAAAATCTTGGTTGCAACAAGCACACAATATACTTATCTATGCTTGTTAGAAAGAAGACTTTATCTTTGTAGCTTTCTACCAAACTTGTGGGTATCCGTTCTCTCTAGTTCATTTCCTTTTGGAAACCTTTGAAATAATCCCACATTATTGCATTTACCTTTCTTTCTATTCTCCTATATAATTCTCCTATTTTGGCCATGATTGGTTGGTCTTCGCTCTATTTGATGTTTGGAGATCCAAGGAATTCTCCCCTTTGGTAGAAGAAGATACATACAAGTATGGACCCAAACCTTAGAGTCTGATTTTGATGATCATTGATTATCTTCCCAATGCTTTTCATTATCTTCCTATACAAATATCCACACAGATCAACCCTAAATTTTTTTTGGATGATTTGAACTACTTCATAAGCAATGTTTCTTGGAACATAGTTTTCTCTACTGGTGTGATATAACTTTTAACCCAAAACCATGGATGCAAATCTCAATTTAGGGTTTGGAATATCATTTATAGTGAAACCCATTATGTCATGTATCATCTTCCCTCTAGTCAACAAAGTTTCTTTCCTCACAAGACAATGTTCATTGATAGATCAATGCAAGACATATTGAACCCAATTATCCTCTTGATTAGCGCCTTTGTAATCTTGTATGGTTTACCCAAACATATATATTACTCATGAATTCTGCATAAAAAAACCTTCCCCATTATTCATCAAAGAAATTGGGTATCTCCACTACTCTTCATAGCATGTACTCACCATATCTTTGTGTTCTACTTTTAGGGTTCCTTTTGAATAGAATGTGTCATAAAACTCTTTTATCTTCTTATTGCTAATATCTTGTATCTCAACTTCTTGGTATGCACTAACATATTCTATGATAAGAACATAATCATGCATAGATGATTGTGTGGTTTCATCTTCATCATCCTTTTCTTTTTCTACGAATCCTAAATACTTAGGGTGATTGCTTTTCCTATTGTTAATTAGATTCACCTATTATATTTCCTTTGCTATTTTTTGCTTGATTCAAGATTATTTACTAATCAGAATTGTTAGAGACTCCTTTTGCATATGATATTCTTGAAACTTGTTTTTAGTATCAAAGAACAAGTGATTTTACAATGCAAAATATCAAATGACTCTCAATCCTTCTATTTATGTCAAAAGATTATAATTTTAGGGTTAGAATGGTTGGAAAAAGGTTTTACCTACCAAAGGACATACATCATTAATATTTCAAGTCATTTTGTAATAGTTACTTTTCACCACCTTGATCTTCCATCAAAAAGTCATGCTTTGTTTCATTGTCAACATTCCTTCTCTTCACGTTTATGACTACAATTTTTATTTAGGGGATTAGTTTCTTATTATTTCCTTTATCTTCTAACCCTCTAATCTTTGTGAGCTTAGTCAGTTTATGAGGTCTCACCACTAACCTATGAGCTTTCTACCTCATCTGGCTTTATTTCAACCACTTCATTCTTCTTCATCCACTTGGTGGCAAAGTCCTTTTCCAGCTGTTCCATGGTCCCAATCTTCTCCTTTTTAACTGAGGATGTACTATCTTATATTCTACTATGTCTATAGTCACTTGCAAAATAACCTATCTTGTGGCATATATAACATGTCATTTTGGTAAATTTTCATGATTTGGTATTATTCATTGGGTTCATCCTCAACTAGAATTGATTTAATAAATGATCTTCTTTTTTATAGGTCATACAAACTAGTGTGGAAAACTTGTCCCTTCCAATAAGACTCATCACCCATGGAGACCTTTTATTGTCTTGAGCTCTTGTTCTACAATTTTTTGGTCTATGCCCATACTTATTAAAATAGTAACAATTTCCATCTACTCTTTTCTCATTGTAATTAGAAATATACTATTTTGTTGTATGGTTGTAGAGATGATAGTTATTTTAGTACCCTTAATAGGTATACTATTGACCAGGTGTAATCTGCTTAAACCAACATGCATCAGATGTGTGTCTTTTTTTAGCACAAAATATACAAGTTGGTTTAGCAACACCCTTAAATTTTGAAGATGCACTTCCTAATCTACCATTTTTTAGGTTCTTCACTCTAGAGGTCTCTCCTTTAGTCTTGCTGTCACTTTGGTAACTAAGACTGACTATGCTTTTGTTCCTTCTATGATCCTTCTCATCAATCTTCTTAGAGCTCTCATTGGATCTCCTCAACTTTTCATTTCATTCATTTGTGCTTCTTATCTCTTTAGTGAGCTTGAGAACTTTCTCTATCAGTTCCATAAACTATTCCATATTGGGGCATCTTCTCTCCTTAGTCTTTAGCTTACCCACTGTTCTTGCTACTACTATGGATTCATCTCTTGTTAGGATGGCAACATCTCATTTATCCCAAACTTTGACAAATTCTCTTTTCACCTAATCTCTCTCCTTGCTTAGTTGAGCAATGGTTTCCTTTAGTTGTACTATTTCATCCATTAAATTAGAGATGGCTTCCTCCAACTCCTTAAATCCACTATATTAATGCTCAATAACTTCTTGACTTTCACCGAGCTTCTACATCAACTTCTTTCTCTTACCTAAGGAATTTCTTAGCTTGTCCTTCAAGCCTTCAATAGTGTCAAAGTGTTAGGATTAACCACAGACAAAAAATAATAATTACATGCAAATATAACCAATATCAAAATAATAATAATCACACAGAAGATAACACAAGACACAAAGATTTAACATGGTTCACTGAATCCTTGGGCTACATCCACAAAAAAATGAGTACAATATTACTATTATCTAATGATTACAACCTAATTACATTCTATAATCTGTTACAACTCAATACCCCCACAATAAGAAATTATCACATTACATTGTTCTTCCGACAAGAAGGGAAACAATGATAAGAAGGATAAATTGTCTTGTGCATATTGCAATAAATTGAATCATGATGAGCATCATTGCAAGACTAAGAGAATCGATGACTTGGAAAACCTACTTAGGAAGAACAAAATCAATGTGCCAAATGCTTCCAAGGATTCAATTCCATCCACTTCAAAGGGAAAAAGGTAAGCACTTATGGCTAGTTCAAGTTCTTCAAGGGAATGGATTCTTGACTCAAGTGCCTATATCATATGGGTTCTTCAAAAGGAGACTTTTCTTCATTGAAGTAGTCTAAGGTACTGTACATCTTTGTATGAGATGATACAAAAATGGAAGTTGAAGGGAAAGGACAAGTTGAGATGGAAAATGGAGAGTTCAAAGAAGTTCTCTATGTTCCCAACCTTAGCACCAATCTCCTTTCAATTTACAAAATCACTCACTATGGAAATGGCAATAAAGTTGAGTTCCTTCTTGATTCAGTAATGGTGCACAACCTTAAATATGATTCACTGGTTGTAGTGGGTAAAGTCAATCATCACAAAAGGATTTATTTTTTCTCCCACTTTGTACCTAAGTCTCCTTCACATGCCTTGTTGACTCAATCACATTCACAAAGAAAATTATGGCATGAGCGGTATGGACATCTTGCTTTCCACTCTCTTCATCAACTTTTCTCAAACAATATGGTCAAAGGTCTACCTACAATCAATTTTTCTAAGGGTGAATGTTCAACTTGTTCAATGGATATGCATCTAGAAGAAAAATATGATAAGGGAAGTCTTCAAGAGCATTAGTTGTTCTTGAGTTGGTTCACATAGTTTTAACAGTTCCTTTTGTAGTAACATTAGTTAGCAAGGGTTGCTACATCCTCACTTTCATTAACAAATTTTCACGCTACACATGGGTCTACTTTCTTGATCACAAGAATGAAATGTTTTATAAGTTTCTAGCCTTCAAGAGTCATGTTGAAAAGCAATCAAGGAAAGCCATCAAGGGTCTTCAAATGGACAATGAAAGCAGATATGTGAACTCAAGACTTAAAGACTTTTGTAAGCTTGAGGGTATTGATCTCCAAAATTCAGTAGCATTCAGTTCACAAAAGACAAGTGTTTCAAAAATGAGAATTAGAACTCTTAAGTCTATGGCAAGTTGTATGATTCAAGCCAAGTCTCTTGATCCATCACTTGACATCAAAGCTATAAGTAGTGCCAATCACATACTTAATATGTCTCCTCATAATGTCTTAGATGGAAAGACTCCTTTTGAGGCATGGTACAGCAAAATATTAGTTGTGAAACCCTTTAGAGTCTTTGGTTTTCTAGCATGGGAAAACATATATTTAAGGGAATGCAAGGCACCACCATGAAGGCCTTGTACTTTCATCGGATATGAAGATAGTGTTAAGGCATATAGACTTATGGATCTTGAGACTCATGAGATTTTTATAGAGAGGAATGTTCACTTTGAGGAAAGTTCACCTAGCTTATCCTGTAATCCTCTTCATACTTCATAAACAATGGAAACTGATAGTGATAATAGTGATAGTAATTCAATAGATTTAGATATGTGGGAACAACATGACATCACAACATCAACACATTGCACATGCATACATTGCTATGGTGATAGGTTCATGCAAACTAGTATAGTTGGGTACACCTTGTCTTCCAACTCCAACATCAAGGGATGACTACATAACAAATGTTTCAAGTTTTTTTCTGGAGTCATACATAATAGATTTGGGAGACATCATTGATGATATACATCTTCTCTTTGATGAAGAATATCCTTCTATAGTTGTTGTGAGGGCTCACTCTGACCCTCCTATCCATTCTCTACATGATCGGTCTTACCAGATTGATATGATTATGGATCCTTATGTACAACAGTTTTAGGAGGTCTCTTTATCATTTGAGTAGACAATTAGTTCTTTGGGATATGTTCTACATCCATCCTTGCTAGATTTGACATTGTTCTTTTCAATAGCATTGGAAGGGGTGACAGTTAGTATTGACATAGGGACAATTGAGTAGGTTTTAGGGACACCATTTATCATTGATATTCTTTCTACACATTGGGGAAGCATCTCATATGTACCTATGATATTGTTTCTTCCAAAGAGGAGGAATATTATTCAACAGTCATAGATCAACTTTTACTTTGGAGTAGCTATCACTGATGGGCATTCTACATTTGGGGGGAGGGATTACATTGTCTCCTTTCTTCTTCTTCTCTCTTTTGGGTTGGGGGGGGGGGGGTGGGGGCGCTTTTCCTCTATTCAGATTGTGTTCTTCTCATACTTCTCTACTATATATACTTGATGTATGTCATAATGGGGGGGATCTTGATTACTCCATCCATCCATGCATCTTGTCTTTTCATCTCTCTTTTTAGGGGATGGTTTTTCCCATGAGCTTTTCCCTCTTTCTCTACTTTATGAGAGATTTAATTGCATTATGTACATGGGTACCTAATATGGCTTAGTAGCTGGGACCCATCTTGCATTTTCATCCTAGCTTTCGTAAGCTTAAGTGCATTCCCCTAAGTTGCACTTAAGAGGGGGGGGGGGGGGGGGGGGGTTGTTGGTGTAAATAACTATTCACTATTTACACTTTACTTAAATTTAGTTAGGTCAATGCATTATTTTATTATTTATTAGTTTGACACCTAGGAGTTTGCGTACTCTTATGAGTTGTCATATTGACAACACATGAGTAAGAAACTCTAATTTTAGCACATGGTGTTTACAACATAATTTTACGTGCTACACCTTTGTTGGCTTATCCTCTTATCATCACACTAACTCTTGTGTTTAATGGAGGATAATCCACACTTGGTGGACATGTGCTTGGTTGTAAGACTTATCAGTATGCTGACTCCTAGACATTCTAGAAGCATTCTAGAGGCCTTTATATTTAGGCACTCCTAGTGTGTATGTACATGACATTACATCAATTCATTTTGATATTGTTATCCCTGATCATACTTTGGTCTATTCTATGCTTGTTCTTGAGTTCCTTTATCTTGGGTGATTTTTCCCTAAGGAAAATTGTTACAAATATAGCATATGACCATTTATTTTTCATAAAAAGTTAGATGAAATGAAGGAAACTGGTAATTCTGGTATAAGTGCAATCTTCAAGGTCAGCAATATTTTGTCTAGAAATGACATACATCCTCAACAATCTAAAAATCGATACTATGACATTTTGGATGATATACTTGAGTGTGACTTTAATTCATTCAAATTAGTTTTATTTGTCATCAAATGATACAGGCTACGACTAAATTGACATGATCTTGATGGGACTGTTATTGAACATGATAGTGGATTTACAATGATTAATAAAAGGCCATTTGAGTAAGTTGGAGATGATCCCTATGTTCTTCCAAGCTAATGTGAGAAAGTGGTTTACTTTGGTGTTGCACATAAACTAGGTTTGTCATTTGTTGTTGGACATGATCCAAGAGGAAGGTTAGTAAAGTATAATGTGACATAAGAAGAAGATACCGAAGAATTAAAAGAAAAAGTAAATGATGATAAAAAATGATTGTTACACAATGAATAAGAAGAAGAAGAAGATGATTCTAGTGATGCCAATGATGATGGTGATGATGATGTCAATAGTGATCATGTTGATGAAGATAGTGATGATCAAAGTGATGATGGTCATGATAATGATGATGATGGCGATGAAGATGGTGGTGGTGACAATGATGATCAAAGTGACAAGTACGATGATGGTGATGATGACGATGACATGGATGAAGATGATGATCAATGAAATGTATGTCAATGTATGATCACTATCAAGTATAATGGGGTCATGATTTATTTATAGATTTTTGTTTGATCAATGTATGATCAATGTCTATTAATTTCATTTCGCTGCTAATTGCTAAGAATTACTAATCTTTTTCATAGGGCAACATAGATACACCACAAGGCATAGACAAGGATGTACCTCACATACCTTCTTCAGTGAAGGTAAATCTTAATTAATGAAATTGTACAAATTATATAGAAAAAAATGTCATATTATTATGTTCTTTTCTTTATGGCTTTGGAGTTATTTTGATAGAATTTTACTAATATTGATGTCATAACTTGATACTTATTGATAGGGAAAAGTAAAAATGATAGCAGATCAAATGCAATCTGAAACTTAGGCATCATTTGTAGATGACATTGTGTGTAGCGCGGACCTTGTCTTTATGGCCCATAAACTTATAAAAAAATATAGTGATGAAATTCTTAACCTTTTCCTTGATCAAAACATAATTGAGGAGACAAAGGCACTAAAAGAAGAGAATTGATACTTAGAGTCAATTCTTTGAAGGTAAGCAGTAATTAATCTTTAGAAATAATAAAAGTTCAATAGATGTTTATATTTTATAGTATCTTATGGATCATGATCTAAAATATTATGACTTCTTCTTACAAGATTTTGTGACACCTATGAGACCACATGGTCGATATGGTGAGGGTTGTAGTGCACAACCTTCATGTAAATAACATTTTCTCTTTACGATATTATAACACTTAACTTTGATCTTTATCCATTGCAAATGAAAAATAATAATGTTGCAAATGTCTTTGCTAACAATGTGCCTTGCTCCTTTGGATGTCCTTGAAAATCATATTTTGATTTATGTTGCAATGTCCATAAAATAAATCCTATGAGAAGAAAGAATGCAATAATTGTACATCACATTCTTGCATCAAATTTCTACACTACTACAGTTATACAAAAATAACCCTAGTATTCATATGCAAATTAACTCTAGTGCACCAAAATCTGCAATGTGAGAATTATATGAGAGCTATAACGTATAGATTATTATCTTAAAGTATAGTAGTAGATATAAGAATAGTTCTACATACCAACCTTTGAGGCAACCTGTTGCACAAGCTCATCATAATTGGGGTTTGATTTCCCATTTCCAAATGGTCCAAAATTTGTATGGAAGGGCATTAGGTAACAAAGCCAATGCTAGAACAAACACATAAAAAATGAAGCCCTTCATCATGTTAGTGTTACCTTCCACTGTATGCTCAAGTTCTTGAAATCCAACCTTTTTGGGCACAACAATCAAAAAATGCTTTCCATTATTAGGAAATAACCACCCATGTGGTATAATTTTGTCTTGACCTGGCCATAATATATATATCATTTTATGACTCATAGTTTGTTGGATGTGTCACTTGGCAACTCTAATTTATGGAGGAATAACAAATAAGCCAAATTGATTTCCCCAATAACTTACCTTGTGAAATCTTGTTCCAACTATATTGATGATTTGAAAAGTAGAACCAAGAAAATTTCTAGTTTTATCAAATTTTACAAGACCAGTTAAGCCAGTGAAATTTATTTGTCGCAATATATTCTACAACTGTGATCCTCCTACAAACACCTTTAATTCTGCTAATTTTGTTTCATTTCCATTAAATTGGAGAGCTAAGGATAAACTGTAAAATGAAAATTTCCTCCTTTCCTCAAGAAATTTCCAATTGAATGGGAAATTGTCCAGATTGTGTCATAAGCATATAGTCCAAATGCATTCAAGTGGAAATCAATTATCTTTCTAGCCATAATTATCATCATCTCTATATGCAACCATAATATCTTTCTAGCCATAGAAACCAGTCATAGCTGCAATTGTCATTATTCCATACATATCATTTGTATATGCAACCATAATAAGAAGCTCTCCATCTCTCCCATTGAAACCAATGATTCCATACTAATATGATGAGAGAGTTGGATCTGTTGCTCCAAATGAAAGAATTGATACATGAAGTTCACTGGCTACATGTGAAACAATATGAGCAATAACAAAAGATTGTGGCCCTACTAGTGTAACATTATTATTTTTTCATCAACATTATAACACTTCACTTTTATTTTTGGATGCTTCTAGTTAGTATCCCATTTGATCTTTATCCATTGCAAATGTCTTTACTAACAATGTATTCTTCAGCTCATGATAAAGTGCAGACACCTACTTTGGTCACTGCTTCAATATTGTTGATTACATTGTCAGGAATAAGGAGCTTGCATACATCTTCAACTATACCAAGTACAAATGATAAAACCTTGTTTTTCTATATTTTGTTATGTGCTAATCATGCATTTTTTTTTGTTGGGTGGATTTTATACTTATGGACCTATTTTGTGCACTAATAGATACACCTACAGTTGATAGAACAACAGAGACCACTACTAGTGAATCTGAACCATTTCTAGGAGTAGCCCATCTGACTAGTATTGGTTCATTTGTGGGGACATTGTTGCTAAACAAGAAAACTATGTTTCCATTAAAATTGCCAAAGCTTCCAAGTGCTTTAAAATTATTATTATTTACAGTGTAGTTGTAGTTTACTTATAAAAAACTCATTTTGGACTAATAATCCCATGATGTTTTTGTAGGAAATGATGTTTTCAATGATACTATTTTTTTGAAATGACATTGAAGCTATTTGGACCCACCATACATCAAAGATATGTAGCTTCATATCATTGATACAACATTTTTATTTTCTTCTATTTATTGTACTATATTAAAGTTATTGATCTAACAATTTTATTTTTTCAAAAAGGTGGAGTGAACAGGGTCCTCAATTAAAAAAATCAGCTCATTACATCTTTTGAAGATCCCTTTGGAATTTTTTTTTTTGATAGTTCCCTACTTCTCAAAAGAGCATTCAAACATATAGAGACTATGAGGGACCAATATAGAAGGGGTCTAAAGGATAACCTAAAGTATGAGCATCCTCCTATGATTCCACTAATGGAGTGGAATGAAATAATAGAAGATGCAAAAGAGAAAATGCTAAATAGTAAAAGAATTGAACCAAAAAAGGGAAAAAGAAGGTATGTCATGATAGTATCAAGTAGAATGTAATCATGCACTAATTAGTGATCTTTGTAAATATATAATCTAACATGTTTCAAATTTTTCATAGATTACAGGACACTTCAAAAGCTACAAAATCGAGACTACAAAAGATTGGCCAACACAAACTTGGCTCTAGTGGCTATATGAATCTTCACTCTTGACTTGTAAGTAGGAGTAATGGAATTTCATATATATATTTTTATAAATAATGTTGCAAAAAAATTTGTTTAATCAAATCATACATGTAAAATTGATGATATTATGCAAAAAATACAAGGTACAAAATTCAACGTAGAGCCCATAGATGAAGATACAAAAATTACCTTGAAGGAAGGCTATAAAGTCATGGTTGCATGCCTACACTAAGAATCTGAAGCCATACCCAAGAATTTGGTACACCAAATGAGACATAGGTAAATAAGTCAAATGAAAAGTAAATCAAATTGAATAGTTGAGAAATTTCATTTTTGGTGTTAGTTTCCAACATAAATTGACTGCATAACAATGCACATAACATTTCATTGCACCCTTCAAATCCTATTATTGAACCTGCATGTGATGAAGGCCATGATGTGCATCATAGTGGTGGAGATATTAATCTGCTATTGGAAATTAATTATGCAATTATGAATAGAATTTAACATCTTTAATTGCAATTTGACATGTAACCTTTTTTTGAATATTTTAGAGCATGTTCAACATCATGGTGAATGAGTGGAGCATGTTGAGGTGGAACAGATCAAAATGTTATTGTACATGATGTGGAATTTTTAGGTAAGAAAAATGCATGTTATGTTATACTAGTTAATGAAATACTTGTAATAGTAAAAAAAAAGAAAAAGAAAATGCCAATTTAACCCATTTACTTGTTATTGTAATAGAGCCCCCCTTTAGTGCAGCAACCTTGTGCTCCTCAAAATAGGAGGAGACATCATAATTTGATATTACATGTGCTACAAGAGGAGGAGTGTTAGATTGTGGTGACTGATCAGGAAAGTACTGTACATACTTCATAAATAGTGGGGTTCGTGGCCGACATGGTAGCCGACATATTATGGCCAACATATGGCCGACATGTTATAACCTTAAAGCGATTTAATACTTGTATAAAAGGGCTTAGGGTTGGGTATTTTTTCATTATGTTGTGATGCGAAATTGGTTCTTGCAGTGGTATTGAGCTGTAAGGGATTACGGATTGTAATCATGTTGTAATCACTGGATTGTAATAAGATCAGACTTGCTGTTTGGTGGACATAGCCCAGGGATTGGGTGAACCACGTTAAATCTTGGTGCCTTGTGTTCATTTCTGTGTGTTCTATTATTTTTTTTTATTGATTATATTTGCATGTAGTTTTTATTTCTATCCGTGGTTTATCCTAACAAGGAGAATTAGGAAGATATTGATGCTTCTATTAGAATTTTCCTTAAAAAAGCTAAGAAAAATAAAAAGAAGAAATGATTTAAAAAAAAAGCTCTTTGATAAACCTTGTTTGATAAACTTTGTTGGATAATGAAAGAATGTTGTTTTAAGTAATTGTCTATGAATGTTGAATATTAATATTGATTTTTATGTCATGTTAATAAATATTTTTACGTATTTTTGAAGTCTTGATTAGTATTGTGTAGTAATGAATTTTATATCATATTACTGAATGTTATGTGATTGAATGTTATAGTTCATAAATGGATGAATGAAAATGAAGTATGTAATTAGATGTTAACGAGGAATTTAGATTGATGTTAGGGGGAGGGGGGTGAGGCCAGATGAGCTTCCACCTTTACATGGTTGGTCTTGTTAAGTAGAGAATATTAAAGTATTCTTGAAACCAAGTGAAGCTCAAACTAACATACCTTCATTACTTAATCAATTTCATTCATTGTAGGTCTAGAATGATGGGATGATACTCTATTGTATAGGTATGAATCTCTAGAGGAAGATTAGGTACTCAATCTTCTAGCTTCAACAACTTTACCACTTGCCTCATTTTGGGTCTTGTAGCTGGATCTCGATGGGAGCACCACAACCCTATCCCTACCAATTGTTCTATTTCAGCCTTCTCAAACTCCACATTTAACTTTATATCTGCAACATCCAAAACTTTTCCTTGACCATTAGTCTATTGCTCTCTTTCCAAATGATTAAGTGGATAAGAATTTTGTTTATAACTTCCTAGGTTTCCTTCTTTAAGATAGTCTAAGTAGTTTCCAAAAGAAAACTAGAACTCAAAATGAAACCTATTCTAGTGATCCCATATTTACCTCTTGAAAATTTTGAAATAAAACTTTGATAAATATGGAAAACCAATGAATTCTACAATATAACATACCAATATTTTCATTTTCTTGCCCTCCTTATCTTCGATTTTTTAAGAGACCTACTTGTTGTTGTCTAAATTGGCCCCTCCTAAAAAATCCTGTCTCCCCCTTTCCCTTTAGATATTTCACTTCTCCTTATGATAAATTATTTCTCTTTTAGGATGAGTTCACTACAATTTTGGGTGTTGTAAAGGTCTTATATGTTTATTACTCTTTGAATTGATACTAACAAATTTTGGGTGTTGTGTTATGTTTTTAACTTGTACATATAGTGGAGAATCTATTTCCAAGCTTCCTTTACATTGTTAAAAGATATTTGTAGGATTAGTATTAAGGTTTCAAGAAAAGGATAAGCAGAACATTGGAAGAAAAACAAGTTCCACTTGATCTTACTTCTCATCACAGTGTTGATAGTTTTGTGTATAGAAGATCAGCTGTTAGAAACCATACAAGTATAGTATAGGTAATAGGGAGAGTATGAAGTTAAAATAATTTTTTATTATGTTTTTATAGTATAAAATTTAATCAAGATAGTAAGAGCTTCTCTAGAGAATGAATATCTCACACTATTAATTCTTTATATGTATAGGTTATTCATAAAAGAAAAATGGTTCATGACAAGAAAGTTGATGTTGTACCCCACTTGATAAATGTTGCTAGAGAGAAACACCCCAAGGTTAGCCATCATTATAAGGTTGGCACCATGAATGTCATAGTTAGTAGGTTTTTGTTATTTATATCTTTCTAGACCTTATTAACAAAGTACGGGGAGTTCAAACTTCTTGTTTGACATGGATGATATTCAGAGTATAAGTTTAGAGGATGAAGATGTTAATGCTTCATTTGCAAAGAAGGATAAGGCTTTTGAGAAGAAATCACCTTCGTCAACTAAAACCCTATGTAGGAAAAGTCCCAAAGGGTTAGGGTTTAAAATTGCTGGACATAGAGATGAGGAGTATAATGAGGAAGGGGATGGGATGGATACTAACAAGGATAATATGGAAAAGGAGGACGTTAAGAGGGAGGAGCCAGTAGCTAAAAAATAAAGGAGGTCTAAGGAGGAGGATGTGCCCCCAGTAGGAAAAATGGATATTGGGCCAGAGATCATAGCCATTTCTCTTTCTCCAATTTCCCCTCCTTAGGAACATGATAAGGAGAAGACAGAGGATGAGGGTGGAGAGGTAGTTATAAAGGACAGGCGCATTGTCTAGAAATTTTTTAATGTTAGAACATAAAAAATGGGAATAGTCAATAGTGAGAGAAACCATGAACCCTCAAGTCCTTGAAGGTAAAGAGGGAAAGCTCCAAATGAAGGAACTCATCAATCTGACCCTGGTGGCTATTATTGATAATACAAGGGAAATTGTGATATTGCTATCAGGATTTAATTGTGTAATTTTGAGTCAAACTCATTGACCCATGTTTCATGAGTAGTGATTCAACATGAATCCATCTCTCATGAGAATAAATGGAACACTTAGCACTCATTGGATCTAGGTGATGCTCACAGGGGTGAAGCACCGAGACTTCCTGGGAGGTCACCCATCCCAGTACTACTCCAGCTTGAGCGCGCTTAACTACAGAGTTTCCTCCATAGCTAAACCCAAAGCTTGCAACCCCATTTGCAAAACCTTCACCAAGTGTTGTGCCTTATGAACCATTCATTAGAAAGCCCCTTAAGCTCATCAATTGATAAGTAGGAGATAATTTCGATAGCAAGTCAAATTGTGATATTGCTATCAGGATTTAATTGTGTAATTTTGAATCAATGAGCTTAAGGGGATTTCTAATGAATGGTTCATAAGGCACAAAAATTGGTGAAGGTTTTGAAAATGGGGTTGCAAGCTTTGGGTTTAACTATGGAGGAAACTCTATAGTTAAGCGCGCTCAGGATGGAGTAGTATCGGGATGGGTGACCTCCCAGTGCTTCACCCCTGTGAGCATCACCTAGATCCAATGAGTGCTAAGTGTTCCATTTATTCTCACAAGAGATGGATTCATGTTGAATCACTACTCATGAAACATGGGTCAATGAGTTTGACTCAAAATTACATAGTTAAATCCTAATAGCAATATCACAATTTGACTTGCTATGGAAATTATCTCCTACTTAACAAGGGAAATTGGCATGAATTTGATAAATAATGCTAGAAATAGTATGATAGACAATTTTAGGTCAATTAAATGGCTCTACCATGAAATAGAGGAGGTCAAAGAAAGAGTGAGTGAGTTGGAAAACCAAGGGAAGAAGTTAGGACATGGAAATTTGACAGATCAGGGGGATGGCCTCAGATTGGTGGAAAAAAGAATTCAGAATATGGAAAATTACAATCATAATTTGGCAAACTAGATGATTTGAATACTAACTTCTCTTAATGAAAAAATATCTTCTCTTGTCGAAAAGCTGAAAGCCAAGGGCTTCCTAGAGGATAATGAGGAAAAGGATAGGGTTGGAGATTAGATGGATGAGGACATGACTATGGACATTACTGTCAACAACTTGGATCAAACAGATCAGAAGAAGCAGGAGCATATGGCTAAGGAGATCTAGAAGGCCTATGAGTTGGCATAAACAATGCAAGAGCTGGAAAGAAAGACATAGGAGTAACATAGGTTTTCCATTTCCTATCCTTTGGTTTGATTGGTTTATGTAGTTTTTGGCTTTTTTCTTGTACATTGTTTAGGCCGTTTGGTTGGCTGTAGTATTGTGGTTGGGCTTTTGTGCTTATTATCAACCTTTTGATATGTATGGACTATGGTTGGGCTTTTGTTGCTTATTATCAGCCTTTTGATATGTTTTAACTTTTGGGTTTCAGGATCCCTGTAAAACCTATTTTTTCTAATAAAAAACAAAGTTTCTAGTATAAATTGTGATTGAAAAAGTTTTTGAATAATTGTTTGGAAATTTTAATAGTAATGTCAACTATGAAGAATAACATGAAATATATAATATTATACTATCAACTATGATAGGTTTTGATGGTATTGTAATATATAATGTTTCTTAACATGATTTTTACTGGTATGATGTGGTGTTGGGTTTGCAGGCAAGAGTCTCAACATTGATGACAAATGCTCCTTTCATACTAAATCTGGATAGTGATATGCATGTTAGTGATTACAGAGCTATACAACATGCCATGTATTTTTTCCATGAATGTAAATCAAAGAACGAGTTTAGTTTTGTTCAATTCCCTTAAGTGTTCCATGGAAGTCTCAAGGATTATCCCTTTGGAAACTAGTTGAAAATACTCATAGAAGTAAGAAATAATTTACTATCTCTTTTGAATTGATTATTCAAGAGCTTTATAGCATTTTTGGTTGAGTTATTACATAATTATAGATGCAACAATGGAGATGTAGGGTGTATGTAGACTATTGGGAAGGGATCAAATGTACTCCAAGGCTCTATTTATGGAGGAACCAGATGCTTTCATAGAAGAAAATACTTACATGGGTTACCACCTAAGATTTCAACACAATAGGATTAATATTTCACATGAAATAATGATATATATTACTAAATATCTTTTAATATCTTAATGTTCATAATAGTATTGTATATTAATAGTAAATGTTTAATTTTTTTAATATTTAGGTATAATCTTGATATCTTTGCTGATTTTTTTTGTTATTGACTGTTTGTGTGTATTGACAACATTGCAAAATTGTCAAAGTCCTTTGGAAAACTCCCTAGACCTAATTAAAAAATAATAAATTATAATTTCAATCCTATTTGAAGCAAGATTTATAGAAGTTAATTTTATAGTTGTACACCACTTTGTTTTCAAGTGCACAATAAATATAGTGTCTAGTAGATGTTTGAGGTAATTATGATAAGGACTCATAGTCTGGCTCTTCACAAAATACAATTTTGCATTGCCTTCCTAGATTGCATCTCTAATCACCTAGAATATAATTGTGCATTGCCTTTTATTTTGCATGGTTGTTGTCCCTAGGAGTCACATGATTGAAATCACATTCTATATCCTCTCGCTTTGATTCCCTTGCAATAAATGTGTCAAGTTTGTGCAGTGAAATAGTTGCATGCAAAACTACTACCACATCTTCATCTGACTGAAATGGAGTCCACTAAATTTCATCCATTGAAAAAGGATCCATTCCATCACCTCCATCTTGCACTTCAAGTTTGACAAGCAGGTGCCACTTACAATCTCTCCCTATCATAGGAGATTGCAATTGCAAAGGGGAAGTATAAAATATGGAGAGCTAAATTAAAACACACTCAGACATATAAAACTTCATGATTGCTGCCTTCCTACCAAGATTGGCTACAACTAAGTCTGTTGATGTTTGTTGAAACATATTTTTAGCTATTTTCACAGTTGCAATCATTTTATAAGAATTCTCTAAAACTCATATGTTAATCTATTATATGCATCTCGTGTTAACCCTCGAAAGGTTTTGTCATCGTAACCATTGCCTTATACTTTTCTCATATATCACTATAGCTATAGCAAGAAATCTTCATGAATTAATATACACTATATTAATGATGTCATGGTCATAAGAAAACTTGGGTGTTATATTGCTATGATATGTAGTGATCTCTTCTATTGCTATGCAGAGAAAGCATAAAATTGACATAGTGATGAACAATAAGGAAGATGAATCACTATAACACCTAGTAATTATGGGCAAGTGAAAATGAAATATAGTCATCTTGGCATTGAGCGATTAAGATATTATATCTCTGTGTGTCTCAACAATAAGTACTTTTAGTGATTGAAAAGGGGAGGATTGTGTTGTGGTGATCAGTGATAGAAAATACATGATTGTTGTAACTTATGGAGATGACAGTATGATCTCTCAAAAGGTTTCTATATAACATAGTGATGGGTCAAAAGGATTGCGCATTGCATTTGGAGTAAACATGACATATCAATAAGCAATGAAGATACATGTATCATTATGTGTTATGACAATAAATCAGTATAGGTCACTATATAATATAGCAATGGGTTAAAAGGATTGCGTATTGCATTTGGAGTAAACATGACATAGTGATAAGAGATGAAGATATGTGTATCACTATGTGTTATGATGACAAAGTAGTATAGGTCACTATATATTATAATGATAGGTCAAAAGGATCACATGTCACATTTGGTGTAAACATGACACAACAATAAGCAATGAAGAGACGTATATTGCTATGTCTTATGAAAATATTGTGCAGTTTCATATGTTGAAGGAGCTACATTAAATGAGTCAACAATAAAATGAATATCTTTTTGCTCATTTGACATTTACAGTTCAAAAATTGTGGTACATTTTAATGCTTGTGTAGGATTTCAAGACTGTTTGAAGTGAAGGTACTCCTTTTTGTGATCTCGCGATGATGTGTAGTTTCATGTGTTGAAGGAGATATATTGAATGAGTCAAATATCAAATGAATATCTTTCTTCTCATTTGACATTCACAGGTCAAAATTTTGGTGTATTTTTCATTCCTGCATAGGATCATAGGACTATTTGAAGTGAAATATAGTCATCTTAGCAATGAGTGATAAAGATATTATATTTCTATATGTCTCAACGATAAGTGTTTTCGATGATCAAAAAGGGGAGGATTGTGTTGTGGTGATCAACGATAGAAAATTAATGATCATGTGCCACATTTGAAGTAAACATGACATAGCGATAAGTGACAAAGATGTGTGTATTGCTATGTGTTATGATGACAAAGCAATATAGGCCACTATGTATTATAGTGATAGGTCAAAAGGATGGCGCATCGCAATTGGTGTAAACATGACATACTGATAAGCGATGAAGAGATGTATATCACTGTGTTATGATGACAAAAAAGTATGGCTATAAGAAGGATCACTATAGATTATAGTGATAAGGAAATTTTGATCATAGGTCACTTTACAGGAAAATGAATATGGCGATGAGCGTTAGGGTTATCAGAATTGTGCGTCATGTTTGGTGTAAACATGACATAGTGATAAGTGATAAAGAGATGTATATCGCTATGTGTTATGATGAAAAAGAAGTATGGCTACACGAAGGATCACTATAGATTATAGCGATAAGGCAATTTTGATCATAGATCTCTTTTGCAAGAAAATGGATTTGGTGATGAGCATTAGGGTTATCGCCATATTGGTCGAGGGGGCTATAAGAAGGATCACTATGGATTATAGTGCTAAGATAATTTTGATCATGGATCTCTTTTATAGGAAAATAGATATAGCAATGAGTGTTAGGGTTATTGGGATCAAGCATCACATTTGGTATAAACATGACATAATGATAAGTGATGAAGAGATGCATATCACTATGTGTTATGATGACAAAGCAATATGGCTATGAGAAGGATCGCTATATATTATAGTGACAAGGAAATTTTGATCACATATCTCTTTTATAGGAAAATGGATATGATGATGAGCATTAAGATTATTGCCATATTGGTCAAGGGCTAGTATTGGTCAAAAATTTGACCAAACTTGGTCAAATTTTGACCAATAGTCTCATTAACAAGGGAGACTATTTTGACCAAATGCATCATTGAAATTATGATAGTGACAAGAATTGGTCAAAGTTTCGGCGACAAAATAATTTGTCAAAAATTCAACCAACATGACTCAAAAAATGAGTCAAAATGTACTAGTGCTAGAAAAGTATCATAAAATAATCTAATCTGCAAAAATAAAAGGACACGAAAAAAAAAGAAAAAATGAAGATAAAAATGCAAATAAAGAGGAAAAATAGAGATGTCTTGCCCCACGGTGGGCACCAAAAAATGTACGCTCAGATTGTGCACTTCTCCAAACTATTCTATCCAAAATATCCCATAGATTGAGAAGTTTAGATGATGACCTAGAGCTCCCTAGTCATGGACTGAAAATGAACGCAATGAGCAATAAGATGGCTCTTAGCTAAGCCTAAGGAATGCAATTCCTTGAAAATAAACCATGAAATGGGAGATTCTAAGACAAGATAAAGAATTCTAGTGTCCAATAATTTCTATGGAATGCAATGCAACGATGTAAATAACTAAATGAGATGTAAAGAATGCAAGTATACTAGCAATATGAGAATATTACAAACCCTTCTAATTAAGTTATGTGAGCTATTCTATTCCACAAAAGAAACTAAACTAATGCATTATGAAACTAGACTAAGATGCTATGCAAGAATGAGAGAGAGAAGATAGAAGTTCTCTACAAATGCTCCAAGAAACCTAGAGAAAGAACTACAACATAACAATAATTCAAATTTAGGTCCTTAGATGAGGAGAGGGATCTCCCTTTTGAAGATGTATGAATAATAGAGATCAACATCTAGAGGCATATGATCAAGGGTGGGGGTTCAATTTTGCGCGATCCATGTGCAATATCATTTCCATCAATAAGAAAGAGTTGACTTTTGCATTGGCATGTGAGAGTAAAAGTCTTTTCTTTTATTTTCCAATTGGGGAAAATGATTTATATATGTAGCTTAGGATAAAAGGGGTAAAAGGGGTCTTTTATTTAATTAAAGGGGGACATGTTCCTTTTAATTAAATATTAAGTTAGGATATAGTGGTCAAACTATAGGATAAAATCAAATAAATTAATTTTTAAAGATTTGGTCTAGTTAAATAATTAAATAATTTAGCCATAATGTTGAAAAGGGAGCTAATGGTCTAGATAGAAATTTTTGGGTGATTACATGAACGTGTGGAAGGCTTTTGAATTTTATTTCAAATAGACAGTTCACATCATTCTAGAAAAATCATCAATAAACAACATAAAGTATCTGTCACTAAATACACTTTTTGTCCTCATGGGATTGAAGTCAGTATGAATTTTATCTAAAATATATTTTGAAGTAAGTGACTTGCTAGAAAAAATTGAACTTTCCAACTTTACTAATTGATAGTCTTTACACATAACATTGTCAGGTTTGGTAATAGGGGGTAGACCCCTTACACAGTTCTTCCATCATACTTTGATAATGCTTTCAAAATTTACATGACACAACCTCCTATGCCATAACCTACTATTATCATTTAAAACTACCATACAAGTATTACCAAACATATTGAGGTAAAAAAGGTTACCTCTACTTTTCTCTCCTATGGCTGGCAAATTTCCCATTAGTTATGCCACACTCAATAGATTATATTTTAATCCTTCCATTAGATACACATCTTTACAAGTAGAGGATTAATTTAGGGCTATAGTGTCCTTACCTATATGCATGGTGAGTTGTTGCCTAAATTCACCATTCCTCCATCATAGGCCTCAACCTCGTATAACTTTCTCTTTTCACCTAACATGTGGTGTGAGAAACCATTATCTATTAACTAGTTCTTGTGGATACTAGTACTAGTTATCATGGATCTCTCTACCTTTTCTTCAGTGATGGAAACAAATGACACTTCATCCACATCCTCTTCCTCATTGTTGGTTGAATCTTCATCAGTCACACCTTCTTTAGTGATGTAGCACTAGTTCTTCTCCTTTCCTTTGGAGTTTGACCACTTTTTATTGGTACCCTTCCAATTTTTGTTCTCTCTCTAGTCACTAGTCTCTTTTCTCATTGGTTTTGGACATATAACAACATAATGTCCTATCTTTTTGGAGTTAAAGAATTTGAAAGGAAGCTTACCCTTGTACTTCCCTTTTCCTCTGACAATTCATTTTACAAATAGAGCCTCCAACTCTTTTGAAGTACGTCTGATCAAGACCTTATCCCTATTAAAAGATTACAACAACACTATAAGGTACCACCCTGTTAGGGCATTTTGATAAGACCTATTAAAGTCTTTCCCTGTTAGGAGAAACCTAGTTAAAATACTTTAGAACACAAGTTAATGTGTCACCTTGTAAAGTAATCTGTACAAATAACCTGTTAGTGTCCACCCTCAATGGGATTTATTTTTGTATAGAATAGTGAACAATATAAATGATTTAACAATTTCACTACTAAAGTTATCATGATATAGATCCTTCTTTAACTCTCTTGACTATTCTAGAACTAAGCTTTTCCTTCTCTCGACTCTACAATCTTTAGACTTTGACCACTTATGTGCTTGACTCTCCTCACTTATGCAAATGATACACCTTATGATGTTCGCATTGATCTCATATTGGTTTTGACATATGAGTGTCTATACACTTAAGTCATCTACAAGTTAGAACTTATGAGTGTCTATACACTTAAGTCATCTACAAGTTAGAACTTATGAGTGTCGAACAAGTAATACATGTCCAACATAACATGTCAGATAGTGCATGCTGAGTGAGATAAACAATTAGTGTTCACTCAAGTACCAAGTAGTCAATATGTGTCGAGTCATTCAAATGTTGAGTAACAACATTAAATTTTTAGTTGATTTTGAGCATCAAGGACTTTAGATACTGAGTAAAATAGTTTTGACATAGTTATTTGTAATGGCACAAACTACTATGTAAACCATTTTGGAGCTGACTTAAGGATTGTTTTGTGATCCTAGATGATAAGAACAAATCTTAATTGAGAATCCCTATGTAGTACATGCAACCAATTAGTTAAAGGGATGAATTGAGTGGCTAGATGGATGAATTATAATTGTTGATTCATATCTAACCCTAGTAACCTAGATCTTTTTAAGGAAGGTAAACCCTAACACACGGTGTGAGAAAAGAGATAAGTTTGCATGCACAAATAGAGCATTTAGGTGTGACTAAGGAAGAGTTATCATAGTGTATGAATTGCAGAATCAGTTAGAGGAGAATAGAGAAAAGTAATTAGAGGACAAAAGAGATACATTTGATTAGAAGAGGATCAAGGATACATGTAAAGAGGTGATCTGTTATCTAGCCATAGAGTGCTAACTATAAGATCATTTTTGAGAAATTCTAACAGGTGAATCGATTAAATCTCTTAACAAAGTAGTCTTAATAGGCTATTTTAAATCCTTTAACAGGGTGCTTACTTCATTGTAAGTTGAGGTCCTTTAACCAAGCACACTTCTAACAAGGTGTTGAAATCCTTTAACAACGTAAGATCTAACAATATTGTAACCTTTTAACAGGGTAGACCTTTCATAGGGTAGATCATGTTTCATGATCAAATGTTGTAACATTCACTGGATACACTTTACAACTGTAGTAGTGGAGATTTGTGGGTGTCATCCCCACCCCAGTTTTACCTTCTCATTGGAGGGTTTCTGGGTAATCATATCTTGTGTCATATGTGTGAATGTTTATTTGTTTTCATGCTATGGATGTATATGCTTAATTTGGTATTTCATTTTACATGCACAATTGTGAGATGGATGTGTGGTGAATGATTTTATGGTTGAAGTTTTGAAGTGCTGATTCACCCCCCTCCTCTCAGAGTTTACCTTTCCTATTGTATTTCCAATAGTTTGGGCTCACTCCTCTCTTCTCAACATAATCACTCCCTGAAGATGACCTTTCTCTAATCACTCTCCTTCAAACTATGATATTCCACTGTAGCTTGCTCTTTTGGCTCTCTAGCTATTCTCTTGACATTCTAACCTTTACTCTCCCAACTCTATTTATATTATACTTTCCTCTTGCTTCACTTGGAAGAATTAATTTGAGAATCCAATATTTGAATTCCCACCCTACTACTAGCTCAACCTCATGTTTCAGTAGTGTGTCACTCTTGTTAGGCTATGGCATGTTCATACATGAGTCATGGATGCCATGTGTTCTTGATGAATTTCTATTATTGGAAAGAATTAAAATTGGAATTATTTTAACTATTCATTTATCCTTTCCCCATCACCGTTGAATGCAATGTTGAGTGCACTCTTACCCTCTTCATGACTAGGCAGTCAAAAGTTTCTTGCTTCATGCTCATCACACTAACCTGACTGACTCAACTCACCTTTATTTTCTTTTCCTTCAAATTTTCTTCCTCCTTACATGAACTTCACTTAGCATGCTTTTTCTAAGTGGATCACCTTTTTCATTTCCCCTACTAGGTTTCCACATTATCTCAATTTAGACTACCCTTTTGAGATAGAGTCTCACATTAGTGTGCTTTTTCCATTGTGCCTTTGTACCAATCATGATTCCTTCATATATATTCCCAACAATGACAATACCTTTGATGAATTAGTCTATCAATTAGTCTTCAAGAAAATTAGGAAAACAATTAGGTCTCGTATTGAGATGACCTAATAAGTGTTTTAGACTTGTTTAAGAAAGTTAATTCAATGTGTGTACTAGAGAGAGAATGATATGATGTAAAGATAAAGATGCAAGACTAGATTAGAGTAGATTGAGAAAATATATAAGAGTGAAATCTAATGTTGTACTTCAAAGAAACTATACTGATATAGGTGATGATTTTAGTCAATTCATTTCAATAAATTTTTATCTATGATGAATTAGTGTTCATGATTTTGGGTTGTTTCCCTTAATTGTTATACCTAACATCAAATTCACTTCTTTGCAATCACCTTATCTATAAAACCTAGGGGCATCCTATGTAATGATCATATGGTTGATTATTTCTATTGCATTCTTAGTGAGAATACAATTAATTATTGTCATATTATTTATCTCTTGTTATTGTGATTTACATTAGGCCTCTAGATCTTGGGTGGTTACCTTCATAGCCACATCTTATAAAAGACATAATTTAAAAACTTCATGTGAAAATTAGATGTAAAGATTCAAACCAAAATTTGAAAAATGTAAGAAATATTAATTTGTCCATAATAAACTAAGGTAGAAATGAGAATCAACCTAAGAATGTAACAACAAATCTTAAATTCATTTACCCTATCCAAGCATTGAAATAATTTTATAAGGGGAGGAATAAATTAAGTTCAACTCCAATTCAAATGAGATCTAAACACTTTGATTGATTGATCTATTTTCTTCAAATGATTTGATTTGATCTGTGTTTTCATTATGAATGTAAAAGTTCTAGGTGAGAATGGTAAAAATAAAAATAAAAATATAAAAAGATTGATAAATAATTGGAAACCAACATTGAAATATACCTTAATTTAGGAGACAGAAGAAAATGTGATAGAAACATGGATCTAAAAGAGTTAAAATAGATAGGCAAGAGCCTCCAACGCAATTGTAAATTGTGAGACTCTCATCAAGGAGGTCTTTAGAAAAAAAATAGATAGATAAAGACACCCTAATATTCATTAGTGCCTTTTTTAATAGAGGTCTTCAAATTCTAGATCAGGACTCTCTATTGATCTTCCTCACCAAAAAACCAACCTAAAAGTGCTTGACAATTTTGTAAAATGGTATATTTTAGGGATTCTCATCTACTTGAAGTTTAGAATTTTATATCTCAACCTACTTTGTACAATTCTAAAAACTCCTTGTTATCAAAGATGTATTTGCACACATAAGAATGCGGAAATGGTTTTGATGTGTAAGGGATTTACTAATCTAATCATTGTGTTGATCTTCCCACCTCTACAACAACAATGATAATGATCAAGAGACCTTAACCTTGGTGAGAAGAAGCTAAATCATAATTAAAATTCTAGAATGATATGATATTACCTTAGGACTTGACAATGGTCACGATATAATGCTCTCTAGAGAAGTACACCGAGTATTGATGTAATAATATGACAATACATAACAAACTTAATCATTAAATCATATAAGTGAATGTAGGTTTTTGTAGCTCATTGTTCAATAATGTTTAATCCTACATTTAAGAATGCTTAGTTACATCTTCTCATACATTTAGATGTGATTAATGATGTTTAATCTTCTACATCTCATATTGAATCTACATGTATGATTACATTTTACATATCCTTGACTTATGTAATGATATTTTTATTCCTTGATGATACTTCACTAGAGTCTCATTTATACTTCTTTTATGCTTCATTTCTTTATTCTACATCAAGCATGTTGATAATAAATTATTAGTGAATAATTTTTACATGATGTTTATGATAGCTCTATTTGTAAATGTGGAATCATTCTTCCTCATTAATTATTTGCATATAGATGATGACATTTTGGGGTATGCACATAAAGATTGAGAACTAAAATTGGACCAAATTATCAACCAACTTGTGATGCATGTTATGACGTTGCATTATGGTATTTGTGAGAAACGATAATGGATATAAAATGGAATGGTCATTTTGGAGTGAGTTATCTTCTAATGGTGTAAGAGAGCCTTCTAAAAATACTCAATAGATGCCTTTGGAACAAAGATTTGGAATTTGGGGCTAAGTTTCAGTATTACTTTCGAGTCATGGAATTGGCTCATGGTTAAAATGATAAACTACAAATTTAGTCTCCATCTATTCATTGGGCTTTTCAGATTGAGCTTTCAAATTGTATTGTAATGTGTCATTATGCTACCAAAATCACTCTAGATTTTTATGCTGATGTATTATCATATGAAAGATTAGGATCTCATTTATATTGTGACCTTACTTTATTTTTGAATAATACAACTACTATTGTTTTTGAGGCAAGGATATTTTACAAGAGTTTTATCATGATAAATATTATGTTTAATTTTTTCATGTGGTTGTCTTCTATAGCTAATTTGATTATACTTTTCATGAATTCACATTCTCTTAAGATTGGTGCAAGAAGTGTCTTGCTATCTCAACTTGTTTTCAACAATTGCACTAAATAGAAATGTGGGAAAAGATATTGAATTTCTAGGTTCTCTTCTATCATTGTGCATGAACCATAAAACCACTTACAACTATAAAATTGGGTTCAATTGTTACTAGTTCCTATTCTTTTACAAAGATATCTTATTGTTAGTTTTATATGACTCAAATATATCATCACTCGTCTTAGAAAGAAAATTCTAAAACAAGTTCAATAAAAATCATCATTTTTATGACAATCTTATACAATATAAAATATAAAAAATAAGAATACACAAAATTCTTCCTTCAAAACTCCCAATTTAATTTGAATCATTTATTTATTTTTTACTTTAAATTGAATCTTACCATAGAATAGATTAAATCCCTTTCGACCCTTTTGAACCATTAGACCCTATTTCAGTCTCAAATTTTCCATTATATTTGTTTCAATGTACAGTCCACTCTCAATTCCTTAAAAATAAATCACATCCCTTTCGACAATGTAGGTCAACACACTATGAAAAAGTGGGCCTCATAAGAAGCGCATGTCAGCTCTAAACTCCCAGTAGCCATTGAATACGCTATGAAGATTCAAAAACATACACTATGAAGATTCAAAACCATAGAGAGCCTCGCGTCGTACATGGCAGACGATGCATTGATTTTTCTTTACCTCTCAGCTTAAGAGAAATTTAGGAGTCCCATTCCCATTTATAATTAAAAACAAAGTCTTCTCTGATTTAATACACAATATCTCCTAATATGACCCTCACACATTCAATGAAAGGGAAAAAAGAGAGAGTCAAGAACTAAAACAACTCTGCAGGTTTTTTCCAAGTGCTCTCACCAGTGACAGCGTTGTAATAGTAATTACATCCATACTGCTCAGCATAATGCACACTCCATGGACACCATGAGCTACTACCCTTCATAATAATCACATTTCCATGAACACAACAAACACTTTGGTGGGAGGGCCTAGACGACACCATTTTTTCATGGATGTTATTATCATGATCTCTTTTTGGTTGGACTAGATAAAAGGGGTCCAAGCTGTATTCAGGTTCCATGTCATCAATGAACTGTGGAACATATTCCTCATGTGTTTCTTGCACCAAATCATGAATACCAAAAGAGGGTTGAGAAGTTGAGTCCATGTCCATGGCTGTTGCACTTTGATGCATTATTGACTTTGAAGAAGGGATATGAAAATGCTGTATTTCATAATATTTTCCTCTTCCCTTGCGCTTTTTAGATTGACTTCTCTCAGGCCTTGGAACACTATGGGAAGAGGAAGCAACAGAGTGATTGATGAAACAACTCACAAAAGGAGGAGAATAAGGGGGAACCATTATTCTTTTATTATTTTGGCTTCTGTTAATCCTTGGTTTTCTGCAATTGTTATTCCTATTGCTTGAAATTGCAGAGGAAACGGCCAATGAGTTAAGAGGAGAAGACTGGTTGGAAGATGAAGATGACGATGTTGTATCCATCTTCAACATTTAATTTGGTAGCAGTGAATAAATAAATAGCGTTGTTTTTGTGAGGATTTTGACGTTGGTACTTACATTTATGTATCTAATGTCGGCCACTGTATATATTGGGGATCCAGATTTGAAAAAAAGGGTCGCCACCGTTGGTCCCGCCCCTATCAATCTTAAAATTCGAAGGCTTTCGAAGTCTGATTATACCTTTGTACAAAGTGCAAGTTTATACAAAATTGAAGACTACTTAATGTGTTTTTTAAGAGTTTATAAATATATCGATGGCTAGAAAACTATAATCTACAAGATTTCAGATACTCATTTAGTAATCTATATAAAATGTAAGTCGGGTTAACAAAATGATGAAGGAGATTATTTCCAGCATGTTGAGTTTCTCTTAACAAATTTCGAACATATCAGACCTAAAATAAGCTATCCATCTATATTTGCTCTCTGCTGTGGATAATAATGTCCAGACCATTCAACAAACTCTTCTCTAATAGTATATTTTGATTGTTTCACTTACATCTATGCTATTGAGATGTGGGTTCTATAAGGGTTTTAACTCCTTGTTCCATATATCTAATACAATTTCCAATATATCTTTATTTAGAAATTATGTCAAAACCTATATTTAATGTGTATAAAATTTTAATGGGAAAGGACATTCATAAAAAATTTCATTAAAATTGGTAGTATAAATATATTTTGAAACATCAAAAGGATGAGTAGATGAATAAAGATTTATCCTTGTAGGAGGATACACATCCTTATCACTATCATTCATTTCCATTTGGGGGGTAAAGGAATCCTCTTTCATTTCTTTTAAAGAGTTTCATCATTGCATTTGTCTTCATCCTTACACAATATAATGTTGGGTCACATGCCATTAAATAAATGAATAATGTTATGTAGGAGAGGATTATGCATTTTTCCACTAATGGGTCTACATCATGTTCCTCTTGCACCAAATTATTATCATGGGGATGTAAGTTTTTGAAGAGGAATCATCTTTACTTAATGTTTCATATCCATGAGAGAGGTCATTAAAAGATGATATCCTTGCCTTGCCCCAAAATATCCTTTCCAATTATGAGAGAGGGATGAGCATGGTTCATCAATGTTTTGTCTCTAGAAGGGAGAACATTAGAAACAAGGGAGATATGTATCATATTAACCTCTTACATGATAATGTTATCACAGTAAAACTTGTTGGATATGTAAGACACCAAAGAGGGGTATGAATCATTTGGCCATAATTTTTTAAACTTAGCAATACTGATAATCAATTCCACTAGTTACTTTAATCCTTAACTGTAGAAAGATAAAAATATAAAATCAGAACAATGATAAGATGCATCAGACATTAGATTCACATGGGAAACCCTACTAAGAGAAAAACCACACAGGAGATTATTCTCAAATATAAGAGCACTAGTTAGGGAATCACAAAGGAGTAGTTGGGCCATTTTGAATTTAGGTGAAATTATCATGTTATTACTTCATCATATCCACCAATTGTGAATGCATTTTTCCAACTTTGGTAGGTGATCTTGGAATGATAAGTTCTTTTAATGTCGGTTGTCATGTAATGAGATGTCACTCATCAATGTCTTTTTTAGAAAGGGCCTCTATAATGATCATCTAATTGATCAATTTTATTATAATTTTTGTGAGAATACTATTTTTATTCTTGTCATATTATTTTTCTCTAGTTATTGTGCTTTCTATTAGGCCTCTACATTTTGGGTGACCACTTTCATAGCTAAATCTTACATGGTATTAGAGACTTTAGAATGTTTTTGACTTTCTATTGGAGATATTCTTGTAGCAATTTTATAGCTTTGGATTTGTGGCTTTTTTGTTGGTCAAAATTGGAGCTTGTTGGGCCAAATTTGAGATGACAATTAGATCCAAAATGTTATTTTCAATCAAAATCACAATATTCTTGTCAAAATCAAACACTAGAGGTCAAATTTGTACTTTGTCCAAAATTTCATGCGGAGATAAGACCTAGTTTAATAATCTGGATGTTTTGAGAATTTTGGGTGAAAACAAACCAAATGCAATTATGTTCAGTATAGCTGAATAAGGCAAAAACACCTATTCATTTACCCTGATTGGCCACTATCACCCCAAGGTAAGGGAGATTGTGCCTTAGGTAGCCTTTGTTGCAAGTATGATACATAATTTATTAAAAAACCATTCTACAATTTGCAATTTAGAAAAAAAAATTGTTTAGACAACATTTTTTAGATCTTTCATTGAAAAAAGAAAGAAAAATATGGTAATGTGCTATGCCTCAAGGGCTCTATGGGTACTAGAAGCTATACAAAAACCTTAGGGTACTACAACCCACAAAGCATATATGAATACTGCAAGTTCTACACTCTGCTAGTGCCTTAGAGGGTAATTTTTAAACAATTTTTTTTATTAAAAACTTTTTATATAAAATGGTTTTTAATATTTATTACTTAAAATTAAAATATATTAGAATTAAATCAAATGTTAAAAATTAAATAATATATTATTGTTTTTAATAAAGTTTTTAATTTAAAATTTCAAAAAAATTCTTATTTATGATAATCTATAATAAAGTTTCTAATTATAAGTTTTTAAAAACATAATTCATTTTAATAAGCAAGTTTTGGAAGATGACTTTTTTTGGCAACCTATAATGCCTATAATGCAATGTCCCCCAAATAGCAATAGATGAGTAGTTGATCATTTTTTTTCTTGCATGCTTGGATTAAAAGACCTATAAAAAGCTATAGATTCTACAGGGATATTATTAAGTGAAACAATTTTCATTTGATGTATAGTCAAGGAAAGAGAACCTCTAAAGGAGATGTCCAATCCTTGCAACTAGTTATACTACAATGAAAAAATCCAAACAAACTAATAAACCAAGAACACCAATGGAAGAAATATCACTATCCATTATCATCATATATCTAACAATGCATCATTAAGAATTGTATATCGTGAATTGTCACCACAAGCCACAAATCACCACCTAGCCATTAAAATATGCAAGCCAAAATAGGACTAGACCAAACTATAGATAAATTTATTCAGAAACATCAATATAAGATATAAAGCTATACATAAGATCCCCATGATGCCTAGACTAATCCATAAGGATCATAAGATCAAATATGATAACAAGCCAACTAGACTGATCACAACCTAAAACAACATGAAACTATCCAAATAAGTAGCAAACAAAAAATCTAGAAAGGGAAATACTTTTGGGTGATGCAAGATTTGAAATGACTTGAGGGTTCGAGCTTGTATCATTGTGTTTCCATATTTATGTAATCTTCATATTGAAATCTCACTAAATAAAGTCTCATATCTTCCATTATTTTGTCATTGGGTCTTTAATAGATGAATTCTTCTATAATTTGTAGGTTAGGTCCTATATTGTAAGACTTAGCGCATGTCTCCAATCAAGATTAGAATGTGCTGATCTATCATTTGTGAGTATTAGTTTGATGTTAATAAAGGTATCTCCATGCCAAAACATCATATTACAATGAGATAATCATCACCAATTCTTAATTAATAATTGTATGTAGTTTTATCATACTTTTTAATTCTTGGTGCAACATCCACTCCATTTCTTCTTTAAGAGTATTGGTCCACACCTTTATACCATTTAAGGGGGGATTTTATGACATCTCTTCTTATCTCTTAAAGAGGTAATTTTTCCTCACACTAGATTTTATTCTTCTCATAAATCAATGAGAGTATTGTGTGGTTTTATCTCTCTTTTGGAGAGTTATTTTAATTCTAATTGGGTATCTTACTGTCTTCATATGTCAAAGATTGAATTTTCATTGTTCATGGGTACATTGAACTGGGACTATTTTGTATTGTTAGGTTTTGCACATTCTCCCTAAGATGCACTTAAGGGAGTGTTGATGTAATTAATAAAATTTACCTTGGTTTTTTTTCACCTGGGTCCTAATCACACTTTGCTTGAGCTTACTTAGGAAACTACACATGATTATTTAGAGTATTTCCACTTCAGATGGACTTGTTATGTTATACTTTATCATATCGACCTATTGTGGGTAGACTATTTAATATATTTTGGGTGATCCACCTTTCATGGTGCAATAGATTTTCATCTTGGTTATCATTTAATGTGATAATGATACTTTTGATCATCTCAAATTCATTCCTTTGCAATCACCTTAGCTATATAACCAAGGGTTATCCTATCTAATGATAATCTAGTTGATCATTTCTATTGCATTTTTGGTGAGAATATAATTAATTTATGTCGTATTATTTATATATTATTATTGCAATTTCCATTAGGCCTCCATATCTTGGGTACCTTCATAGCCAAATATTACTTAAAATTATAAATTTTCTTTTGAAAATTAGAAGTAAAGATTCAAATCAAAATTTATGCAAAATGTAAGAAATGTTAGTTTCTCCAAAATGAACTAAGGTGGAAATGAGACTTAGCTTGGGAATGTAAAATCAAACCTTAAATTCATTTAGCATATCCAACCTTTGGAACCATTTTATTACAAGATAAACCAATTATGTTAACTTTGACTTAAATGATAGATAAATACTTTGATTGATTGTTCTAATTTTTAGAATGATTTAATTAGATGTGTTCTCACTATGAGTGGGCAAGTTCTAGGTAAGAAAAACACAAAAATCATAAATTTCAACATAGAAAAGGTTGATAAATAATTAGAAACCAAGATCGAAATAAACCTTGAATTAGGAGACAAAGAAGAACATGTCATAAAATTATGGATCTAAAAGTGTTAGACTAGATGGAGAAATAAACTCCAACCTTTATTAGTACCTTTGTCAATAGAGGTCTTTAGATTCTACATCAAGACTCTTTATAGATTTTCCTCACCAAAAATCAGCCTAAACATGTTCAACAATTGTGCAAAATGGTTTAGTTTAGGGATTTTCGTCTACTTGAAGTTTAGGATTGTATGTCTCAACCTACTTGAAGTTTAGGATTGTATGTCTCAACCTACTTTGTTCAATTCTAAAACTCTTACTTATCATATATATATTTTCACCCATGAAAATGGGGAATGGTTTTGATGTGTAAGGGGTTGCATTAGTCAAACCTTGTCTTGATCTTCACACCTCCAAAACAAGAAAGGTGATGAAAAAGATGCATTAACCTCAACAAGGAAGAAGCTAAATCATAATTGAAATGATGGAGTGATATGGTACTACATTATGACTTGATAATGGTCATGAGAAAATTCTCTCTAGACAAGTCCTATAATTACTAATGTAATAACGTGACAATACATGAAAAAATTAATTATTAAAGCATACAAATGAATGTAGATTTTTGTAGCTTGTTGCTCAATAATGCTTAATCCTACATTCAAGTATGCTTAGCTACACCTCTCATACATTTAGATGAAATTCATGATCAATCTTCACATCTCATATTGAATCTATATGTATGCTTATATTTTATGTATTGTCAACTTATGTGACGATATATTTATTCCTTGATACTTCACTAGATTCTCATATAGACTTATTTTATGCTTCATTACTTTGTTCTCCATCAAGCATATTGATAGTAAAATTAATACTGAATAAATTTTTCTTGATGGTTATGATAGCTCTATTAATGCATTTATAAACATGGAATCATTCTTCCTCATTAATTATATACATATAGATGATGGCATTTTGACGTCTACATATAAAGATTTGGAACTAAATCTGGAGCAACTATCAACAAACTTGTGATGCATGTTATGATGTAGCATTATAGTATTTTTAAAAAGAGATCATGAATCTAAAATGGAATGGTCATTTTGGAGTGAGTTATCTTCCAATGGTGTAAGAGGGCCTTCAAAATTACTCAATGGATGCCTTTGGAACAAGGATTTGGAATTTAGGGCTAGGTTTTGGTATCACTTTTGGGTCATGGAATTGGCTCATTGTTCAAATGGAAATCTATAAATTTACTTTCTATCTATTTATTGGGTGATTGAGATCGATGTTTCATAATTATATTGCAAGGTATCATTATGGTACCAAAATCACTCTAGATTTGTATATTAATATATCATCATATAAAATATTAGGATCTCATTTATATTGCAACATTACTCATTTTCTTAATGTTACTACTACATTTATTTTGTAGGAAAGGATATCTTTAAAAGAGCTTTATTAGGATAAATATTATGCTTAATTTTTTTTCATGTGGTTATTTTCTATAGCCATTTGATTATATTTTTCAAGCATCATACTCTCTTAGATTAGTGCAAGAAGTGTTGTTCTATCTCTACTTCTCTTCACCAATGACACTAAATAGAATTGTGGGGATTGGTAGTGAGTTTTGAGGTTCTCTTCTATCATTGTTTATGGGCTATAAGTCTCCATTGTCTTGTGGTGCATTAATTTCCACTTGTTTAGCCATTTACAACTATATAGAATCAATATATAGAATCAAATTTAATTCTTACTAGTTCCTATTCTCTTGCAAAAATATCTTATTGTAACTTTTATATTGCTCAAATATTATCACTCATCTTAAGAAAAAAAAATCTAACAAAAAATTGATAAACATAATTTTTTATGGCAATCTTATATGACATAAAATATGCACATAACTAATTACCTTCAAAACTTCCAATTCAATTTGAACCTTTTATTTATTTCTGCTTTATATTTTCCAATTCTCTATCTATAATAACATCTCATCTAATAGAAATAGGAAAAAAATTGACAGCTTACCATAAAATTAATAAATAGATCCTATTTTAATCTCAATATTTTCATTATCTTTGTTTCAATGTACATTCCACTCTCAATTCCTTAACAAGAAATCATATTCCTTTCGATAACGTACCAAAGAGACAATGTAGGTAACCAGACTATAAACTAGGCCTTATAAGAACCTCATGTCATCTCAAAATCCCCTTAACAATTTGAATACGCTATGAAGATTCAAAAACATAGAGAACTCACTCTAGCCGCCTAGCATCATGTATTAATGGCAATGCAATGATTTTTCTTACCTCTCAGCTAAAGAGAAATTTAGGAGTCGTATTCCTATTTAATATAAAGGGTTTATTTGGTTGCAGGAATTTAAAAATGGGAATAGGAATATTTATTCTGGAATACTTATTCTTGAATAGAAAATGAGGTTACGTATTTCTATTCTTGTTTGGTTCACCCAGAATTTGATTTGGAATTCATGAACTCAAAAAATTATGTTTTCTAAAATATTAAAAAAATTGGGATAGGAATACGTATTCCTATTCCACCTATTTAGGTGGAATAGCAAATCTTCATTTTGGGTCGAAATTGGAATACGTATTTCAATTTTATTCCTATTCCAATTCCGATTTGATGCATCCAAACAGCAAATTCAAAGTTTTAAGAATATACAAATGCCTATTCCACTTGTATTCCTGTTGCCAGAGAATTAAAGTGAAATATGTTGATTCCTAAAACATTATTGCTTGCTGCTAAATTTTTTCATTTTCCAAGAGAAGGAAACTCAATGGATCTCTTCTTGCAAAGATACAATGGAATTGTTTTACTTTCCAAAGATGCAATTAGGACAATTCAATTCCCTCTTATACTAGTTCTTAGACCATTCACCACCCTTTTCTCTGCCAATGTAAAAGGATTTTACTTGCCAAACTTCTCTTGTTGGCCAGCCTGACTAAAGAGGACCTTTAGTCACTCAAACAAATCAAAATCAAGAATCAAACAACTTTGAATGTTTTCATTTCAAGTAGGTTGAACTAATCGGTCCTCTTGTATTAGTCAATCTGATCTGATGAAACAGTTAGATTCGAAATACGAATAAATGAGTTTGAATCCGAAATCACAATCGGTTATCTCCCTAAAACAACTCTGCAGGTTTTTCCCAAGTGCTCTCACCAGTAACTGCAATGTAATAGTAATTACATCCATACTGCTCAGCATAATGCACACTCCATGGACACCATGAGCTACTACCCTTCATAATAATCCCATCTCCATGAACACAACAAACACTTTGGTGGGAGGGCCTAGAAGGCACCATTTTTTCATGGATGTTATTATAATGTTCTCTTTTTGGTTGGACTAGATAAAAGGGGTCCAAGGGGTATTCAGTCTCCATGTCGTCAATGAATTGTGGAACATATTCCTCATGTGTTTCTTGCTGAATACCAAAAGAGGGTTGAGAAGTTGAGTCCATGTCCATGGCTGTTGCACTTTGATGGATAATTGACTTTGAAGAAGGGACATGAAAATACTGCATTTCATAATATTTTCCTCTTCTCTTGCGCTTTTTAGACTGAGTTATCTCAGGCTTTGCAACGCTATGGGAAAAGGAAGCAGCAGAGCAATTGATTAAACAGCTCACAAAAGGAGGAGAGTAAGCGGGAACCATTATTTGTTTATTATTTTGGCTTCTCATGTTGATCCTTGGTTTTCTGCCATTGTTATTCCTATTGCTTGAAATTGCAGAGGAAACGGCCAAGGAGTGAACATAAGCTTGGTTGGAAGATGAAGATGATGTTGTATCCATCTCTAGCATTTACTTTGCGAGCAATGAATAACTATGTAGCGTTATGTTTGTGAGGATTTTGGTCTTGGCACCTACATGTATCTTTCTAATGTCGGCCATTATATATTGGGGATTTAGATTGGAAAAGAGGGGTCGCCACCCTTGGTTCCACGCCTTTCCCTCTCAATAATCCTATTATGAGGAAGTGTGATCGCACCTTTGTACAAAGTGTAAGATTAAAAAAATTGAAAAGTATTTAAAAGGAATTTGTACATATACGGATGGTTAGAAAACTATAACCTAGAAGATTTCAGATACACAAAGGAAGAAAGGATTCAGGTAGTAATCTACATAAAATGTAAGTCAATATTTGAGTATCTGAAATTGAAAAAGACGGGTTACAAAAATGATCAAAGAGAAAATTCAAACAGAATAGATTCATAATGAGTTTTCCTTGTATACTTATTTAGCATTTTGTTATGAATTATGTTCGGACCATTCAACAACCTCTTTTCTACTAGTATATTTTGGTCGCTTTATTTACATCTACTCTATTGAGATGTAGGTTCTATAAGGATTTTGATTTTTTGTTCCATGCATCTAATACCTTTTTCAATATATCTTTATCTACAAAGCATGTCAAAATCAATATTGCAGTTTCTAAAAATTCTAATGGGTCTACATCATGGTCCTCTTGCACCAAATTATTTAATGGGGATGTAAGTTTCTGGAGAAGAATCAACTTCACTTAATGTTTCATATTCATGAGAGAGGTCATCAAAATATGATATTGTTGTCTTGCACCAAAATATTCTTTCCAATCAAGGGAGAGGGACAAGCATGGTTCATCAATGTTTTGTCTCTAGAAGGGGGAGCATTAGAAATCAGGGAGATATGTTTCATATTAACCTCCTGTGTGATAATATTATGGTAAAAATTGTTGAATATGCAAACACTGATAATGAATTTTACCAAAGTTACTTTAATCCTTAACTACATAAAGATAGTAACATGAAACCACAACAATGATAAAATACACGAGACATCAAATTTACATGGAAAACTCTATTAAGAGAAAAGCCACATAGAACACTATTTTCAAGTAGAAGATCACCAGTTAAGGCAATGTGCCAATTAATGTATTTTTAGAGAGAAAAGATCATTGCCAAGGGCTCACTACCAAAGGTCTTTCTATTTGAACATAGATGAATCACAGTTGAAGAAGAAATAGAAAAGAAAAGAAATCCACCACTATTAGAAAACACCAAGTCAATCCACTTGTCTTCACATTTGATAGATAACACATGTATGCTCACACTACTCCCAAATAATCATCATAATAATGCAACCAATTAGGGAGACAAATCCTCTTCCATATTTATTTTCACATCAAATACATTTATACTAATATTTTAACAAATACCACTTCCACTCTTACACCCACGTTTACATCCATTACTATTTGTCCTTTATTTTTATCAATATAGAACTTGTGAACTCTCCCATAATTGACCTAGAAACTAGCCAAATATAATTTGAAATAGGCCCACACTAGACAGTCCCCTAGTGGGAAGAAATGAGAAGTGGATCACCAAACATCATGTATGAGATCAAAAATATCATTATACGCATTATATTTTCTCTTCCTTAATAAAAATAAAATAAAGATGTGTAAGCACTTGACATTGGTGAAACCTAAAGAAAAAACCACCATCAAACTTTGAAACCAAGTCCCCAAAGCCAAAAATCTCATGCCAACTAAGATGAATACAATTGAGATAAAAAACTCATCTCTAAAACTGCAACATAAAAATAGTCATGTGATGAAATGAAGAGCATGCATTTCACTTATAAACCAAAATTAGTCATAGTAAAAAACATACAATAGTCAAATCCATTTTACCATGTTCTAAACTACAATAAATTGAAATAGATATCTCCAAAGGTTCTTCAAAATCATGCCAACACATCATCAACATATTCTCAACCATATAGAGTATGTAGAGCAATATACTGAACACTTAAATATAGAAAATAATCATATATAACAAGAAGAATAAGAAGACGAAGAAAGAGAAGAAGAAAAAGAAGAAGAAGAAGTTGACACCAATGACAACCATAGAAAATAACATAAAGTTGTCATCAATGAAAGTCATACCAATACATCCTCAATCACTCATTTTTCTTGATTTTGGAATAAAACTAAGCCACCAATATACATATAAAATGTCTTTGAATTATAAATAAAAAAATTATAATCCACCAATAAAGTACTCAATAATATAAGATTTATTTTTACACCAAGGTGATTGAGATAACAATAAAGTCATATTAAAAAATATTATGATTAATTGACAAATACAAGTAATCAATTTTAGAAATGAGTGTCTTTTAAATGTGAATTTCATGAAAATCTAAGTTTTGAAGATGCAAACCAAAATTTATACAAAAAATAATAATTATTAGGTCATCCATAATTAAATGCATTCGTGTTAGTTTAAAATTTTTTCTTTCTAAAATAACTTCTAAAAATGACTCGCCTAAGACTAAAGACAAATTAGAAACTGACTATAAGAGAAGTAAACATTGAATTAGGGAAGTTCCTCTAGATTTTAGAAGTACAAATTCCTCTATGATGTAATTGAGGTTTTCTAAGGTATGTTTTAAGCCAAAAAGAAGTAAAGATGATCTAACACCTAAACATAGACTTATTATAGATGTAAAAATAGATTCACCAGCTCATGATAGAAGGAAAATGGAAAAAAGACACAAAGTTTGAATTATCATCACACCATATAATCAAAAAGAGGTTTTAATAGTTCAATCTAGATAAAGATATATTCCAAAACTCATTAATTCCAAAATAACTACATGTATACCCATATTGAATGATATGGCATCATGGGAAAAATATAAAATAATTCAATGTCTATTTCAAAGTTAAGCATATATAAGTGTATTATCTTGAATGGTAAGAAAATATTTTTTCTATAATTTAATGGTTTTTTAGCACCCTCCTTAGGGTATTTGGATTATAGATTTGTATTTTAACATTTTATTCAATTTCCACCAATTTTCTTCTTTTACATTGATGAAATTAAGATAGGATATAATCTCTATGCATCCTACCTTATTTTTCCTCTAATCACAAAATTCATTTCCCTCCCGGGTCCTATTTCACATTAAAATCTTTTTTTGTGCTTATCCTTTTGATTCTCTCCAAACTATTTATACATCCAAGATTTATGAGGTTCCTTATTTAATTAGCCACTTGGGTATAGGTCAAGGTTGACCTATACCAAAGGATTTACTTTTTGTAGGATTTTAGAGCCCATTTCAAGATGCTTCATTTCTTGCGAAGTGCATCTACAAAGTGTAGTTTCCTCTCGCAAATTTCAATCCCTAAATCACTATTAGAGCATTGTTTTGCTTTATTTTGAGATAACCAACTAGAGCAAGAACTTGAACAAGGAAAAAAAGCTCAAGGTGGAACCCAAATTTGACAACATGTATCAATTACAAGGTGGAAGCACAAGTTTGAAGTTGTCCATTGAAGAAAAGATTGATCATTGGATTCTTCATTCAAACATTCCAATCAAGCATTGAAGACATCATTTATACATAATGGAGTTGCCAAATAATTCTAAAGATCGTGAGGTGTACTTTTTTCCTTAGGGCCTTGATATGATTTCCTTGTTAGTTTTAGACCAATGCTTTGTTGCCTCACATCTACATATTTACATGTATTTAATTTATATTTAATTTAGAAGCTATATAAGTCAGATGCTCAAATATAACTTAAATGCTAAGATATAACTTTACAAGCATATAACTTATAACTTTTAAGATATAAGTAATATCTTAGCATTTAATTTACAAGCTCCTTTTCATTCTAGACATACAATCTAGATACATGAGCATTGCACACACTTTACATTTTCTAGTGACTATCCATGGAGGTGGGAATCACTAAAATGAAAGGTTGGCTAAGGAAAATCCCTACATAGCCACCCCCACACACTTTTCCTAGACTTGTAAGTTTTGGAGAACAAGTCAAGTTGCAGAATTGAGGACCCATTTGGAAGAACTCCTTAGACCTATTTTCCTAATTCATATTTTGGCATTCTCAAGTATATGTCAAGTTCAATCTATACCTCACTTTTTAGAAGTGTAGGTTTTGGTTGTAGATCTAGGAAACCTGAAAAAAGATTAATCAAACTAAGGTTCTATTTCTATGTTTGGTACAGTCAGGTATAGGTTGAGGTTTGACCTACACTTATGAATTCAACCTATACCTAGAATAGAATGACAATCTACTCATTTTAAATTTATAGGTTTTAGATTGCAGAGTATAAAAATTAGGTCATTTTAAGACTCTGACATGTATGAAAGTAATTTTCAAGCACTTATCCTTCTTCTTTTCTTCTAAGTACACATATCTTATCTTTATTCTTTTACTTACTTTTCTAGATTAGACCTACATGACCATCTCATTTATATTTAATCATCTTCATACATTGGGAATCGATATATAAAGGTTCTAACCCTACAAGATTGGGGTCTTTCCTTGTACCCTATCATCCTTGGTGGCACTTGTGTGATCTTCTTTATAGGCAAAGATCCCATTTGATTCCCTCTTGTACTAGTCATTGCACATCTTCTCCCCATAGATTTGGTGAGTCACCTATCCTTACCATTTCTCACCATTTCTTATGATACATGTTTTGGTGAGCCCAAACCTTTCATGTATTTCATACCTTTAATATTAGTTAGCTAGATCTTGCATTCATATCAAATATTTTTAAAAATATCATTTAATGATTAGATTCATTTTTTGTGCCTTTCATTTCATGCTTTATTTCTCTTACATATTAGCTAGACAATTGGATAACATGATCCTTGATAGAGTTTTTGATCGAATCACTTGGCCAACTATAAATAAAAATTTACATGCTCACATTTTTTAATCAATGATCATTTGCTATATTCAATCATTCATTTATCATATTACAAGTTAGGGTTTTTCTCATCACACATAGGGTTAGATCCATGCATTTTCTTACGCATTAAAAATCTCATTGGAAATTTAGGGATACTATAGATTCACAAACACTACACGTTATCTCTATAAAAAAATGCTATCATGGAAGTAAGATTCTCTACAATTCGAGATTCACCAAGGAATAACCCTATATAGCCACACACACACACAACTTTTCATATTTATAGGTTCGGTCAGTTTGAATCTAGCTAAAAATTTAGAGAGATCTTCCAAATGCAGAGACATTATAATCACACAAAAATTTTTGGTAGAAAAGACCAAGAACAAGTTGAAACTTGACTTGGCCATGGAGAAAATTAGACTAGCAACATTTTCCCTTAGATAACTTTCTATAAACATTTAGGTACATGTAGTTTCAAGTCCCAGATTGGTAGATCCAAAGTCAAAGTGGGATCCAAGATTTTGGTGACAGTCAAATTTAGATTCAAAGTACCATTTTCTCTGTTATATTTTTGGGTGCACTTTTTCTTAACTCTTCTTTCTTTTACATGGTTCATAGATCGAATTTTTTATTTTCACACTCTATTTCCTCATAATTTATATATAGGAATTCAAAAACTCTACATTGTCTAGATCTCACATTAGCAAACTTATTCCCTTGGTTGTGCTTATCGGATTCCCTTGGTAGGATGTTTTGTATTCTAATATTTGATAGAACTTTAAGATGTAATAATCTTATGACATTGCATCACCAATTTTCTTCTATATATTGAAAATGGAGGTAAAACAAATGACATCTATAATTCAACTCCTAGCTCAATTTCACACAATTGTGGAGAGATTAGAGGACCCATATTTGAAGTAGGTATGCATTAAGTGAAATTATGAGGTCCTATATTGTAATCTATAAAATAAATACAATAATGAAATTCTTAAAAAAAATCATTAAATTGTAAAGAACTTAGTCAATGGTTTATCGTGACACAAGGTGATTGGTTGGGCTTCACTTGATTTAATTTTACTATTTTGATGATTTCAAAGGTTGATTTTTTGGAGGTTTAGTTGGGCAGGGCTGTGATTGTTGACGTGTGCTAACATAAATATTTTATCATTGATTTTAATGTATATTGTTTTCTATTGTAGACAATGTATTATGTAGTATCTAGTTGCTAATTTGAATGGTTTAGTTATATTCTACTTAAGATCTATTGTTGTTTTTAATGTTGAATATTTTAAGATGTATGTAGTTGATGCTTGTTAACTTAAAAAGGTTTACATTATTGTTTTACTGAGTTTTGGTTCACTTTTTGGTTATTGGAATTACAAAGTTACAATGTGCAGAGGTTGAGTATTTAGTTTTGTATGAGTTAGATTTGATGATTTGGAGGTTACAAAGATGGTATTAATACTGTGTCCACAATTTCTATTATTCATGACTATGAGTTCCTATATCTCTATTTTGATGTGATTAAGTTTAGTGCATTACTACATTTGGGCTCAAATCGTGATAGCAAGCCGTCGCAATTGTGATGCCCACATATCACCCAAGTGACAAAACCACAAATTGGCTCCGGTCAGATGAGTGTCAAACTTTTGCTATCGCAAATTGTGATGGCAAGGGGTGTCATCACAATTGTGATGGATAAAACTACCGTAACTTGGAAGAAGGAAAGGGGTAAGAGGTCATGCTGACATCGTTGCAATTACAACGTCTTAATCTTTTGATCCTCTATCACAAGTGTGATGTCCATGTGACAATTGTGGAAGTGATGTCTAAATATTAGAACTATCCATTATAGTTGCAATGGTGTTGTGATAGCTATGTTGTGGGAGAGATGACTATCTGTTAGAACATGTCATTGCAATTGCAATGGATAGCTGAATTAATTAAAAAAAATTGATGCTTGTACATCTCGCACATCTGAAATGTTGTATACAAGGAACTTTCTTGCCCCAACATGGTAAAGGTCCTGCAAATTATAGTAAAAAACATAAAGATTTTATCACAATTGAGACATCATTTCCTCGAGTTGATATACAATATAAGGAGCTAGCAAGGAAGGATTTGAGCTCTTTTGATCCAATATGTTCATGGCTTTTTCATATGTTGTGTTTTGAAATGGAGCATTATATAAGTAGTTGGAGACATCATTTCCTCCAGTTGATATACAATAGAAGGAGCTGAAAAGGAAGTATTTGAGATCTTTTGATCCAATATGTTCATGAATTTTTCTTATCCCCATAAAATACTTAACTTGCTAAACTTGGGTACTCATGTCGATGACCTTTTGCAAGAACAAAAAAGTCTAATTAGATATTTATTTTTGAATATTCTATAAATGATATGGAGAAATGAAAATATACGTGGTTTTTTATACTTTGAATTGAAAACCACAATCTAAACTTAGTTTGTTTATGTAATTTCACTTTATTCAATAGAGGTATAATAAAAATCCAAATATGGAATTGAAATATAGTGTAGAAGTAACCTGTCCAACTCCTGTTGAATTCAGTAGTCCACTACCTGTTGATGTGAAATTTATAAGAGTTGAAAAGTTTCCCTTTGGCTTTAGAAGGGGATGAGGGAAGCAAGAGAGCCCTAAGAAATATTTCAATGCAATCACAAGTTACAAAAATCAACTTGAAGGAGGAGTATTGACAACATTGTTTAGAATCATACACCATTAATACAGAGAAAAAACATTGATAATTTTTTTGTCAACATTTCCATCTAAGTATTTGGCTAATACTTAGAGAAGAGAAAATGTGTAATTCAAAATATTGATAACAAGACATAACTAACCAAATTTAGAGAGAAATCTTGACACCATTATAAGTTGTAGAATTTCATGAAAATTAATGTCTTTGTCAATATTAATTGAAGAATTCATTGTGGCATTTAAAAAAAATAAATTTTCTTAACAGAATTTATCATCTATCCTTATTTATTTTATGATATACTCATTGGGTAAGTGCACAAAGTTGTGGTGCCAAAAGGGGGGTATAAGTGGACACCTTTTTCTTGAAATCTGCAAATTTTGAACTTCAACAAGAATTTGAAGATAGTTACGCAAAAAAATTTCAGATATGACAAAAAAAAAAAGTCGTAGTCCTTTGAATCTAGTTTCTAAACTACTAATTTTTTTTCAAAATGGTTTAGTTTTAGGTCCTCAAAAAAGGGGGCCATAAAAAGTGGTACTGTTTATTCCAAAAAAACATAGCACAGTACAAAGTGTAGCCCCCCTAAAATTTTAACTTTTTTTTTTGAAAATTTTTAATCGCTATGGTCAAAAGTTACTTAACACTATGTAGTTTATCCCAAATTTTTTGAGTAATTTTATAATGTCTATTTTTTTTTAACGAATTTTTTAACTAGACACATTCCAAAAATGTGAAATATCTATGTGCTCCCCCTAGAAATAATTGAAAACTAATCTAAAATCAAATTTTTTTTTTTCAAACCGTGTAGAATGGAGTCTAGTTTCTAAAAAACTAAGTTGTTACAAAATTCGATGAACGAGCTAAAATCTATAGCCCAATTAGTACGTGGTGGTTTTTGACAAAAAATGAACATACATTCAAAAGAAATTATAGATGAAAGGCTTGAAATAGTTCAAATTAAAAATAAATTATATGGTTAGATAGCTAACACATAGACCTATAATGCTATGTAACCTGATCTTATCGATACCCAACCACGAGAAATCTTGAAGGGGAGCACAGAAGAAAAAATAATAATTTTTTGTATGTTTGCTGGAAAACACGTCTCAAGCCTGTTCATCAAATCCAAACCTTTGGGTTGGATCTCCAAGGAAAAACCAAGCCTTAGGCTTGGGTTTGATTAAGGTTTAAATAGTGCATGCGCCCTATAGCACGCACGCGCTATAGCATGCATGCGCTATTTAAACCTTAGTTCTAAATAGTGCGTGCGCACTATAGGGCGCAAGCACTATAGTGTGCATGCACTATTAAGATGTAAGTTGCAAAAGAGAACTAGGTGGGGGGGGATAGGGGAATGGCTATGTGTGTGCATGAAAGAGATAGAGAGAAAGTAGGGGATAGGAGAGGGGAGAGAGTACAAGATGGGAGAGAGAAAGTGAGAAAGAGTAGGGGTGGCAAAGAGAGTATAGGATGAGAGAGAGAGAGTAGGGGTGGCAAAGAGAGGAAGTGTGAGAGAGAGTACGGGTGGAAAGAGAGAGTGCGGGATGCGGGAAAGAGATTTAAAGTAGGGGATGAGAGAGAGAGGAAGTGTGAGAGAGAGTATAGGTTGGGAGAGAGAGATTAAGAGTAGGGGATGGAGGAGAGAGAGAGAGTAGGTGATGGGAGACAAAGTGGGAGAGGAAGAACTTGAGAGAGAGGAGGATGGGAGTGCATGTGTGTGAAAGAGAGAGAGTATGGAATGGGAGAGGGGGAAGACAAAGTAGCTCAAGAGAGAGTAGGGGATGGAAGAGAGAGTAGGTGATGGGAGAGGGAGTAGGAGAGGGGGAGACAAGGAGGAATAGAAATGTGAGAGAGAGAGAGAGAGAGAGAGAGAGAGAGAGAGAGAGAGAGAGAGAGAGAGAGAGAGAGAGAGAGAGAGAGTAGGGGATAGGAGAGAGTGTGAAAATTTAAGAGAGACTAGAGGGTAGCAGAGAGAGAGAGAGAGAGTGGAGAGGGAGAGAGTAAGAGTGAGAGTGAGAGAGAGAGAGTAGGCAGTGGGAGAGGGAGTGGGAGAGGGAGAGCAAGTGAGAGAAAAAGTAGGGGATGGAAGAGGAGAGAGGGGGGATGGGTGTGTGTGTGTCAAAGAGAGAGAGTCAAGAATGAGAGAGGGGAGAGAGAGATAGAGAGAGTAGGCAATGGTAGAGGGATGGGAGAGAGAGGGAGAGAGAGAGAGAGTGTGTGTGTGTGTGTGAGAGAGAGAGAGAGAGAGAGAGAGAGAGAGAGAGAGAGAGAGAGAGAGAGAGAGAGAGAGAGAGAGTAGTAGGCGGTGGGAGAGGGAGTGGGAGGGAGAGAGAGGTGGAATGGAAGCATTTAAGAGAGATAGAGTAGGGGATGGGAGAGAGTAGGCAGTGGGACAAGGACTGCGAGAGAGAGAGAGGGGGGGAATGGGAATGTGTATTTATTTATAAGAGAGATAGAGTAAAGGATGGGAGAGAGTGTGAGAGTTTGAGAGAAAGTAGTAGGGGATGGGAGAGAGAGTGAGAGTAAGGGATGGGAGAGAGAGAGAGAGAGAGAGAGAGAGAGAGAGAGAGAGAGTAGAGAGGAAGAAAGAGAACTTGAGAGAGATAGATAGTAGGCATTAGGAGAGGGAGTGGGAGAGGGAGAGGGAGAGGGAGAGAAATAGGGGGGATGGGAGTGTGTGTGACAGATGTAGAGAGTAGGGGATGGGAGAGAAGAAGAAGAGTGGGGGGATAAGAGTGTGTGTATCTATGAAAGTGAGAGAGTAGGGGGATGGGAGAGAGTGTGAAAGTGTGAAAGTAGGGGGTGGCAGAGAGAGAGTACGACGATGGGGGAGACAAAGTAGGAAATGGGAGAGGAAAAGAGAGAGGGGGGATGGGAGTGTGTGTGTGTGTAAGAGAGATAGAGTAGGGGATGGGAGAGAGTGTGGAGAGTGTGAGAGTAGGGGGTGGATGAGAGAGAGTACGACAATGGGGGAGAGAAAGTAGGCGGTGGGAGAGGGAAAGAGAGAGGGGGGATGGGGGTGTATGTGTAAGAGAGATAGAGTAGGGGGATGGGAGAGAGTGAGATTGTGAGAGAGTAGGGGATGGGGAGAGGAGAGAGAGAGTAGGGGATGGGGGAGAGTGTGAGAGAGTAGGGGATGGGAGATGAGAGAGAGAGAGAAAGGGATGGGGGAGAGAAAGTAGGCGGTGGGAGAGAGAGTGGGAGAGGCAGAGAGAGCTTGTACAAGATGGGAGATAGAGAGAGAGAGTAGAGAGGGAGAGAGAGAACTTGAGAGAGAGAGATAGTAGGTAGTAGTAGTGTGAGTGTGAGAGAGAGTAGGGGGTGGTAGAGAGAGTACGATGATGGGGGAGAGAAAGTAGGCAATGGGAGAGGGAGAGAGAGGGGGAATGGGAATGTGTGTAAGAGTGACAAATTAGGGGATGGAAGAGAAGAGAGAGAGTAGGGGATGGGGGAGAGAAATTAGGTGGTAGGAGAGGGAGAGAGATAGGGGGATAAGAGTGTGTGTGAGAGATCTAAATAGCCGGGGATGGGAGAGGAGAGGGGGTGAGAGAGGTAGAGAGAGTAGGTGGTGGGAGAGGGAGAGTGAGAGAGAGTAAAGGATGGGAGAGAGTAGGAAGAGAAAGAGGGAGGGGATGGGAGAGAGAGTAGGGAGGATGGGGAGTGATGTGTTTTGAGAAAGTAGGGGGGTGGCAGAGAGAGAGTACGATGATGGGGGAGAGAAAGTAGGCGGTGGGAGAGGAAAAGAGAGGGGGGATGGGAGTGTGTGTGTAAGAGAGACAGAGCAGGGGATGGGACAGAGTGTGAGAGTGTGAGAGTAGGGGGTGGCAGAGAGAGAGAGAGTACGACGATGGGGGAGAAAAAGTAGGAGGTGGGAGAGGGAAAGAGAGAGGGGAGATGGGGGTGTATGTGTAAGAGAGATAGAGTAGGGGATGGGAGAGAAGAGAGAGAGTAGGGGATGGGGAGAGTGTGAGAGTGAGAGAGAGTAGGGGATGGGAGACGAGAGAGAGAGAGTAGGGGATGGGGGAGAGAAAGTAGGCGATGGGAGAGAGAGTGGGAGAGGCAGAGAGAGCTTGTACAAGATGGGGGAGAGAGAGTAGAGAGGGAGAGAGAGAACTTGAGAGAGAGATAGTAGGTAGTATTAGTGTGAGGGTGAGAGAGAGTAGGGGGTGGTAGAGAGAGTACGACGATGGGGGAGAGAAAGTAGGCAACATGAGAGGGAGAGAGAGGGGGAATGGGAATGTGTGTAAGAGAGACAAAGTAGGGGATGGGAGAGAAGAGAGAGATTAGGGGATGGGGGAGAGAAATTAGGTGGTAGGAGAGGGAGAGGGAGAGAGATAGGGGGGATAAGAGTGTGTGTGAGAGATCTAAAGAGTTGGGGATGGGAGAGGAGAGGGGGTGAGAGAGGTAGAGAGAGTAGGTGGTGGGAGAGGGAGGGTGAGAGAGAGTAAAGGATGGGAGAGAGTAGGAAGAGAGATAGGGAGGGGATGGGAGAGAGAGTAGGGAGGATAAAGAGTAGGGAGGATGGGGAGTGATGTGTTTTGAGATAGTGCGTACGCGCTATAGTGCGTATGCACTATCTCAAATCACCAAAAAAGGGTCAAAAACCAACCTTGGGGCCCATTTCATCCATTTTTTACTTTTGGTCTATTATGCTCTTTGTTATTCTGATAGAAAACACGAGTTTCAACATCTAGCAAACACTATTTCAACACTTTTGGAAGCTAGAAAATACCAAATTCAATCATTGGATATGTGATTTGAAGAATTTTTGAATATTCTTTTAATAGAAAAGGTTAGTGCAATCCATTTTAAATATTGTTTGTCGATATATAGATACAAATTTGATTATAATTTGATATGTTATGTAATAAATAGTGAATTCATTAAAAATTGTATGTTTGAATGAAATGTTATTTCGAAATGGTTAGAAATTTGACAAGTCATTTGATATATATTGTGTATTCATTCAAATAATTATAATTTTATATGTAATTGAATAATTTGTAATTTACACATTTTAAGTAATTCAGATGTTTGAATAATTTGACATGTAGAAATCATCATCATGCCAAGGAAGAAACCAAAGATTCAAACAAATGTAGATAGGGAGAGAGATTTGACGATTAAAAGAGATAAAATGAAATTACTACGTGAACAAATAAAATTACAAAGCAATGATGAAGAATTAACTTTCAAAGAGGATCAAGAACCACCAGTACAAAGAAACAAGGAGAAAGAATTAGAAAGACAAAGAGAACGAATGAGATTGTTACGCTCAAGAAGACAATTGAATTGTGAAGCTACACCATCCTCCAATGTTGGAGTCATATCGTCCGCTACACCATCTTCAAATGTTGGAGTCATATCATCCACTACACCATCTTACAATGTTGAAGTCATATCATCCTCTCATGTTGAAGAGACATTGATTTATAGATCCGACGATATACACACTCCATCATGTCATGTTGAAAGCACAACATCAACACATCAAGTAGGTGATATTCCATCTTTTACATCTTATTGCCAAGGCACATCATCTTCAGTTCAAGGTACACAATACACTCACCCTTATATTGATGTTCAAAATGTTGAGAGAATTGAAGAGATTAGAACACCTTCTAGAATTCATTTTAGAAAACCAAAATATTTGATTGATATTGATACTAACATTTTGAAATCAATGCCTGACAAGATTAGCAAGCATACTTGTCAAAGAAAAGTTAATCATATGTGGAGATTATTTTTTGAAGAATTAAATATTAAAGGTCAATGCCAATTATTTGTTGAAATGATGAGGAATTTGAAATTTAGGCCTATCATGAAGATTCTTGGGCTAAGAACGATGGATGATTCAAATGAAATAAATATTGTAAAGAATCTAATGAGTGCTTATGACAAAGTGGGTTCTAAATCACACACCAAAGATAGTAATATCACAAGACGAGTACTCACATTGACAATAGTAAGTAGCCAAATGAAGAAAGATTGACTCATGAGAAAGACAAGCAAAACATTAAAAATTGGTAGAGGTACCTTAAGGATAGCCATGCTAAGGCGTGAGAGATTAGAAGATCCAACAAAAAATGAGTTATGGACATTTAGCGGTAGACTACCGCAAAAGGATAAAGAAATTAGTGAAGCCTTGAAATCATTGATCAAAGATTTTTGGAAAAATAACACACATGTTTCTCCTAATCAAAGAGAGTTGTAAGAAGGAGGATTGGTAGCCAAAATCACGAGCCACATGTGAAACATTTTTTGGACTCAACTCAGGCACAATTTTTTGCAAAATTTATTGGTATGTATCCTCAAATTCGAATAAGTCAAAGATTTTTTGAGATGGGTAAACCTTTTTATGTGAAAATAAATCACACACGCACAACTTGTTGTTGTAGGATACATATTGAATTTTCTAACCATTTTGATGTTTTTAGGCACATATGCATAGTTTTGCATTCTCAGTTTGTTTTGCAGGATTGTGACATAAAAGAGCCACCAAGATCTTCAAGGGAATTCATATCCAACATTTTATGTGAAATAGGGGATGGCCAAAAATTTTACAAGACATCATGCTTGGATGGTACGTGCTTATTTTGTGGTTCTTTGCAACTTTTATAAACTTGTCAACATATGGATAGTACACATGCAATTAGAAATGAAATAGTAGATTACGGAAAATTCAAGACAGTGACATATGCTCTAAAAGATGGGAAACATGGTAAAAGATGTGATCTAGTTATTGAAAAGATTCCAGTGTATGAGTTCATGAAGATTTTTCATGAAAATATTATGTACGAGTATGCAAGGCATACCCATAGAGCTTGATGGTTGGATTTGCAATTCAATTTGTGCAAGGATACGTTTCCATTGGATACCATTGTTTCGGTTGTAGATTTTGCAGAGAACTATACACTACAACCACAAAATGAGGTGCAAGAAAAGTATTATACATCTCAATAGGTTTCTATATTTGTTCACATAACATTCATGCATTCACCTACAAGTACAGAGGATGACATGAAGATTTTGAGGGTGTACCATTTTTACATCAGCGATGATCGATCACATTCTACAGAGTTTGTACATGATTGTTTTTAACTATTTTATGGAGATTTGGCTAATAGAGGCATATCATATCATCAACACATTATTTGGTCAGACAATTGTGCATCTCAATTCAAGAATGCACAGATGTTCTATTGGTTGAGTAGGATGCACAGGTTGTGTAGAATTCAATATATATGGAATTTCACAGAGGCTGGTCATGGTAAGGGAGAGCACGATGGTGCAGGCGCATGCATTAAAAGAGCCTTGGCTCGTGAAGAACTAAAGTACAAAGATGGAGCAATATTGACAGATGCAAAATCCATCGTCCAATGGTGTAATGCTACAATGGATCCAGGTAAGGAAGGTGAGTCTACAGTTCGTAGATTTTTTTGGTTGATAGATAATACTAACATTGCACCATATCAAGATTGTTGCACACTAACATGATCTAGTGAGTTACACTCTTTTAGAAGCTCTGATGTAGGTTCATGGAGTATCCACACATGAAAAATGGCATGCTATAGTCCATCATGTGCAGAGGAAAATTGGGATGACTGTGAGTCAACTGAATGGGTGGACAAATGGGATATACGGGTTTTGGACCCAATTGACACCTATTGTCCCCCATAAGCACTGGAAATGGTAGAGATGGATTCATCTATTGACTTTGACTGCTTGTCAGGTTTAGTGCAACCTGGTAATATATATATATATATATATATATATATATATATATATATTTGTAATTTCAATATGTAATTTTATAACTTTTACCCAAGTATTTTTTGAATTAATGACCACATTTTGTACATTTGTCACTATAGGCCATGTTTTTGCTGTTATTGCACCTGAAGACAATGAAGAAGGGATAGATTATTACTTGTGTCATTGTGTTGAAGCCAAACAAAAATTGGATCACTCAGTTATAGATGGTGAAAGTTTAGAGTACCATGTCAGTGCGGTGGTTGTAATAGGCACATGGCTTAGACGATATCCTATGAAGAATCCTAACTTGTGGTTATTCGAGGATTGGCAAACAGAGAGGAAGATTCTTCATTATTCAAACTTTGTTGTCGCATCAAATGTCCACTTGATAAAATATGGTGGAAAACCACATAATAAGATTCTTTGGAAAGTTCGCGAGTCAGACCATGAGGCAATACTTGAGACATTAAAATGTTGAGCAGATCCAGTTGGGTCATTAGATTGAATTGGGAGAGAGAAAAAGCGATCAATTGGATCCAAATACAATGTTACAACCTCTTCCCCAAGACTATCACATGACTAAGGTGGACCGTATTGTTATGATGTGTAAGTGATGAGATTTAGTTTTGATTTGTTTAGAATATAGATACATTATTTGAATTTATATTAGATTCTTTAATAGGACCCTTTTTTTAATCTTATCTTAGATTTGTTACTGTGCTAATTCTTCATTTGTAGGTCACCAAAGAAGAGGGCTAATAAAGTTGACGCACAAGTGATAAAGGGTGAGATGCCAAATTCATCTGCGAAATGGTATTATCAATTCACATCCTCAATATTTATTAGTGTTCTTTGTTCAAGTACCATTGTATGCTAATCATCTTATGCCTGGAATTGCAAAGGTTAAATTATGTCAATACTAAGGTTTTTAGCATCAATTGGTCACGCTACGTATAGTAGTTGTATCTTGAATCCTTCTGAACCAATATGACTAAGATTCTCAGAAGAAGACTAAACCATATCATCTGTCTACTCCCTCTTTATATAAGAGTTTGTCAAACAATGAGAATGAAACATTGATTATTACTCCCCCCTCAATGTAAAATTCTCATTGATTGCATTTTGTAAAGTTTTAAGTCACTATCAACCTCTATATCATTGTATTCTTCTTATCATCAAATTACACAACAATGAGAATATGAACGATGATTTCTTCACATGAACTTGACAATTATAAATGCTACACCTTAATAAATGTTTGGGCTTGGTCTTTACCATTTGAGCTTATAATACAATACATTGGCTTCATTTGTATTTGGAAGTATTTATTATGTTTGTTCCAAAAGTCATTCTTCATTTGCCAATATGAAAATGGGACTATCATGAAAGGCATAGTCTTATAATTTGTAATTTGTATAATGGTATAAAAGCTTGGTTGTGGGTTTGAATCCATTTCCCCCATGAACCTCCTTCTCATGCATTTATTCTATTTATTCTTCTACCTCCTCCTCCGCTTGGCCATTTTGCAACACCATCTGGATGGAACTCTAGCCTTCCTCAAAACCATTATACATGACCTCTCCTTCTTCAAGATATTCTATAAAAGTTCCTCAACCCTTGAACCTTTCAAAACCCCAATCTCAATGGAAGGCTTCTAGACCAAAGGAACTAGTAGATCTAGTTCTTTAAGAGAAAGAGACAAAAAATCCAATTTTCTAGTGACTAGATGGAAAATTGGGGAAATCATTTCAATTAGTTGTAAATCGAAATGAATTATAAGTAAACTATATCAATATAATAAGTAACTTAGTAATTATATCAATATAATTTAATTGCTAAGGAAATAAATTTATTAATCTAACATATAGTACATTATTGTTGAGATAATGGGTGTTGCACACATTGCATAATATTGTTATTTTATTATTTTATTTTATTATGTAATGTTCCACCTAGATGGACGTGCAACATGTAAAGATTTCCATGAAATATTTTTGATGGGTTGTATTGTAACATTGTGAAAATATTTTATGTAATTATTTAATATTGGGGAAAAGAATTAAATGCCCAATATTAAATGTGGGGTCAGTGGGTTAGGTAGCACATGGTTTTAGCACATGTTTTATGTAATACCACTTAGTGGTTTTGTGGGACTTGCTTGAGAATGCATGAGAGGATAAAAGAAAAAGGCAAGATATATGAATAATTTATTGCAGATCTGAGGCTTTTGGATTTGCTATTATGATGGGATGTTAAAAGATTTGGGCATATGAAATTTTTGGACAAAAGGGTTTTTCAGATGTTTCATTTAAATGAGGGTTTTGGGGGGTAGCTTGCAGAAATGACCTCCTGGGTAAAAACAGACCTCACCATTGGATCCGGGTTGACATTTCTATAAATTTTGATATATAATATGCCCTAGTTTGGCCATGTTTAGAGGAAATGAAAGAGTTTTTTGGTTTTAGTCCATGATGGCCGTCAAATTTAATCCCGTCAAAATTTTCATCACAGAAAAAAATAAAAATGAAAAATCGTACTAAAAATGGTAAAAATACCGTCTTAGTAAAATGGCCATAACTTTCTCTCAGAATATCGAATTTCAGAGTTCTTATAGGCGTTGGAAAGCTAATTCAGAGCACTACAACATGGTGTAGGTTTGGTTCTATTATTTTGAGATTTTTTCAGGTTTTAAGAGCCCTAAAGTTAGATGTTGTTTATTTTGAGCACGGATTAGGGCATAACTTGGGCATATGGAGTCAAATTTTAGACTTCAAGTAGTTAACGGAAAGCTCTTGGAGAGCTCTACACATTGGTTCAGATTTGGTGCAGGTTTGGCATGATTTATTTGTTGATATATTGATCTGAACAGTTTATAGATATATTTTGATATGGTAACATTGTGAGTTTATGGCATTGGAGATTTAAGTTTTGATGTCATTGTATACTCAAGTTTGGTCTCATGATGATATGGTTATCAGTGTTTGGTTTGGATATGCATGATGACTTGTTGGGTCTACAAGTTGTGCAGTGTTCTAAGCAGTCTATACTTATAGGTTGCATTTATAGCTTGGTTATGGGTTGTCTTTGCCCATTGATCTTTCATTATTGATGCATATTTAGATTGGTGGCTTGGATTTGGGTTGTCTATGCCCTAAGTCACATGATTTACTATTTTTCTTCATGTAGAAGGGATGAGATGTTGTTACCAAGTACAATCATAGTGGAGGATTGTGGTTGACTATTTTATGCTGACATGTTGGACACTTTGAGAGACAGATGCTCGGTTCATGGATGTGATCATGGTGTCATGGATTTTGGCATGACATGATTGGATATACAGGTACATCCTTGATGTTCATTAGCTTGGATTTTTTGATTCAGTTATGGTGGTATATCTTCTCGGTTGAGGATCATGGTTATTTAGTTTCTTTTGAGGAGCTCATGATGTGCACTTTGAGTTCTTTGATGGTTTGATGCCTTGGTTGATTCTCATGGTTAGAGGATGAATTTTTTTTTTTTTCATCATGATGTCATGGATAGCTTGGATACACGGTTTAGTGGGAGCTTGTGACAGTGATGAGGTGACAGTGCAGGATTAGTTCTTGGTTTGGTTTGGATTTTCATGTAGGAGATAGATTTTATGATGCCATTGGTGACTTGGTACCACGGTTGAGTGGGAGTTGTTTGCATTGATATATTTATTGAGTGTTTGCAGATGTTGGAGGTTTGTCTTAGATCCTATTGCCGCAGAAGCGTCTTTGACATTTACATGGTGCACTTGTTATCTTCATGGTGTGTGAAGATGGTTAGATCTTGAGGACTCATGGAGTTCTTGGTTATCTTCATGGTATGTGGAGATGGTTCTTCCTAGTACGTGGAGATGGTTTTCTTCATGGTGTGTGGAGATGGTTGCATCTTGAGGACTCACAGGGTTCTTGGCAAAGGTGTGGTTTATGCTTTTATTTGACATGTTATCCTTGGTATGAGGATGGTTTCATTATTATGTCATGGTATACTCTTGATACGCGTTTAGAGTTGTGACATGTTATGGTATGTTCATGTGGAGCATGTTATCTCTTTGGTTGAGATGGTAAGATCATGTTGTCATGTTTATGTTCCTGAGGCCATGGTTGGAACTTTGACATTGATCTTGGTTTAGTTTCTTGGTATTGAGTACACTGATCATAAGCTAGATACTTCATGATATTGCTATGTTGCATTCGGAGTTGGCATGAATTGATTGGTTACAAGTGCTCATGGATACTTAGAGACGGTGGTGACGCTGATTTATCTTGGATTAGAGAAGTATTTGTTGGGATGATTGATGGTTTCAACAGGAAGTCCGAGGGGCAATCACCTGATATGGACTTGAGAGGAGATTGTTCTTAGATGAGTCTTGGTTGAAGACTTGGGTATCTTGATGAGCATTCTCATTCCCCACTCTTGGTCTACTCGGCGGTTTGCTACTTGAGAGGTATAGCCCATTGTTTCTCTCAGTTGCATTATATTTATGCTTGTCTTTCATGGATATGGATCTTGAGCTATGGTACATGAGTTAGTTCTGGAGGGTTCATTTGAGAGATGGTTTAGCATTGGTTATCTCCATTTGCATATGTTGTTATGCTGGTTGAGTTTGGGAGATGGTTTTATATTGGGCATTTTCCTTGGATTAGGAATGGTTATTCCTTGGTTTAGGAATGGTTTTATTGAGTTTGATCTTCTTGTGAGAGGCTTACATCCATGATTAGTTATATGGTATGGTTTGGGTGTTGTTGAGGCTTCTTGTTGGGGTTTTATGGAGGAGATCATACTTGCAAAGTTTACATCTAGAGGTGTGTGTAGAAGGACATGATATAGGTTATGATTTGAATGGTTTCTCTAGTCTTGGTTCTCTTCCTGGCTGTTCAGTTTTGCTTACATTGGATTTGAGATTGGTTAGAGATTGTGATCACTGGTTTGTGCTCATGTATTTCATGTGAGAGATGACATGGTTATTCCTTTATCTCTTTCCTCTGTTGGTTGCGGAGAATTTGGGAGAGCATTGGAGACTTGCTATGAGAGTTGTTCTTGCAGGATATTAGTTTATGTATTGTGGATGTCCTTGATACTACATGGATTCACTTCTTTGAGATGTTGTGAGTGGATTGGTTATAGATTTGACATTATCTTTTGTAGTAGGAGCTTCTTGGTATATATGTGGCAAGTATTGCTCTTGAGGCTTGTGATTGCAGGTTGTAGATTGGATATGTCAGTGATATAAGATTCACTTGTTATACCTTTGAGGTATGGATAGTTGGATGGGTTTGGCACTTTGCTGTGGGTGCTATTTCAGCTATGAATATTTTGACAACTACGGATACATGTGATTACCTTTGGATCAGGTTTTTTTGTGCTCAGAATTTTCAGTTGGTATAGGATTTTATGATCTTTTAATGCAACAAGTTGGGTGGCTTTCTCTTTGGATGGCTTCTATGTATGTCCAGTGGGAGTGGCATAATAGGAGGTGAGATCATTCATGTTCGAGATGCTAGATACATTGATTTTGTTGCAGGTACCAGGATGGAGCACTTGGTGTATTTTGATCCATGATGGTGGATGTGCTGGGAGGGATTGTTCCCTTGTTCATTTATGTGGCTACGGATTGACCCTATGCAATGTATACAACAAGTGGGAGATTGTTGAGATAATGGGTGTTGCACACATTGCATAATATTGTTATTTTATTATTTTATTTTATTATGTAATGTTCCACCTAGATGGACGTGCAACATGTAAAGATTCCCATAAAATATTCTTGATGAGTTGTATTGTAACATTGTGAAAATATTTTATGTAATTATTTAATATTGGGAAAAAGAATTAAATGCCCAATATTAAATGTGAGGTCAGTGGATTAGGTAGCACATGGTTTTAACACATGTTTTATGTAATACCACTTAGTGGTTTTGTGGGACTTGCTACTATATAAGCAGCCACAAGGGTAGTTGTTGTAGAGTGACAAGGAGAAAACAAAAGGCAAGAGTCGAGTGGGACAAGGCTTGACAGGTTAGCCAAGGGAGCATTTGTGAAGGTTGGAAGCATGGCATGGGATGTGTGGATTCATGCTTGTTTACATAGTTTGCTTGGTTGTGGCTATGGCCATGAAGGCTTCCATGGTTGTATGGAAATGGTATTTTGCTGAATAATACATGGTGATGGATGCTTTTGGAGGCTGGGTTTTTTCCCTCAATGAGATTTCCCAGGGTATATCTTGTGTCACAATTTTGTGGGTATGTTGTTTATTCTCTTGCATGTGGATTTTAATTCCGTGTTTATTTCAGATCTATTATGGGTTATGTGGAAACGGTTATATTCTTTCTTACCAAGTTTCCTTACAATTATTTTGCAGACAAAGGTGTTGAATTTGATCCTTAATAGATTTACATACACGTGTAATAAATAATAAGTGTTGTAGCTTTGGGATCAACACTATAAAATGAAGGATGTCATACTACATTCACAGACGTACCAAAATATTTTATTTGATATGGAGACAAAAGAAAATGTGTATTCTTCATAACTGCATTTGAGTCTCATGTATTATCATTTTCAGCTATTGACATCTCAAATACCTTTACATCTTCATCATTGTATTGATCAACGAGTCCTTATTTCACTCACTAGTTCTAAGCCAATGACTAAGGTATGAAAGAGTTTACATTAAAATTTCATTAGTACTAAAATTCAATATAAAATTCATAGGCACAATCGAGTGGTAACTTTGATAGTTTTTGTAGGGTCTTATTATTCTTGACCATCAGTGTATCCCTGAGGTGTATATACAGAGAAATTATCAGCTAGCTGTAAGAAAATATTAAGTTTTATGTGTAAAAATATATATATATATATATTTATATAAAATAGTTATTTATTCATATATAATTTTGATTGTAACATGTCGAGTTACAGAAGATTCTAGACTAATGGACTAGTGAGCATGTTAGGAAGACCTCGTTATATACACTGGTCATCTCCCACTTGTTGGCAATTAAAGACAATTAGGGATTTATTTTGTTCCCCTAGTTGGAAAGAGTATATATCTAATGATGTACATTTTACACCTATATGGCATTATTGGGCATATGTTTTGTATAATTTTTTCTATGCATGTCATTTTTTACATATATTTCATGTATGACATTATTAGACATATGCTTATGATGTTTCAAATTATTGATAAATGAATTATATGATATTGTTAGACCTTATGTAATCAACTTTGATTTTTTATTATCACATTGGTTTGATGCTTGTATTCAATCAATCAACATATTTTCCTTTTAATTCTTCCACATTTGGCATATCCATCTAACAATGAACTTATGATACTCCCATCAAGAAGTGCATGATTGCATGGTTTTATGGTGGATGTCCCTCTCTTTTTTAAATTCCAATTTTATTCATCTACATGAGTAAGGGAGATCAATTCCATTTCTTTCAATTGTATTTAAAGGTCATTAAAGTTTTTTCAAACAATGTGATTAAATAAATATTATTCAGCATTTACCTCTATCATCAAGGTTGATTCATTCCTCCTCTTATTTTACCAAATAATTTGGATGAATCACCCATGGCTCCTTACATTTCTTGAAGAAAATTTTCAAAGACTTTGCAACATGTGTTCTCTTCTTCCATATAGTTCATGTTCATTGAAGACATTTGGTCAAACAATATATATGCTTTGTATATTCTCACAACACCAATAGTCATGGTACAATGCTTACAAGATCCATAGTTGAAGAGAAGCTATGTGAAGCTTCTAGAACCATGGACCTATACTTAATTTATTATTATTGTATCCATGTTACTTATTAAAGTGGAACTTTCACATAGATAAGTAGGGAAACCAAAATTGAAAGCCAAACTTAACATAGAAAAGTAAAGCAAGCCTCAACTATATTCTCATTAAAAACTGTGAATTCAAATATCTTTGACGGGGCATATTTCAGAGCTTGTGCAAGATATGGATGAGGTTCTAGTTCCTACAGGACCGTGTTGTAGAGACCTACAATAACCTCTCTCTCTTTTTGGAGATCGCATTCCATTTTCATTCTACAACGCCATCTCGGGTGATGTTGAAACTTGCAGTATTGGCAAGTACAAAGTTGCCAACTGCCAAATCTCTCTCATCTTTTATTGTGGGATCAAACTATCTGCTCCATTAGCTCTGGGTGGTTGGGTAAACCCTATACCCAACCTCATCTTGTCCCCTTCAGTGCTCGAACGTTCTTAGGCACGCTGAACCGGAATGTCCCTAAGGGTCACTAAATGCCACAGGGCTGCAATCTTTGACGGGGCATATCTTAGAGCTCGTGTGAGATATGGATGAGATTCAAATTCCTACAGGACTGTGTTACAGAGACCTACAATAACCTCTCTCACTTTTTGGAGATCACATTCCATTTTAATTCTACAACGCCATCTCAGGTGATGCTGAAACTTGCAGTGTTGGCTAGTACAAAGTTGCCAACTACCAAATCTCTCTCATCTTTCATCGTGGGATCAAACTATCTACTCCATTAGCTCCAAGTGGCTGGGTAAACCCTATCCCCAACCTCATCTTGTCCCCTTCAGTGCTCGAACATTCTCAGGCACGTTGAACTGGAATGTCCCTAAGGGTCACTAAATGCCATAGGGCTGCAATCTTTGACAGGGCATATCTCAGAGCTCGTGCGAGATATGGATGAGATTTCAATTCCTATAGGACCGTATTATAGAGACCTACAATAATGTCTCTCACTTTTTGGATATCGCATTCCATTTTCATTCTACAACGCCATCTTGGGTGATGCAGAAACTTGCAGTGTTGGCCAGTACAAAGTTGCCAACTGTCAAATCTCTCTCATCTTTCATCGTGGAATCAAACTGTCTACTCCATTAGCTTTGGATGGCCAGGTAAACCCTATCCCCAACCTTGTCTTATCCCCTTCAGTGCTCGAACGTTCTCAGGCACACAGAACTAGAATGTCCCTAAGGGTCACTAAATGCCATAGGGCTGCGATCTTTGATAGGGCATATCTCAGAGCTCGTGCGAGATATGGATGAGATTCCAATTCCTACAGGACTGTGTTGTAGAGACCTACAATAACCTCTCTCACTTTTTGGAGATCACATTTCATTTTCATTCTACAACGCCATCTCGAGTGATGTTGAAACTTGCAGTGTTCGCCAGTACAAAGTTGCCAACTGCCAAATCTCTCTCATCTTTCATCGTGGGATCAAACTGTCTACTCCATTAGCTCCGGGTGGCCGGGTAAACCCTATCCCCAACATCATCTTGTCCCCTTCAGTGCTCGAATGTTCTCAGGTACGCTGAACTGGAATGTCCCTAAGGGTCACTAAATCCCACAGGGCTGCAATCTTTGACGGGGCATATCTCGGAGCTCGTGCAAGATATGGATGAGATTCCAATTCTTACAGGACCGTGTTGTAGAGAACTATAATAACCTCTCTCACTTTTTGGAGATCGCATTCTGTTTTCATTCTACAATGCCATCTCGGGTGATGTTGAAACTTGCAGTGTTGGCCAGTACAAAGTTGCCAACTGCCAAATCTCTCTCATCTCTCATCGTGGGATCAAACTGTCTGCTCCATTAGCTCCGAGTGGCCGAGTAAACCCTATCCCCAACCTTGTCTTGTCCCCTTCAGTGCTCGAACATTCTCAGGCACGTTGAACTGGAATGTCCCTAAGGGCCACTAAATGCCATAGGGCTGCAATCTTTGATGGGGCATATCTCAGAGCTCGTGCAAGATATGGATGAGATTCTAGTTCCTACAAGACTATGTTTTAGAGACCTACAATAACCTCTCTCACTTTTTGGAGATCACATTTCGTTTTCATTCTACAATGCCATCTCGGGTGATGTTGAAACTTGCAGTGTTGGCCAGTACAAAGTTGCCAACTGCCAAATCTCTCTCATCTTTTGTCGTGGGATCAAACTGTCTGCTCCATTAGCTCCAGGTGGCTGGGTAAACCCTATTCCCAACCTCATCTTGTACCCTTCAGTGCTCAAACATTCTTAGGCACGCTGAACCAGAATGTCCCTAAGGGTCACTAAATGCCACAGGGCTGCAATCTTTGACGAGGCATATCTCGGAGCTCGTGTGAGATATGGATGAGATTCTAGTTCCTATAGGATCGTGTTGTAGAGACCTACAATAACCTCTTTTTTTGTTTGGAGATCACATTCTATTTTCATTCTACAATGCCATCTCGGGTGCTACTGAAACTTGCAGTGTTGGCTAGTACAAAGTTGCCAACTGCCAAATCTCTCTCATCTTTTATCGTGGGATCAAACTGTCTGCTCCATTAGCTCTGGGTGGTTGGGTAAACCCTATCCCCAACCTCATTTTTTCCCCTTCAGTGCTTGAATGTTCTTAGGCATGCTCAACCGGAATGTCCCTAAGGGTCATTAAATGCCACAGGGCTGCAATCTTTGACGAGGCATATCTCGAAGCTCATGCGAGATATGGATGAGATTCTAGTTCCTATAGGATCGTGTTGTAGAGACCTACAATAACCTCTCTCACTGTTTGGAGATCACATTCTATTTTCATTCTACAATGCCATCTCGGGTGCTGCTAAAACTTGCAGTGTTGGCTAGTACAAAGTTTCCAACTGCCAAATCTCTCTCATCTTTTGTCGTGGGATCAAACTGTCTGCTCCATTAGCTCTGGGTGGTTGGGTAAACCCTATCCCCAACCTCATCTTGTCCCCTTCAGTGCTCGAACATTCTTAGGCACGCTCAACCGGAATGTCCCTAAGGGTCACTAAATGCCACAGGGCTGCAATCTTTGACGAGGCATATCTTGGAGCTCGTGTGAGATATGGATGAGATTCTAGTTCCTACAAGACCGTGTTGCAAAGACCTACAATAACCTCTCTCACTTTTTGGAGATCACATTCCATTTTCATTCTACAATGCCATCTCGGGTGATGCTGAAACTTGCAGTGTTGGCCAGTACAAAGTTGCCAACTGCCAAATCTCTCTCATCTTTCATCGTGGGATCAAACTGTCTACTCCATTAGCTTCGGGTGGCTAGGTAAACCCTATCCCCAACCTCATCTTGTCCCCTTCAGTGCTCAAACGTTCTCAGGCATGCTCAACCAGAATGTCCCTAAGGGTCACTAAATGCCACAGGGCTGCAATCTTTGACGAGGCATATCTCGGAGCTTGTGCAAGATATGGATGAGATTCTAGTTCCTACAGGACCATGTTGCAAAGACCAGAGATCAGCCAAGGATAAGGATAGCATAGTAAGAAAATGATTATTTATCTGGTGGATATAAGTCTTTTATATAACAAACCATTTATATGCATAGGAAAAGAACTGAATATAGATTTGAGACATATTGATCACCTGCAGTCTGATCATCTTCACAAGTATGCAACTTTTGTTTCACTATTTCATGCGGTTTTATTGAACTTTCTTTATGAGGTCATTTACAGATGGGATGTTCAAAGGTTGAGTTCCTATGGGCTGTCAATACTTTGACTATACTTTAAGTCAATGATTATCAATATGGGAAAAAATGGAACTCGTTGTATTTTGAAGTACTGAGAAGATGGCCTTGCCCTTCCCCAGGAGTTTCAAAAATGGGAGACATTAGGTAAGAGAGTGAAAATGTTACTATCGCTTCAACGCACATGACACAATTGGAAATGCAAATTTTGATGGTAATCATTCTGTGATAAGGAAGAGACTAGGGATGATCATTGTTACTATCTCTTTAGTAGTGGATTTTTGTTTTCTATTGAATTTGGTGGTGGGGGATCAGTGGTATTCTCCTTGGATATTCCTTCTTATGATGTTAGTGACAAGTGTTGCTCTTTGAAAACACTTGTGCAATCTTTTTTAAATTATTAGATAAAAACAAAGAATTGTAAGTATTAAACATGATTAGCCTTTAGTTCCTAGAAGATCTTTATTTCCCCATCAATGCATTTAGAAAGTTAAGTTTTAAGAAGATCATAAATAGAAAAAATTAGAGAAGCGATTTAAACATTTATATTGATTGGAAACATGTGAGTCTTGAGTTTCCTCTGCCTTTTAAAGAACGTTCCTTAGCTAGCATACCTAATTCCACATTCCATAAGAGTGTCATTGCGCTAAAGATTTAGGAAACCAACTACTCTAAGATAAAGCTTCCCGGTCAATAATAATCTAGCCTATTGAGGTACATAATACTTCTCAATTAAACTTGTGTTAATTCAGTATTAATTTTGTAATTAACTACAATTTCAGTATCTGTGTACAGGGGGTGACTGAGAAAACTATTTGAGGTCCAATTTGAAAATATATTTGTAAGGATCTTGACCAAGGTTCACAACTTCGATGATTAATACATTCATTTAGGCTAGAACCTCACTACAAAAAAATAATATATGAAAAAGATAGTGAATAACGTCATGTCTAGACCCAAATCAACCAATGAAAGTCAAATCAACATAATGTGGAACAACAATATATGCATTGAGTGGGTTGTCATAGAAAAGCTTCAAAATAAAATTCATGTCTAGAATTAAAAGACCTTAAAGAAAATTTATGCTTGTAACACAAATGGCCATTCAAAATTGAATATGATTACAATATGTGAAATAGCATTACGAGAACTTGTAATGCTCTTGTGAACATCGTGTTAATTCTTGTAAGAATCCCTAAGATGCTTGTTATAATCAAATTTTTTTTGAAATTGAATTAATTTTTATCTTGTCGGTTAATTGGCTTAGGGTGATATATGCTTCTTGGATGGAATAATGAGTTCATGATTAACTTTGTATTAAGATTCATATCATCTTCTAGTTATTTGCAAAGGAAATTTATAAATTAAGTTAATGTCATATGACTTGCTTGAGAAAGATGTCCATGTTCTTAGTGATGGGTACTAATGACTGTCCACATTTAGTTCTTCAATATCCTATTTGACAAGCTTTCCATTGACATTTCTTTGCCATACTAAGTATTTTTGAAAACATATTTGAGTAGAAGCACTATAGTAGATACTACATGATGTTTTAACAAATAAAGTAATGGGTTAAAGACTATTATTTCCAAGGTATTATGTCATAGTATTTTAATTGTAATGATCTTAGACTAATGATATTCTTGAAGGTAACTTTGACATGCAGCAAGAAAGACAACCTACAACCAAGGCTATATTGTGCCTACAACCAAAGCCATAAATGCTCACAGCCAAAGCCACTAGTGCACATAGCCAAAGCCATGGATGCTTATAGCCAAAGTTACGAGTTTCACATCCAAAGCCATGAGTACATGAAGTCGATGATCACAATTGTTTACAACTATTCACCAGAAACAACTTCTTTGCAATTTTTGAGAAATACTAATAAGGCAAAAAATAACATCTACTAGTTGGTAGACATAATGGCAACTCTCTAGCAATTGAATTTAATTTCATACATGCACATATCTAATTTAATGTCATACACGAACATATCTAATTTAACGTCATACATGAACAAAAATATAATATAAAATGATAACCAATAATGTCATATATGAACAAACATATCATATATTAACCAATAATGTCATACATCAAATATAGAATGTCATATCTACATCAAATGTATGTCGAATATGTCTCTCTGATGCCTATATATATACATGGGGAAGGAAACAAGTCTATATATATATATATATATATATATATATATATATATATATATATATATATATATGTATCGAATATCTCAACTACATCTTTTCCTTCCCACGAGGGGTAGGAAACAAGTCTCTCGACGTCCTCTGTCATTGTGTGGAGGGAGACAGTGGAGATGACGAGGCCCTCCTAACACGCTCACTTGACCTCTTGTTGAGGCTCTTCTCCAGGTCCAACTGATACAAAGAAAGTAGATATGAATCAATATTTATTATACGTTGAAATCAAATATATGTACACACAAAATCAATTATTTTCTTACCGCCAACAAGTAGTCACTCTATAAGTCCACCTCAAATGCTCGTGGACGATCAGGCGTGACAAGACCCTACAAAAATTCAATAAATATAATCACTTATAAATAAAATTAGAAATTTTGAGATTAACTATTATAAACAACAACTAAAACGAAGAAAATTCTTTCATACCTCCATTAGTGGCTGTGAACTAGCCACAGCTGCGGCCACTCCACTATTAACAGATTGTCGCAAATGAGGAGGTGTGTACGACATCATGAGCTACATGTCATACAATACATGTTATATCTAACATGAAACATGGAATAAATATAATCAAATGAATTAAATTAACATGAAACAATTGTACCTGTGTGAAGCTCGTATGATGTCTCTGCTCTGTGTCTATGGTAAAGGTTGAGGGTCCTGTGGAGAACTGATGCACATGCATAATTTTTTTTTGTCAATCCTTAATATGATTACGTAATAAATATATGTATTAATTAAAATGATTAAATTGATACATACCTCAGGACTCGTCGAAGGGACAAAAAATGGGCCTGGAGGATCGTTGCTAGGCCTAGCAACACTTTGACCCTAAATTTTGAACAATGTCAATAAATGCTAATTAATTAATCATCCACTATACATATGAAATGTGATCAAATTAATAATTTACCTATGTGTCAATGCCAAATTTCTCGTTCAGGAACTCATCGGTGACAAGCCCATCATTCGCAGCATCTCCGGCATGAGTGCCAAATGTGCATAGGGATCCACATGAAGTGCACATGTGACCACGATGCATAGAAGGCTCCCCCTCAACTAATGGGCTTGTGGAATGGATGAGGGTCTGCGTCAAAGCATTAATTGTCCCTAGAGTGTTGGCCTCTACATGTTCCTTCACAACTGAAGGAATAATCACATGCTCGTGCTGTGGATGGACCACAGGTGCCCTAACTACATTAGGGTCATGACATGCTCCTGGCCTCTCAAATGATGACCCCCCACCTCTACCCTAGGAGTCTAACATATCAAAATAATTGGGGATCTCCCCAAGGACAAACTCACAATATAATTTCTTCAAAAAATACATGGGGACCTCGTGATTGTTGCAAGGAGGGGCATCAAAAACCATCCACCATCTATCCCAAAAATTATTTCTAATAGCATCGTGTATGAACCAATGGATGGGGAATCGTTTAGTACTTTCTCTAACAGTATTTGGCTCATCAGGTTTTCTAAATAATGCACATATACTACCTTTTGATATTTCTTTTTTTTTAACATCTTCATATGACAATTTATTTGCATAAAATCTTTTTTGTTCATCCCTCTTAGCCCACCAAATATCTAACTGACCACTAACTGTGGCTATCTGAGTGTTAATGGATTTGAGGGATTATGCCAATTGAGCTCTCATTGGATTGGTTTGTCTGAATTATTTCAACCGAGCAATGAGTCTTTCTAATCCAGTTTTGCCTCTCTATATTTCATTTCTTATATTTTCTTGTGTGCCTGGTGGAGGTCTTGCAATTGGTTCGGGTTGTGGAATTTGTTGTTCTTCTTGAGGAGGGTTTTGATTTTGAGGTTCTTGAGGGTTTTGTGGATTTTCCAATTGATTATGGACATTTCTTGATAAAAAATCAATTGAAATCCAACTAAATAAACAAATCTAAATGAAATTTGTAAAAACCCTACAAAAGAATATCAAAAACCAATAAAACAATATGGAAAACATATTAAACAATGAAAAGTTAAGTTTATATCACTTACCTCGTCGTCGTGGGTGTGCTCGTTGTCTTGGATTTCGTCGGTGAGGAGGCATTTTGGCAAATGATGGTGAATTTTTGCTGTCAAACCTACGTACGCGTTGTTGGAGAGCCAAAAAACAAAATAAAAATGATGGGCTGCGGGTTTGCAGCCCATCATATAACTTTTTGGACATCAGAATAGCGCGTACGCACTATAGCACGTATGCACTATGGCTTGGGTGGCCCAAGCCATAGCGTGTACACGCTATAGTGTGTGCACGCTATAGCGCGTACGCGCTATTGAAAATTAAAAAAAAAAAAAAAAACTTGTCCTCTTTTTGGCACCACAACTCGGTGCATATGCCCCACTGTGATATAAATAGAATTTTCAGTTCAAAGTTGTTTAATCAAAAAATCTTCTAATTTAAACATATATAAATTCATGGTATTATAACCTAATTGTAATGCCTACCCCTTCTTGACTTTTCTAATTTGTTTTGACTGGATTCTTTTAGGCGTGTTCTATTATTATGTTTTATGATTAGTGGTGCTGGATTACCAAAATTGATTAGTTGTATTTCACATTCAGTTGATCTACATACATACATACATACATATATGTTGAGGTTCTTAGTGCCAGTTATTTCAATTATTGAACGATGTTAGTTAAACGAATAATTTTTATGTGGTTTCTATGGATACTTACCCCATACTTGGATGTGTATAGTGTGCATGTATGTGTTCTTTATGTCTAACATTTCTGATGTGGTTGAGGAAGGGAGTTGTAGTCACCTACTAGTCGATATCTTCATGATGAACCACTTCCTACCATTGCCTAGTTAGTTTAAAATATTTTGTTTGTAATGTGTGGATTTTATGCAGATTGTAGGTACCGGGTACCAACATCCCTGAATTGCTAGGATGAGCATACCTTATCATAGTATTTCAATGGTATAAGTGGGGAGATAACTCTTGAATCCAAATCCTAAATCCTAAGCCAATTGTCCTAGAAAATAGGACAAGTATCTGAGTTAGTTTCACCTTTTCAAATTTGTCAAGTGATGTGAATTCATGATTTTAACCCTAGAATTTGATTTTTATCTCGTGTCTTTAGTTGAGTTGTCATTTTTGGTTTTGTGGGTATGTGATAATTTTCTATTATAATTAAATCAAATTAAAAGATAATTTAATGATTTAATTTAATAGAAATTTAATAAATAAATTTGATATTTAATCATATTTAATTAATTGAGAAATTAATTACATAAAAGAATTAAATTTAAAGATTTTATTAAAGTTCTATTTTTGACATATTTATATTTATTTAATTTAATAATAATTACTTAGGAGTTTTATTTTAAATAATAAACTCTAAATAATATTATTAGTTGAATTAATAAATATATTATTAAAATGTCTATGAATTTAATTAAATAAAAGAATAAAATTTAAAGATAAAGTTATAGTTCTAATTTTGGCATATTCATAATTATTTAATTTAATGATAAATTATTTAAGAGTTTTATTAATAAACTATAAATAATAGTATTAGTTAAATTAATAAATATAATTTTAAAAATGTTTCATGATTAATTAAAGTGAGAAAGAAAATTAATTTAATAAAGATATTTTAGTTCAAATTGCATAAAATTCTTGCATGAAATTGTATATAGAAAATTCAATATTTAATTATATTTAATTAATTAAATAAAAGAATTAAATTTAAAAGATTAAATTAAAGTTCTAATTTTAGTATATTTATATTTATTTAATTTAATAATAATTATTGAAGAGTTTTAATTTAATAATAAACTCTAAATAATATTATTAGTTGAGTAGTAAATATTATTTGATTAAAAAGAAAATATGTAAATATGTAAATAATTGATTAATGAAAAACTAATTAAATTTTTGCTTTAAATAAAAAGTCTAAAATTAGAACTCTAAAATTTGAGGTCTAAATTTAGAAAATTGGTTAAAGAAAGATTGGAATGTGATGTTATTTAATTAATTAAAAATTAATTATAAAATATTTATTTTAAAAGTCTAATTTAAGAAGTTGGATAAAAATAGAATTAAAATATTAAAAGATTAAAGATTTAATATTATTTTATTATGATTATTTAATTAATAATTATTAAATTAGAGTTGCATTTAAATAACAAGCTCTAATTATTCTTATTAATTTAAATAATAAACTATGCTTTAAAGAGCGCTTAAACTAATTAATAAGTGGAGGAAAAGAAAATATAAAAGAATATTTTAATCAAAAAGATTTTCAAATGTGCATGAAAGAATTAAATTTAAAAAAATTGATTAAAGTTCTAATTTAGGCACATTTATATTAATTTAATTTAATAATAATTTATTTATGAATTTTATTTTTAATAAACTCTAAATAATATTATTAACTAAATTAATAAATAGTATATAAAAAACGTCACCTGATTTAATAAGGGAGAGAAAGCTTTAATTTAATTTAAAGTTTATTTTAATTAAACTGCATAAAGTATATGCATGGAAATTAAAATATAGTAATTAAAGACAAAGGGTTTTCACATGATTGCATGCTCAAAGCCTTGATTTGGGGGAAAATCTCTTTATTAAGGAAATTAGAGCTTATTTCTAGATACATAGGTTTGGAGGAGCCAATTTCTAAAAAGAGGGGTTTCGAAGGAAAAGGAAGATTCTTGCATGTTTGTGCGTTCATTATTTTAGCATCAGATCTAGGTAGGATCTTGTGGATTTTTGTAGTAGTTGCTCATTCTTTGAATTCATGTCTTCTTCATGTCTATTGTATTTCTATTTTTAGAATTTCTCTGGGTTGAAACTCTTGCTTGAGAAAATTGATTTCCATTATAGAATTGTCTATGATTTAATCTGAAAACCTTTAGTAAATATTGAACTTTAGGGTTTTCAAAACCAAATGAATTATGAAATTCTCTTTTGTATGTGCTTTATATGATGTGTGATTTACTGGTGTTGGGGTTTTTGGGTTTGACTTAGCTTTGGCCAATCAGGATATTTACCAAAGGGTCGAGAGTTTTGTTTTGTGATGTCATGATGATCTTTTGATCTTAATCTTTTATACTCAACCACAATAATTTGTCTGGTTTTCTCTATGAGATGTTTTGATCTATTGATTGTTATTGCTTTCTAGTGTCCTTGTGTGAAACTGAGGTGAATGGTGTAACCTATCTAATATAACTTTTGAGTCTTCAATCAATTGTATTTGGATTGATTTCTAGTTGCTTTTATAGGATTGAGGTGTTTGTATGATTTGTTCTTGGTGATGTCATGTAATGACATGGATTGGTTTATGTATACTTGATTTTTGGAGTAGTCCTATTAGGATGATTGTATTGGTGGAATCCATGATTATGATCAGTGACTTTTCAGTACTTGTCAGTTGCTTGTTTAAGAACTGATGTATGGTATGTGGTCTTTTGTGATCTTTTGATTTTACTAAGCTTAGGGTCAGTTATTTGTATGTTAAGTTGGGAAGTGGCTTGCAATGGAGGCCAGGGCCCAGAGTGGCTACTAGGGCAACCCATTGTAGGTTATTTAATAAGTGATACAATTTCATTAAATGGGTTTTAAATGAATTAACAAGATATTGGTACCACATAAAGTCACTAAAGGGCCAAAGGATTAAAAGACTAGCCGAGTAACCTTGGAGTTGACTCATTAGTATGCCTTGTTAGTACGAAAGGATACTAGTGCCAGATAGAGTCACTAGGGGGCCGAAGGATTAAAAGACTAGCCGAGTAACCCTAGAGCTGGTTCATGTGATGAAACTTGCCCACTTGCATAGTAGATTTCCTACGTGTTTGTGTTGCCTTTGGGATTAGTTGATACTTGTGTCTTGGTACCCTTTGAGATAGTTTGCTTTCAGGTGATTCCTTGAACCTAGATGCTGGTTTTTGACTTTTGAGTTTGTTATCCTATTTGGGACTTGAGATTATCTCCTCAATGTGGTGGGAGTGGACCTCTAGGTTCCATGAGGTCAAGTGGTCGTGCTTTTTCTTATACCATTGAGATCTGACCATTAGATGCCATTGCTAGATGTGTTTGTGTAGATGTTCCTTTCTATTTGGTCTTGTATTTCTATGATGGATGGTTGTGCTATTGTATTGTATTTGATTTCATAAGATCTTAAAAGATGATGTAATTTATTTCATGATGTATATTATTTTAGCTTTTCATACCCTGTGACTTGTACAGTGGATGATTCTGCATTATGTTTATTGCCAAGTAGCATAATATATAATTGTACATTACATTATTTAAATGGATTCAAACTAGTATATTATTATTTGATGTGGATTTATTATATATTAGATTTATTATTAATTAAACTTAAATGTGATTCAACGTCATGGGACCCTTAAGAATTGTAATCTATTTTATGGTATGTATTTATGTGAATGTTAATTGCTTTCGCTATGTTATAATTGTTGTTCTTAAGTTACTATCTTTAACTTTAAAAAAAAAATGTTTGACAAACTTAGTAAAAATTTAGGTTAACTTCTTTTGGGTCACATGGCAGAGCATTACACTAATCCCATTACTATGTTTTACAATTATATATACCCAAAATGAAAATAGAAAGGCCTTGTAAACTTGAACCTTGTTTGGTATAGCATTATGAGGTTAGCCAAAGACACAAATCCACTCTAATATTATACCTTCTTGGATGAATCATATTCTAGCATACTAAAAACAATTTATCATTAAATTCAATTAGAAATGTTGAAGACAAACATATACCTAAGAAATCAAAAGATGTCTGACCATTGGTGAAGCAACCAGTTGGATAGTGAAAAAAGAGACACCATATGGTTGAAAGTTTGTTGTCACAGTATTGTTAGGAATGAAATTTTTGGTGTCAACATCTCCTAAAGAGTCCCCAAACACATACATATTGTTGCGTAGTAAGGTGAATGGATTATTTCCACATCGAGGCTTTCATGCCAAGTTCAAGCATAGATTTTGAAACCTTACTATTATGTATTATTAAATCTTTACTATTATTAATTATTAATTATGGTTTAAGATCATTCTTGCCTTTTACCCATAGAATTTGAGCCATTCAGCCATACATGGCATTTTTTTCAAGTAATTGAAAGCTCTGAAGCAAAGAAAGACAACAAAAACCTTTGGGCATATTTTTTTGTTTATTTACTCACAATTTACTAGCCAATTTCAAGTCTTTGTATTTTATTGTTGTGTGTAGGGATCATGATGCAGCAAAGAGAGAAACTAAATAGATGTACATATGTCAAGGTTTTATGTATGCATCTGAATACCCTTAGTATATATAGATTTATTTCCAATTCTTATTTATCAAATCATGTTTAGGCTCTTCAATAGTGCCCAAAAGATGTCCGAACCCTAAATAAAATTTATATTTATTAACTTATTATATTGGAAATATTTCAGAAAGCTTGACACTTTACCTTAAGTTCAAGATATGTCACACATTTTTGTTCTCCAAATAGTTAAAATCATTTTTGATAAAGGTAATAATGCATGCATCATGTATATCAATTTTCCTTAAGTAACCATGATATGCATTTAAAGACTACCTCATGCATAAAAATAATTGATTCCATTGAACCCAACATATTTGAAATGCACGGTACAAAAAATGTTTGGATGTAGATTGACCACATAGACTATAATATTTTAAAGAATAATGCTCCAATATTTTGAAGAGGAGATAAGTACTTGCCAAGATGCCCAATCATCTTCATTTAGATCAGATCTATTTGTTGCACTTCTTGGAGACCACATAATTCCATCTAGCAAGCCATTGATTTTATTTTTCTTGTCTCCTAATATGGCTAACTCTCTCCACCCTCTTTCTCCACACATCATCTCATCCATCCTATATACATCATAAACTAAGAAATGTAACATCTAAATTCCCCATTAACATCTAAAATTTTAATTCATTCTATTGATAAAATGTAACATGCATGAGATACCTTAGCATATTCAACTCTAACCTCATGCAGTTTACTTGTCATATAGATCACTAAATTTGAGACAATCCCATAGAAAGTCATTCTTTCGAATACTTCATACACTGCAAAAAAATTCATAAATCAATGATTTTGACTAAAAAAAGTACACATTAATTCTAGTAGAAATATCATAACTTGACACAATTCAAAGAATACCGCCTATTTATCATGAATCTATCAATTAAAACTCTATAAAATACCTTACAATTAACTAAAATTGCTAATGCAAAATTGTAGATGTGAAATGGAATCATATCATTGATTTGATAAACTTGTGAATGCTACTCTGAATCAAGAATGCATGTGCAGTTGTGTTCTATATGCTTGGACAATAGGCAGAGCTGAAAAAACCCACCACATTTACATTTATTAAATAGCTCTATTAAGTTTTAAAATTATAGACCATCATGAATGTTAGAACTCTAGTTGCTATGGAGTAGAGAATGTCCTTAGCAAGCTAGCACATAGAAAGTCTTGATTTTCTTGCATGTTGAGGACATTACCCTTGCCTATAAGAGTCAAAGTTACAATGTTCATGATGGTCTATAACTTAAAATACCCAATTAAAGAGCTCTAACAAAAATAAAAACCTATTGGGTTTGTTTAGGTCCACCTAATGTTGTATACATATGAATTGAGATTGCATATTGAACTATGACATCCTTCTACATTGTTCAAAACCAAGAGATAGACACAATTAGTTGTCATGCAATCATAGGTTAATGTTGATCTTCCCTTAGTTTTGAAAATAGTTTAATATTCTCTACTAATCAGGGCCAACCATGTGAAGGTGGAAGCTCATTTGGCCCCAATCTCCCCCTCCCCTCCAAAAAAAAAAAAAACCTTGCTAACATCTAAACTTCATTGATTCTATTAATAAAATATAACATTCATGAATTATCACATGATAACATTCATTAACACATAATTTTTGGTAGAACATTCACATTAGCATTAAAATGTAAGATTCATTGGAACATTCACATGAACATTCAATAGAACATAAATAAAACATCTAGACAAAAACATTAGTCATTATCAAATAAGGTACATAAGTTTACGTGAATCATTTCTTTCTTTTTTTCCTTTCCTATATTGTTGCAAAGGCATATCCATGTTGTAATCAATATTTCTTCTCACCCGTAGATGTGTACTCATTGTCCTTTGCAAAAGTGGGTCCTCTACAATAACAAATAAAAGGGTTAAATTTAAAAAATCAAGACTGATTTCAAGGAACATTGTAGGACTCTTTACCTTGTCCAACCACTCATCTTGCTTGTCATCTTGGACCTCAACATGCTCATCAGGAACAACCTCTGCATCCCTACAACTACAATACAAGATTTTTCTTAATCTCAACATGTATTATAGTTAAATTTGTATTACTATACCAAATTCAATTAAATTTTTTTACTTGTGTTAATAATTCAGAAATAAAAAAATCAAATAGAAAATATATTCCTTGAGTACTACAATCCACATTCGAATTGACACCTCCACAGTGCTCGGCTGATGTATCAAGATTGGCAGGCTGCAATCCAATGTAAATAATTAGTGCATTTAGCAACAATATATACATATAAATACAAGATAAACACTAAGAAATGTTAATCATTCATTTTAATACATATAAATATATTCACTTTAGATTTTTAAACAAATATATATAATCATTGTTTCCTTACTTAAAACAAATATAACGACTTATATTTTTGGAACTTAATATCAAATACAGTAATTGCTAAAGTATTTAATTTGAAATAAAAATCAATTGACTTATTTACCTCATCGATAGATCCAACAGAAGAACCTTGCACACTAATTGCTTGGAGTTGTTCAACCATGTTTGTATAGCTCCTCGTCTGAAGGTTAATTTATTGTCCTCTTTAGAAGTTGTTTTTTTAAACTCCAAGGCCTACATTTTTTCTTGGTATCATGATTTTTTTGTTGTAATCAATTTCATCAAAGACCAAAATGTTTACAATTTATAAATATTTACATATAATTTTTCATTATTTACTTATACTTATGATTCGTGTAGCAATTTTTTAATATCCACTCGAGTCGAGCTTGTGCTTCCCGTGCTTCTCTTTTCTTGCTTCAGTTGTCTTTGATGCATTAGGCAACCTATGTGAAGTTTGAAATATGTTAGATCACATAAGTATTAAGAGTAATTATTACATAATTTCATTCTTAATATTATGACATACCTTCTTTCCTTAGGTGGTATCATTTCTCCATTATCTATTGTTTTTTTCTCAGTGGAATCCTTTTTAACATTCTCCCACTCAATAATAGGAATATAGGGGGGCCACTCATAACAAGAGTTCTTTTTCATTTGGGTCCTGTAGTTGTACCTAATATACTTCAAATCTTGGCCCGCTTTCTCAAGGAGCATAAGTCTTTGAAAGATGTTGGGTCCAAAAAGTGTTGTCATGGCATCAATCAATTTATCTTTTAACTCTTTCGTTTGCAAATTCCACCTTTTAAGAAAATAAAAAAATTGTTAGATTCATAAATGACCTCAAGCTACCATTTAATTTACTTCAAGAAATTGATCAAAGGAAACATGATCAAGCAATGAAATCAAAATATGATACCCTGTGCATATGGTTGACCCAAATACACATAAATATTCATCATTAAGTTTTCATAAAATAGATTATTCCCTGCAAAATAATAATGGGATTAGTAGTTATTGGAAGGGACTGCATGGGAGGCTAGTGCATTTGATTATGAGTATAAGATTATATAGTAAAAGAAAGGATCAATATTTAAAGTACTTGGAAGTTGGGCTACTCTTAGGGGAAGACCATCTTCATTTCTAACAAGCTATTGATCACAATTCTTTATTGTTCCTATACATCTAACATAGCTATACCCAAGAATGTCCCCATCACCTCCTGTATAAATTGAATCCAATATTACATAATGCCCCCTAGAAATAATAGTTCATGTGAAATAAACACATGAAAAATGAGAGAGACAAAAAAGAGGAATCTGCTTACCAATAGGCATTACCACCGCATATGTCATCATGCTACATGTTGCCAAATTTGCAATTAGAATTACCTCTTTAGTTCTATTCCTTGTAGCAGGTGGCATAGTGAACATAGGATCAACGGTAGGAGATGAAAAATGAGATTGTTAGAGCACAATAAAAAAAGATTGTTAAAGCCATTAAAAAACATATTGTTTGAGAAAAATACAAGTGTAGTATAGCACACATGATATACTTAAACCACCTAAAGTGTCATCCTTTGGGGCATCACCCTTGTACATCCTTAGTATCCTTTGTAAAAATAACACATATGCATTTTATTTAATCACAAAAATAAAAGAGTATACTATAAAAACTATTATTGAACCTTTTCTATAATTAAAAACTACATTAATAATCACTATATATGTATGAACTAGGTGCATCAAATCATCCTCTATCACTTGTATTTTAGAAGTTTGAGGTCGAGTTGATGCCAATATCTTTAACCTTATTGCTAAATCATGAAGCACCTTTTGCACTGCAGCCAGAGGATTGGAGGCTGACACAAAATCAATAATGAATTCATCATTCTCATCATGTGGCTCCTTGTGGACTAATTTTTCCTTTCCCTTTTCCTAATTAGCACTTGTTTGTGAGAGCAATATTATTAGCACTATATTTAAAATCAATCCAAAATATTAGTGAAGAATAAAACATAATAAAAAATTATGTAGGAGCATATTTATTGTATCTAATTTTTACAACAACAATGAGTTTTATCTATTGGGAAGAAGAAGTCCCATAAGAATCATCGTCGTTGTGTATATCTATGGCTATTGATCCATACTATAAGCCTATATTTTAAAAAAATCATCATGACATGTTAAAACACATGTTTTATTATTCTAAGTTAGCAAAAACAATTAAAAAAAAGTAATGGTGTGTTGGATTCATTGATTGGAGTTAATTTTAAATGTGCATAGTGCATACTACCTCGCCCATGATAGTGGCTTTTTTTGTATCTATGTGATTCAAATTATAATCAATAAGAAGCTCTTCACCTCCACATATTAACTTTATTGCACATATAAATATGTGACTTCCCTCGCACACCTCAAATATGTAATTGGGTCGCTTCCTAGTTGACCAAAGTCGTGTACTATTTATAAAACCTGCAATATTCCTTGATGCTTTTGGCCTTCCATCAATATATATAGCTACTATTTCACTTTTTTTGCTAACTTTCTATTGTATATAATTTGTCGCAAGTGCATACCTACACACTTTTTTTATATATCTAATAATTTGCATCTAACTACTGTAATCATAGCAAGGTCTGACATACTCCATCAATTCAACAACCTTGTTGTAAGAGACCTTTATGCCATCCATGGAAAATAGGCCCAAACCATGTAATGAGGATGGTGTTATGTGATACATCCTCTTTCCAACACAAAAATAAGTGTTTATTGGAGGAAGTTCATTATGGATCCATTGTTTATGTAGATGTTTGTACCTAAACACTAGTAAATTTGGACCTATTTTTTGATGCTTCCATGTCAAAAAATAGTGTCACTAGAATTGCATCAAAATATAGACATATTCCATAGCAGACAATTTATCAATGGGAAACTTTGTCAAAAATCATCCCATTCTTTACAAAATGGTGGCTTCAGACTACTACTTCAAAATGTCAAAATATTGACAGTTGCTAGAGAATATTCAATGAGTTTTTCATATTGTCGAAATTACAACACATCAAAATATTGACAATTGTCATAGTTTTAAGAAAAAAATCAAATAGTCTACACTCATATCCTTAATGGGTGATGATCCCCCACATGATTGAAATCACAAAATGGCCACAAGGATTGTAAATTAGCTAGTTGAAGCTTTTAATTTTTTCTTATTGGTGTCCTCTTTAGACTACGATGATGTAGATAAAAAGATTTAGCATGAAAATTTAGTTTGAGAAAAAGTATGGTATAAAATCTCTAGAAACCATAGTTAGCAGATACAAATGCCTAATCACATTAAAAAGCCAGTGTCGTTGATAACATTTCAAAAAATAATATTTTTGGACTCAATTGCATAGACATTTTTCCATTAACATTTTAGATGACACACCATTTATCTTCTCACACTGTCTACTTTCTTGATCAAGATGATGGATCATGGATTGAACTAAAAATTTGGTAGGGAAAAAGTCCACTTAGAACAAGAAACATATTTTCAAGATACTGTTACGACTGATTTTTTATGTTGAAAGCATTGGACAACAACCTCTAGTAATCAATTGTGTATGCATCTAGTTAATTCTGTTACATCTTTTGAGCTTCACAAATTTTTGAAATGGTATTCTTCTAGACATGAACAATCCCTCAATTTTGAAGGTATGGGTAATATGAGATTTATATTATGTCATCTTTACAAAACAACTATGTTCTAGTCTCCTTTTATTTGGTAAAGTTCCATTGGTTACAACTACTTCCTTCCTATGATTGTGTGCATCCATTTTATTGTTCTATTTTGAATAAAATGCAAACTCATCATTTACCAGAAATAATTACCAATCATCAGTACCTACAAATCCACAAAAATTAACCATATCTAAAATAGTGAGAATTGCACCCCTGGGGTTTGACATTGGGTTAGAAAACAATACGCTAGCCCACATTTTGTCTAGAAGTATCAACTCTGCATATAGTTTCACTAATCAAGAAGATATTTGATAAACTACCTAAAGACTTACAACTCTATTTTCACAAAGCATCTACAATCATAAAATGGTATGCAATAAAAGAATAGAAAACTCATAAATTTATATTAAAATAAAAATCTCATAGGTAGGTGTGAACACACTTACAACAAATAAATGTGTACTCTTTGTTTTGAAGTCAAAAAGTCATTATGTAGAACTCCCCACTAATTAGAAAGTTATGTAGATAAAAGCTCACATAACATTGGAAAATAGAACATGCTATGAGCTATGAGCTACTTTATAAATTTTATCCATATTTTGTACAAAAGATGGAATAATTTACTTTCTAAAAAATTCAAGGAAAATTTGTCTCTCACGCTGCAATATTCTAGTGTTCTAACCAAAAAAAAATCAAGCAGTAGCAACAAGATACTAATTTAGACTTAAAACTAAAAAATTAATAAAATTAATTCTTTCTCCTTACCATCTCATTGATCTTCTATTCACGATTGCTAGAATCACTATATTCAATGTAGTGGTTGTGTTTCTTCTTAAGTCCACTAGATGGAATGTTGAGTTTAAATAGCCACAAAAAGTTGTTTGCTTTCATGAAGTTTGGGCCATAAGTAACAATCTCGTGGATAAGATATTCAATACAAAGTATGTCATATTTACCTAAAATCTATTCACAAGCAACGAGGTAGAAATTATAAGCACTAGGAAAGCATACTAACTAACACAAAAAGGCATCATGAACACAAGTGCATTTACAATGATAGAGTTGTCACTCAAAGGAATCCACTGCTTATCAACCCTTCCATAACCTCTCTTGTAAATCAACTCTCTTATGCTCTTTAAATTTGGATATCTAGAAAGAATTAAGCACGAGAATTAAATAACAGTAGACACAAGAATCTATGAAATATGAAAAAATTGATCTACATAATGCTTATATCTGACCAAGAACATACCCAAAGGTCACATGTGGCTTGACCCAATGCAACATGTTCATTGTTGCTTTGATCACTTTTACAAACACACCATTGAAGATTTGAAATCAAGTGCCATAGCAAGTCAATATCAATGGAATATTATATATACAACCAAAAGTGATCATTAGCCACTATTTTAGAAACAAAAAGTGCAAAATAGACAAGTCAAGATGAAAAAGGACTAACATACCTTAGACGCAGAAGTCGCAAAATTATTCTTGTCTTTAGATGCATATCATAGATACTAAATAAGAAATATAAGTAACTCAATAAACAGGAAAAAAAAGAAAAAACTACTTAAACTTATATTATAATTTGGGGAAAAGTAAAAATTGTGTTCCTCTTCATTTAAAATAGAAGAGATGTAAATATATTATATTAAAATATAGAAAAAATAATTTTCTTTTTTTTATGAAAATAGACTAGAGAGCTAATATAGTCTACCAAATCTATTACTATATAAAGACCCAAAAAGTACAAGGTATATAAATACTACAGATTAGCTACTTACCCATGGATATGAATAATGAACAAAAGCTTAGCTTCTGGCTCAACACAAAAGCCTCCTTTCCTTTTTGCCTTTCTCTTCCATCTGATAACTGAGATTCCTGATTTTTGTCACAAAGTGTAAGAGAAACTTATGAACTTGTACAATCCTCAACACTAGATGGCATGATGACACATCAATCAAAACACAAAAATTTATTAAAGGATCCACATATGCCTCGGTGACTCATAAATTGATACAAAACTTGCCAAAAAGAAACTAAGTTACACAATGGTGACACATCACTAACAAAACAAGCAATTTATTACCTACTCCATAAACTCCTTTGAATATTCCTCAGCCTTCTTAAATATCCATTTACGGTTTGTAGTATTTTTTACTTTTGCAACTTCCAACTGTCACTTCTTGTTGTTCTCCCATTCTTCATTTATTTTCCTCTTCTTGAGAACTGACTCGGGCACAAGCTTTGCCTCCTCTAAACTCATATCTAAAATAATAGAAAAAATTAAATTATTTGACAAGATTAAACATTAAACAAGAAAATACTTTCTAGAAGGGAAAATCACCTGACTATATTATATAATTTTAAAAAAAGGCAATTATAGTTGTCAATTATACACTAGATGTGCGATTTGTTGATATGGGTCATTTTGGAAGTTGGAGATTGCTTTAAAATGACAATTAACTCTCAAAAATTTGACAAGTGAAACAATCTCACTGGTCTCTCTATGCAAAGCACTACTACAAACAAGGCACTACTTACAATAAAATATTTGTTAAAGAGTTTTAACTATTGTAGATTTTGAATGTAGAAACAAGTACTTGGGTATGCTTGTGAGGGAAAGCAAAGGCATTTGCATTTTAAGTTTAAAAAGTTAATCAAATTACTTAACTATTTTGTAGACTTCTTTAGATTGAATTCATCTCGAGGATTGAATTATTTGAAAAGAGTTATATAATTTTGTGATTTGAACAAGTAGGAGTGAAAGTAGGGCAATTGTATTTTCATTTCATTGCGATGAGGGATTGTTCTAACTAAACATAATTGTCACTTCCCACAAATGGTAGCTCATCCCAAGAAAGAAAGTAGCTACACAATATAGTCAAGCAGAGAGGAAATACATGAAATTTCACTTGTGAGTAGCTTTTCAACAAAAATGATTAAGAATTCTAACCAAATGACCAGTTGATTGGATAAACTCAATCTAAACATTGTCTAAAATATAGGACATATTCTCTATACAAATCAGCCAACAACACCAATAGAGGGGTTATGCATACAACAAGAAGCAGTATCCACTAGGGTATAACATAAAGTGCAACCCATATGATTGTTGTAGCTTCTGCTTAACTCAATAAATATGAAAAATAAATATTACAAGACAAAAGTTCCAAAAACATTGAGGAGACTCTACAGTTAGAAAGTCATGTGTACAATCCTTCCTCATTTATTATATCAATCTAGTTATTTGGCATGCCACAAAATAGGTCACTAGCATTTTACTATGATACAATAAGTTTCACCTTGAGTACATGAAAATAAAATGGGAAAAAAAGATAGCAATAATTAACAGGAAATAGGGTTTGGATCAAGTTTCCCATTAGAAATTTAAAAAAAATAGTTATCTACACCCGTACACATATCATTGTTTAAGTGTTGCAAGCTCTGCTCTTCACTTATGTCAAGTGAACATAACTGAAGAGAAGAACATGTGACACTTAAACAAGCATTTCATAACATGATTTCTAAAGTTCTCCCAAGTTTGGGTTCATGAGCTATGTTTGAAGTTCATTTCATAACAAGCATTTGCTAACTTAATTGATAAAGTCCTAACTTTGATGTTGTTGGCTCTTCTCCCTAAAATTATCTATGTCCAACAAATAGGTTTTGTTATCAGAAGAATTTTTTTGGATTCAATCATTACTGTCCATGAGAACATCCACTCACTAGAAGTTTAAAACAAACAAGGTTTTTTAATGAAATTGGATCTGTCAAAATCTTATGATAGATTTGATTGGGGACTTTTGTGCAAGGTTTTAAAGATTTTTGGTTTCAGTCAGAAATTCATTAATTGTTTTTTTCTACTTCATCTACTATTGTGTTGGTCAATGGCATGTCTTCTAATTTCTTCTAATTTATTCAAAGCTTCAAGCCCTTGGTGATTGAAGAAACATTTTTGATGTGGGTCTCAAGTTTGAAGGCTTAGAAGACCAAACAATGTTATTACACCCATTACTTGCATCAAAAGTAGAATTCAAAACAAAAAACATAGGGGAGGGTATGATAGTAACATTACTAATGTATTAAGTTGTATGAGTCACTCAGTGTATATTCTTGTTTACTTTCTTTCTAATGTAAATATAAATGAGTGAGAATCATGTGTTTAAGCTATTAAGTGCTTTTTTAAAGCTCACTAAATATTTCTTGCAAGATGAATTACTATTAGCAGTTGCATGGCTTCATAGAGAAACTATGGATTAGAACTACTTCAATTACTTGAAAGTTAAATGCATATTTTATGGGTGGAATGGGATGGAGCATGGTGGGTTTATCTTGGGATGTTAAATATGAAGGGGTAAAAGTGCTTGTTTTTGTGGTCAGTAAGGGTGCAAGCCATCCAAATTGCTAATATGTGGTAGTTTTTACATGATTATGTTTGTAATACAATTTAAATTTACTTTCTATTGAAAATATCTCCTACTAAACAATTTAAATTTTAACACCAAAAGATATTTTGTATGCAAGCATAATGATGAAGAAAAATGGTTTAGCATTGTTCCTTACCTTTTAGCAGTCAACAATACATTTATCATGTGTCCAATACCAGAAGTCAACAATATACAACTAATATCATAAAAAAGTTAAAGTATCCATACCCTAATTGTCAAATTTGTCCTGCCAACATTTGGAGGAAATTGTAATGTAGCCCTTGTTTGTGTACACCAATGTGCATTCTTTATAATTCAAGATAGATTACAAGTCTTTCTAGAATCAACCACATAGACAACAATTTACATATAACAATGCAAAATCATTCTGACTCATAACATAAGCAATGAAATAGCTTAAATGTTTAGGATGGAAAGATTAGGGTCTCCAACATTTTTCTAATTTTTCTCCTTGTTCCTGCAAGCAATTTTTTGATGACACTATCCTTTTGAGGAGTTTGCTATGTTTCCTCATTGCTTGGGATGCTCTATTTAGTAGCAAGTGGAGAAAAATTGTGATGAAGGCACTTAAGAAAATGTGATGAATGCTCCTCCTAGATAATGTGACAAAGAAAAAATGAACTTGGTTTAAAACAAGCTAAGCCAGCCAAATTTAGGTCTAAAAACCCTTACCTTCAATGGCATTGTAAAAGTATTTGTGAAGCCTCCCTCCCACCTCCACTTTTCCACATGAATAAATGAGTTTTCACTTTTCTTTTTTTATTTAATATCCCTGACAACATTGAAATTTTGATGTTAAACTTAATTGTCATCAAAATCTTGACATTATTGGGATCATATTTAAAAAAAACTAAATATGACAAGCAAAATTGGGCTGCCGTCGAAAATGACCCCCAAATGTACTAGTGAAAGAGCACATCAGAGTTTCATTCACTCTCATCATGATAAGAACATGACCCCCCTTGAGAAAGGAAAAATTTCATGTGCTTATTGAATCTCTTTTTGATATCTTGACCTTGAGTCGATCTCCTTGATTTAGACATATTAAATGTCTCACTTTCTTCATCCATTCCTACATTTTCCTTGCTTGAGGAAGACAAATATAACAAATACCTATTTTTTGGTACCTATACTCCATGAAATAATATAAATAGGTGGCAATGAGAGATATTTTACAAATGGTAAAAGAAATTAATCTCTATGGGGTGTACTAACTTATACCTGATGATCCATGAGATTGTGTAGGATGCTCATGAAAGGGCTTCGAGTTTCTACAATAGTAAATCAATTGTCTTATGTTAGCTTAAAATTTCATGATGCATATACTCAAAATTACATCAAGTATTAGCATCACATATGAATTATAAACAGTAAAAGGTACATGACATGTTAATCAAATTAGTCATTGATATATCAAGAGGTGAATATTGAATAGCATAGGCATTGATTACATAAAGTTTGCACATTTCATTCTTCTCATTGATAATCAGACCCCCCCTCCCACATCATTGATAGTATTCTTCATCCATCTCATCATTAGTATAATCATTTTTTTTGACATCATCACCACCACTATCGTGGTTGTGGTCGTAGTCATAATCATCGTTATCAGCATCATCATCATCATCATCACTATAATCATCATCTTCACCATCATCATCATCCTCATTATCATCATCATCATCCTCATTATCATCATCATCATCATGAGTAGAAGCACCATCATCATGATCAGTAGCAACATCATTTGCATTTGGGGCATCATCAACTAACTATCAATCGTGATCCACTTCTTCCTCTTCCTCGGTATCTTCTTCTTCCATTGCATTATACTTTATTAACCTTTCTCTTGGATCATGTCTAACAACAAATGACCAACCTAGTTTATGTGGAACCTTTGAGTAAAATACCTACTCACATTGGCTTAGATGAACATGGGGCTCATCCCCAACGAGCTCAAACAAACTTGTATTAATCATTGGAAATACATTCTCATGCTCAATAACAGCAGATCATTTTGATTGAGTTGTAGTATGTGCCATTTGATGATGAAGAGAACTAATTTTAAGGAATTAAAGTCATAGTTAGGTATATTAACCAAAATTCCATAGTATCAATTTTGAGACTCTCGAGGATGTAAGTCATTTTTAGATAAAATATTGGTCACCTGGAAGACTACACTTATCCCAAAATCACAAGTTCTCTTCATGTCATCAAAATAATTGATGTGAAATTTATAACCATTACATAACATAGCCTTGTGGTGTTTCACCTACAATAATATTAAACATGTATAAATTATTGCATCACAAGTTCAAAAATATGCGGTTGATTAACAAACTTATAAGTACCTAGAGATCTCTTAAACAATATGCTAAATCTATGTCCTTTTGTGTAACATTGGGATCTCCATTACAATGAGTTTGTTTAACTGATGACAACATAGATTCCCATTTTAATCTATGAACATAATGTTGACATCATTCAATCCATACCATTATCCAATCTTTTATTGTATGCAATTAACAAATGTATTGCATTCCAATCTTTAGCAGTTGTACAAAAGTAAATAGATGACTTAAAACATATTTTTTTCAAGATTAAGAATTAATTTACTAAAATAACATCTCATAATTTATTACCTTTCACTTTCCTAAATTTACCGTTGCCCACCAAGTACTCCCCTTTGAGTCTTTTAATAGAGTCGAGATCCCAAATGCGATCTATATGGGTCTTTGTTGCAAGATTAGGAAGATATTGAGTAACATACACCATCATCTAGTATACCATATATCTCTCAGTCATAGAACCCTCAGGACATGCTCTTTTTCGAACCAAACCCTTTAAAAATTTCAAGTGTTTCTCAACCATCCACATTGACCTAGGTTGTATAGGTCTTCACAATTCAATCTCCTCAACTTGGTGTATGAAGTAGTATTCTTGTGCATTGAAAAAAGTTGAAAGTAAATGCTTTTTCATTTCACAATTAGTAGATAGATTATTTTCTTCCAATTTTTTATATCTTCTTTATGGATTTCTTTACATGACAACCACCTACAAGGGATTCAAGACACAAAAATATATAAATATGAGACTTTACAATATATTACTTGTTTTATATACATTGAAAAAATATCACTGCTTACCTCATTAACTTTCTAAGATTATATATCATTTATTTTTATGGCATTACTTTGCTTCTCTGTTAATAACCAAGGAAGGGCACTTGCATTAATCCAATCTCCATTTCTATTTGATTCAATGATATTTTTCATTGCATGATTAGAATCATGAATGTCACTACAAATCTTGGCAAGTTTTTCTTTGTAATGCCTTCCATCCAATATTTTCCATAGTGTCTCTGTTACATTCTTTCAATATGCATAGTATCAAAAAAATGCACAATTTGTAACTACTCATAGTAGTGCAGCCTACTAAATTCTCTAGGATAACATTTTAGTCCCTTTGGAAGGTGATCAATGATGCCTTGACGACCTTCACGATCATCAAATTACATAATTAGCCAACAAAACACAATCAAAAAATATATATTCAAAACATAAACCATTAGGTGGAGTGATTCTACCTCGAATTATATTATGTTCCAACTGCCATAGGTGAGGTGTCGTTCTTCATAGCTTTGATGTAATCTCTTCTTTCCCATTGAAAAGATATTTTTCAGCACTTTGATACATATGATTTCTGTGGAGGAAGTGCCTACTCTCATAAACACCTTCTTTCTTAAACTTTTGGAATGACAAGATTTCATCTTTGGACCACACATTGGACATGCAAATTTTCCCTTTGTTTGAATACCTACAAGATAATGATACAATTGGATTAAATATGTTCATTTTTGGAATTAGAATTATCACATACAACTAGATTTCAACATAACATACCATAGAAATGTTTTAACCCTAGGGCATTGAAAAGTGTCCACACAAGAATTGCATGGAATTGAAATTGTTTTTGTCCAATTGGTCTAGAGGAATCATACATAGTGAAACCATTACATAACACCAGCAACTCGTCGATAAGAGGCACAATATATACATTCATATCTTTCACTTGGTACTTACCTAGTTGAATGAACAACATCATATATTTATTATGGTCATTTTACTCCAAGACTTATAAGCACATGTAGGTAACAATAAAATAATAAAATACCTAGAAAAATCATTGCCAACATAGTATGCTCCCTCTTTATTGACATCCATGGAGGAAGGTTATTGTTGATAACAAAAATAGGCCACATCGAGTAAACAAATCTCATCCCTCCAAATGGATTGACACCATCAGTTACCAGAGAAAACATGAGATTTTGAGGTTCTTCTTTAAAGTGTGGCCACTTTTCCTCTACGTCCATAAATTTTGAACCATCCATGGGCATTTGAATAATGTCATCTCATATTCTATTGTACACATGGTAATCCATAAATTGTACCAAGCTACTACACCTGAATAATCATTTAAGACATGGAATAATGGGGATGTAATGAAGAACCTTGTGAGGCATCTTTTTTGTCACTTGATCATCTCAATATCTGATCATATGGCATTCAGGTCATTCTATTTCATTTTTGTTTTCTTTATGATAAATTACATGATCTTTAGGACAAAATCTATCGCTTGATACTCCATTCCAATATGTTTCATAGTGGCACATAATTCTTGGTATGAGTGTGGGAGAACATTTGATGGTGGTAACAAATAGTCACCTATCAATCTAAAAAAAAAATAAAAATTATTAGTATAAACAATCTTAATGGTACATATCTCACCTTTTATAGACTATAATGATGTATATCACAAACCTTAGAATATGTGACATTGTTATGTTGGATAAACCATTCATAACCTTCAAATTTACCAACAATGATACAATAGAGAAAAGAGTTGATTGTAATCCTTTGTAAAGGTTTGTGTTTTCCTTCTCAAGTATAGGTATATCATGGACAACCTCAATGTCATCCTCTTCATAATCATCATCATCAACAGTAGCACTAGTATCCAATGTGTCATGGATCAATGCAGTTATACCATCATCTTCAAATGTGTTTTTTGGTGCATAATCTATTGAAATACTCTAGAATAACTGGGAGGGTGGGGGGGTGAATCAATTATCCAAGGTCTAGATTTATAAATAAAACTTTTCATAACTTAGTGAACACATAAAATATTTATACTCATGCATGCATCCATAAGATTATGCAATCACTAAAAACTTGTACCTATTACTGTCAAATCAACTTGTAGAAATGTAAAGCATGAAACATAATAGGTTCATCAACACACTTGAAAAAATGATTTACATAGAAACCCAATTTGGGAAAAACCACCAGTAACATGCTACTCTTTTCACTCTTCTGAAGTGATGCCCTGTGAAAGACCAACCCTGTTAAAGGTTACAATACACACTATTAAATGTGACCTTGTTAAAGGATTTCAATCACCTTGTTAGAAGTGAGCCTTGTTAGAGGACTTTAGACCATTCACTTGGAATGTTACTCAATTAAAAGATTTACAAATGACTATTAGGTCAACCTTAATCCAAAGAATTTACCCTGGACTGATACAATTGTTAGAGAGTAAAAATAAGGCTTTGATATGATATAACTTACAAATTAATTTGTGGATTACAGATCTTTGTTTAGTCCTCAATTATGCTTGGCTTTTATACTTTTTAGTTTTGATAGCTTTTCTCCCTTCAAGCATTCATCCCCTTAAGCCTTCTTGCTTAACATGCCATTGCAGACTCTTCTCCTAGGTCACTTGATGAAGCAAAACCATTGACTCCTTGTCTCCCTTCAATTCTTGCATATGAAAACCTTGCTTCCTAATCAGCCATTCCTATAAATAGGAAATTAAGATTTTTTTCTCTTATTCTCCATTGTCCAATTTAGGGTTCAGATGGATTAGGTAGGATACAATGTATCTACCCCACATTCCATATCTCTTCTAGAAACTTCTCCTAGAATCCACTTTGAATTTGCCTAAAAATGGTTTACCTTGAAATCTATGCCACCAACTCATCAACCTTATCTTCTACCTGGCTCACACAATCTAAGAAAACAAACTTGTCAGCTCAGATTTATCAAATCCATGATCTTTTAAATAATGCAATAGCTTGACATTATCAACCTTCTAATTCTCAACACATATTGTGTTGCTCAACATCCTCTATGAAATTACTCAACACGAACTAAAGTTTACTAGTGCTTGGCATCAGCTGTTCTGCTTGACATACACTACAATGAACTTTTACTCAGCTCCAACTAATTTTCTACTCGACACGTATTGACTTTGCTTAGCACCTACTATCCACTCAATCAAGCTTGGTAGACAAACTTTGTGTAACTTTTTCTTCTAATATTTTTTAGTGTAACCAACCTTTGTAACCTTAAGTAGATTATCAATACATCATGTCATCACCATCTTAACTGATTCTTGTACTTCATTACATAATCATAAATCAACCTTTCCTCTAGGTGCTATTGTTACATCTTTTGATCAAATCCTCTTCATCAATCAAATAAGTGATAGTACTTGAATCTTATAAGTAGTTGTATTACTAACAAATAGAAATTTTGACATTAGTGACAAAACAATGATTGAAACACATAGTCTTCTTCAACAATCTCTCTCAACAATGATCTTTTCAATCTATTTTTAACAATCTCCCTCTTTGGAATTGATGGCAAACCAAACTGATCAACCAAATTAACCAAATGGTAAACACCTTTATTTAACCAGATTGAATAGGTTAAAACAGTAAGACAATACCAAAAAAGAAAACTTTTATTGAAATCTCTCCCTCTATCAACAACTTCCATCTTCTAATTAGGTTACAAAACTCTTTCTTATAACTCCTTACTATATCTCCCCTTGACTAGGTAAATATTTCTTTGCTCTCCTAATCAACAACTATCTCCTTAATTATTTGTTGATGTCTCCCTCTTATATCTCCCTTTTTAACAACAATCTTTTGATTACCAAAACTTTCTTGATTAGTAAACTTTCCCTTAGCATTTATACTGTCTTGATTAGAAGAATATCTCCCTCTTTGACAAAAATTCCAAACACTTGTCTCTTTAACATGACAAATATACAATTTTCAATTTCTTCAGCTTTTCCATTCATCACCTTGCTTGTGACGGATTTGAAGTTTCAACTCTTTGATTACTTTAGGTAGCTCCTAAAGTAAGATCCTCTGCATCAATGTGTGACATATGAACATCATCTTGTTTTATGCAGAGCACTTCTCTTGTTACGTAGATAGCCTTTAATAGGAGTATCACCCTAGTTTACCTCTTAGATACTCATGAGCATCCTTAGGTAATGTTTTTGTGAAGATATTAGCAATTTTCTCCTTTGTACTAATGTATTACATCTTCACCTCTTTATCTTGAACTAACTCTCTCAAGTAATGATACTTGATTGTAATGTGCTTTGTCTTTGTGTGCATTACTGGATTCTTTGATATATTGATAGCACTATTATTATCACAATAAAGTATCACTAATTCTATGATTTCTTCTTTCATACCTTTGAGTAGCTATTTGATCCATACAATGTTTGTGCAATTTATAGTATGAGCAACATATTCAGGTTCAATAGTAGATTGTGAAGTACAATTTTGTTTCTTGCTAGTCCATGTAACTAGTCTCTTTCCTAAGAAAAATTCTCCTCCACTAGTGCTCTTTTTGTCATCAATGTTTCTAGATCAATCAACATCAGTGTAGGTTCTCAATTCAAAATTTTTATTCTTCTTGTAATATAGACCAAACTCTTCTATTCCTTTTAGATATCTCATTATTCTCTTCATAGCCATTAAATTTTTCTCCCTGGGATTAGTAGAGAATCTTGCAACTATCCCTATAGATAATGCAATACCAGGTCTGCTATGTACCACATTTTTCAACTTTCCAATCATAGACTTGTGCAATGTTTGATATACCTCAGCTAAATCATCATTCTTTGACAACTTGTATCCTATCACCATAGGTGTACTTACTGGTTGGGTATCCTCCAATCCAAAAGTTTTCAATATTTCCTTGACATACTTTGATTCAGTGATGTATATACAATATTTTATCTCATATACTTGCAAACCCACAAAAAAATTGATCTCTCCAAATATGGACATCTTAAATTCTTGCTTCATTTGATTGGAAAAATCTTTACATAAAGCATCTTGATAGATAACAAAATACCTTTTCCTTTATCTGTCTTCATGTACAGATTGCTATTATCTTTAGTCCTTTCAAATCCAATATTCACAAGATAATTATGAAGTCTCTCACACCATGCTTTTGGTGCTCGTTTCAAGCCATATAGAGCCTTGTGTAGTCTACATACCATGTTCTTACTGTTAACATCAATAAAACCTTCTAGTTGTTCTATGAAAACTTCTTCCTCTAATATGCCATTTAGAAATATAGATTTAACATCCATATTATAAAATTTGAAACCTTTGTATGTAGAATAAGCAAGTAGAGTTCAAGTACTCCTTCCAATCTAGCAATAGGGGCAAATGTCTCTCCATAGTCAATTCTTTCTTCTTGTGCATATCCCTTGCAAACTAATCTTGCTTTGTTCCTTATGACTTCACCATTTTCATCTAGCTTGTTTCTAAATACCTTCTTGGTACCAATCACATTTTTGTCTTCTGGTCTAGGAACTAGGCTCCATGTTTTGTTTTTCTCACATTAGTACATTTGAGACCATTTTTCGACCATTATTGGTCAAAAATTTGACCAATACTTTGGTCGAAAAACTTCCATAGCCATGTTGCAAGTTCTGCTAGGAATTGGTCAAAATTTTGACCAATGAAGGTAGAAATTTTGACCAATGAAGGAAGAAATTTTTGACCAATAAAGGTAGAAATTTTGACCAATGAAGGTCACAAATTTTAACCAATGAAGGTAGAAAATTTGACCAATAAAGGTAGAAATTTCGACCAATGAAGGTCAAAAATTTTGACCAATGAAAGTAGAAATTTTGACCAATAAAGGTGGAAATTTTGACCAATGAAGATAAAAAATTTTGACCAATGAAGGTAGAAATTTATACCAATGCCTGGGTGTAAATTTTTTCTTAGGCATTCTATAAAACAGTTCACATGCCTTGCGTATGATATGACATTTTGCATGCATCTTACACCGTCTCATCCGGCTGATGATGGATTACAGAGAGTGATCTGAAACCATGATGCTAAAAAACACACACAATCAAATCCAAAATGAACTTGCATTACAAATGGATTGTGGAACTCTGATATTGTTGATTTTGCATGCATGTCTACGAGGACAACCACAACTTAAACATATGTCATATCATCCAGATAAGAGAGTGCAAGATGCATGCAAAATGTCATATCATACGCAAGGCATGTGAACTATTTTATAGAATGCCTGAAAAATATCGACAGTAACTAATCAAACTATCGTAAAAACTGATAGTAACTAATATGCTTCTTCATTAATATGCCCGATATAATAAGTGAACTTGGAAACTATGCACAACAAGTTATATGCTAAAATTAAATAATTTAGGAGATATAGAATTTGAACAACCATATGTTAAGATTTTACCATTTGTATCACTTGCCTAAGTCTGACTGTTGAGAATAAGTTCGTCATCCTCCCTATAGTATGCTTCGATGGCTTGCACATCCACAAAAGTTCCAACATCTCAAATTTTTAGAATATGAATTGTTTCGTATCAAATGGACATGATAGTGGACAAGGGTCCATAGGCATTGTCTGAGGCAATTGATTAGATCGGAATGGCATTTTCTTAAATGAATGTTAGGGGATATATATTGGCACTTGTGTCCCATTCAAAAGGGATAACTTTCTACTTACTAATTCAACCATGTATATTCACTTTCTATTAGCTTTAGCCTTCACTAGTGAAATGTTACACGTGCAATGGGAGAAAACTAGACATTAGGTGTTTTAAGTGGTAAAATACAATTTCATATAGGAATATCATATCTCAGGCCTCAACAACATGCTAGATCATACACCAAAGAATTGTTGCTACATTCTCCACCTTCCTTGTCTAAAATGATCATGCAAATGATTTTTGACTTAGCACAGGCACTTAGAGAACTCTTTTTTTATGCCCCAAACATCAAGTTGACCTGAAAGAATCTCAATGGAAGACTAGCTTGATTGTTTTCTTTCTTTTCTTGCCTACTTGTTCAATTACAAGCTTAGTTATTGAATATCATCTAATTCATTAACATGGATTGCATTCGTCTATTTAACATAAGCTCTAGATTTGTCTGTGGTTGCTTTCTACTTTGAGTAGGTAAGCTGAGGAATCATTTATCTAATTAATTTGTCTTCATTTCTCTCTCAGAAGTGAAGGAAATAAAAGCTTATGATTTTTACACGTCTCTGTGAATCATTCACAAAATTTTGGACAAAACATAGGACAAGAGTAAGCTCTTTCCTTTAGTGTAACATCTCTACTAGAAACAGAACAAATTTTAACAAAAATGTATCCAATGCTGAGGATCAGAATCCATTTCAGTAGATTGCTTCTTTAGACAAAAAAAAATATTGTTCTATCCATTCTAATTGCTCGCAAAAATTGTTTGTACTCTCAACCAATACATTATAACTACTAAACAAGTGGGCTTCCAAAATCTTTTACACTCTTGCTAAGAAAAATCCAAAACAAGCATTCACTAAACATGCTTTCATCTTGAAATGTTATAAATTCATAACCCATTCGCTAAAAAAACTTAAAAAAGTACCATTCTTAATAGAAATAATCCATACTGTCAAATAACTCATTGAAAAGAAGCAGCTGTCCACACGGGTGTTTAGGTTTCAACTTTCAATTATAAAAGAATCTGCAAATTTTGTAGGCACCTTACAAACTCAATCTTGTCTTAAAGGTTGAGGAATCAAACAGATTTATAGTCCACATTAAAAAATTAAAGAAGGATGTTTCTTAAATGTTTTTGAAGTTTCAATAACAAAATCCAATAATTCAATTGACAAACACAATTTCCAACATAAAATGTTAAAAAATCACAAAAAACATCCAATCCGCTGTAAAATCTAATGAAAACTCATCCACAATGAAGTGTTGAGGAATTAAACAGACTTCTATTCCATGGAAGAGTTTTAAAATAAAAAATAAAAAGCCTATTTCTATCATGTTTTTAAATTTTTAATATCACAAGTACAATAATTCATTTGAAAAACAATTACCCTCTTTAAATGTTTAAAAACACACACAAGCATTCAACCCAACAAAATCCAATGAAGGCTCATCCAAAACATTATAGAATCATTGTGCTTATTGATAAATATGCAGTATCTCTAATTGTGAAAAAATATTTGACTACTAAAACTCAAGACACACATCCAAGAAACACATTTTCATCCTGAGACGTGATAGTTCTCAATTTGTCATCCAATGCACAATACAATGTCGTCCAACAGCAAGCACATCAGATATAATTCATATGAATATTATGAATAGCAAAGGAAATGAATATGTATTATTTTGGGCAGAGAAAACTACTGTTGTATATTGTTCATAACCACTAGACATTCGAAGATGACCAACTTCATATTCTGCTTTGGAGATTGGGATTCTTGAAAAGAAAATTGAATTATCACCATGCAACTATCAGAGACAATTAGTACCTCATGATTTTGATGCAAAAATGCCAATATCAAGCATCCTGTTGCAAAGAAATGGACCCATTGATACAATGGCATCATAGAACCCATTGGACATTAACAAAAACACTTTTTAAGGAGTTGATTACTTTTATAATGTAGGCAACCACTTGGTAATAAAATTGGCCTATGCCAGAGCTTCAGCCCCATCTCCAAAAACTAATGAAAATCATCTGTTCTGACAAAAAATTGGTCAAAGTTATGATGTTTGGATTTGCCTACAAATCTACAAATGCAATAATGAAGAATATAAGTAACAGTAACACCATCATCATTCTATCAAGATATAAGTAGGTTAAATAAGCATTTGCAGAGAGCCATGTGTTGGTTACCTCAGCAAATATGCTTAGAATTTGTTTTAAAATGTTTTTGTTTTTGCAATAACCATTGCAAAGACTATTGTTGTAAGGTTGGGTATGTAATTGAACCTATGTTCTAAAGCAATAAAACTATATAGGAAAAAATTAGAAATATAGCTATACATAATATCAAAACCCAAGCTACAAGGGGTTGCAATTACTAGGAGACCCTGCCATTTTGCATCATCAAGATGTTTTCCAGATGGAGGGATGGCTAGGAGTTATCACTGGATCTATCCCCTAGGTCAAGAAAAATCAAAAACATTTCTGAGATGGCCAAAGAAAAAACTAGGGGATATCTAGATGTCATCTAACCATCTGAAATGAAGCCAGCTGGTTCATATGGCCTGACTCTCTACAAGGCATAAAAAGAGAATAAAGATGAAGAAAAAATGTAATGATATCCTCCTGCTTGCTAGGATGTCATCCATGCTACAAGCAACATTAGAGTATCACCATTAATGATGCAAGCATTTCAAGAGTAGCACAACTCACTCTAGATGTCATTTAAAAATGAGTAGCAATAAATAGCATTAATACCTAGCACTCAATACTCACAGAAATGCCATTCTTGTGTGCCACAGATCTGCTAGCGTCCATTAGGTATAAGCCTTTTTGGAACTATTTATTTGTCCAACAAAAATTCTATATTCAGTTATGACAAAAGTTCAGAGGAATTGATCTTTAAGGGTGAAATATAAGTAAATGTAGACTATATATGAGAATAATCAATAAGAGAAGCTAAGTGAGAGCCCTAAATTAAAGTTCTTGAATAGGAGTTCAAATAAAGTGCTAGCAGTAAAAAGTGATAACAGATTCTACCTGAGTAACCATACTACTGTATAATCATAAAAAATATGTAGCACAAAATTATATCCATCAATGAAGTGACCCATGCAATAAATATGTCAATGCATTTAACTTCCCCAAAAATAAACATGCAATAAAACTACACAATCTATTTTCTTAGAACAAATCAAGTTGCTATACATAACAAATAGAGAGTAAAGATAAAATATTGAATAAAAGCATCATAAGGTCTAACCCAATTATAGCTCATAGAAAGACAAAAATAGTTGGTTCATAGGCAATACCTACCTCAAGCTTGAAAGCTATGTCTGGATATCTTTCCCTACTATATGGTGTCCATGTGCAGAAATGTCAGCACAAATACTGCCAAATACATTTACCAGATGTAATGAATCATTTTTGCAGTATTGTCAAAGGTGAAATGATTAATCAAATTTTCTAGACATAAAAGAAACATTAGAAAACTCATAAGATAAGTATAGTTCATAAGAGTACTCTAAAATAAATGCATAAGAATATCAATAATCTTCCAAAAAAACAAATTGTGACCATACCTCCCTCATATCTACTTCAAATGGACACACAAACTTTTAACTGCTGTCCACTAAAACCTGCAATTAGAACATCAAGTTCCACTCACTCTGTAAACATCCTAGGAGCTAAGGAAAATAGAGTTTGGCTATTTTTAAAATACGAAAAGCACTGTCATTTAAGATGTAGAGCAGCAATTTACCAAGCAACAATAGTATAGTCGAATTAGCATTCATTATCAGAGTTCACAAAGATGCACCATGTATTGGAATTGGAAAAATAGCATTTGTTTGCTACACAAACATTAAAATATTACAAGAATCTAGCTTATTATGGTTCATAGCTCCATATAGTGCATACAGACTAGAAATTAACGAATTACCTTAATTTTTCACAAGAATGGCCAAAAAAATCCACTGAAAATTTCCTCTCAACCACAATATTATGGAAAACCATTCGATCAAATTTATCATTGGCATTTCCCACAAGAACGGCATGGGCTCCATTTGTCCTCAACACAAATCCTTTATAATAGCTATTATAAAAAATCACCCATTCTCTAAAGGGAAATCTACCCCATTTCTTACACCATCATGACCCAAAAATTCTGATCAAGCCATTATTTCCAGACATTAAAGAAATAAACACGAGGACTGAAACTCAAATTTGGCATTGACAATCAAGCAAGCAATTTGCATATACCCAATTTATTAATATTAAGAGAAAAACCAATAGTTAGAAATTCTAGTGAATCAATAAAATGAGTACATGTACACAGAGTATGTGGTTTTTGTTAACAAAAATAAGTTAAAACAAAACATGAGAATTTCAATTTCAAGACTACACTAGAAAATTCAAAGAAAACATTTAAATTAATTTAATCCTGAAAAATAAAATCCTCTGTTTCAGCATTAGCAAATAATAAAAATAGAAGAAAGATGAAGACACAAGAAATGAAATAATGAACATCATTGTAAGGCAGAAATTGAAAAGAGAAAATGGGCACAAAATGTATCTAATAGATGCAAGAAACAACTTATATTAAGAATCCAATAAGTGGGATAGAGGTATTACATCTCTTTCCAATTTAATTATGCAATCCTTTGAGTGTCGTAAAGACCCATTAATAATATGCCAAGATTTTATGTCAAAGTAGGGTATGGGATGGAATAGGGTGACCCTATTTTGATAGGCTTATTTAAGACAATATTAAAAATATAAAGAAAATGTGTAAACACAAGATTATATAGAGGAGAAAGAACTATTTCAACTTATAAAGCACAAAACAATAATAGGTTAGACACAATACGTGGCTTAGATAATAAAAGAAAGAGCTATTTAAACTTATAGAGGAAAAAATGATAATAGTTCATACACAGTGCCTAAATCATAAAAAGAACTTGTCTAGAGTCATGAGATATAGTTGATTGGTCACTAGAAGTTTTCACTATCAAACACTTTAACCATGAACCAAGGATATTGAATATCATGTAAAGTGTCAATATCAGGGCATTTTTAGTCAAAGTGTTTTTTAAAAAATCTTGTAGTTGCAAATGCAAGGTGATAGTGATGCAGAGGATGAAGGATCTACCCAAAAACTTGCAAATTCAAGCACAATATGGACCCAAACCCCTATGTTTCAATGGTGTTCCCAAATGCACACAATGCCACCAAAGACTCCAAACTTGGATTTATCTTCACCAAGTGTTTCGTCCACCTCTACACACCTTAAAAAACTTCAAGAAACATGTTTCTAAGGTTTCCAAACCCATAAATCTTCAGTAGATACAAAAAAGACTAATTTTGCCCTTTACTGGGCTATTCTCTTCTTTGGATCAGCAGACCCTATTTTCTTGATTTTTCTCCAAAACTTTCCAAAACACCAAGAAAATAAATAGGATTTTCAGATACCCTTTTTGGATTTTTATAACATATCCAAAAATTAGATATCACTCCTTTGGAAAGATTGTATGGAACAGGGTAGCTTGTCTCAGAATTAGGCCTAATTAGGCCACTTTTACAAAGCAAGTACCCTTCAAACTTGCAATCCGACTTAATCCTTTTGCATAGTCTCTATTAATGATCTAAATCAAAGGATTTTAAAGATTATAGGTCTTGGTCACACTCCTAAACACCCAAACTTCAAAACCCTCCTTAAAATGGCTCAAAAACTAGGGCCTGCTTGTTCAAACCCCAAAACTCAATTCCAGAACTTCTCCTTCAGCATTCAACATGAATTTACCTTGTATTAAAATATTATCAAATAAAAATTATACTTCTTTAAGCCAGATGTACGGCTGCATAACACTTAGTACTCATTTGGGTACCCAAATTAATCCTTCCAGCACACAACTTTGCATTTCTTTCACAGTAACCTACAAATCTTCACTTATCTTGCATTTTCATGATTAGTTAGACATTTTAGGGAATTTAGGGTCCATCCCATGGGTTAGATGTACAAAACTAGGATGGTACCGTCATTTTCTATTGAAAAATCAAAGCAAAACTCATAGTTTCAGCATGATAGCAGCAATAATAACTGTAATTTGGCAAAAAAATGTCTCAAGATGGATGCAAAACCTCTTAATAACACCTTACCAACCTAAATAACAGATTTCTATATTTAAAGAACCTCTAAATTGCAAGAAAACTTCAAATTTTCATTTATTCACAAGGCTATCCGTACAAATTCTGTGTGTTTTTTGTACAAACACTGTCTCTCCTCTTCCATATGGCTAAGACATCTTAAATAAACCTTAGAATACCTGCCCAACTAACCAAGTTGGTTGGAAATGTTTATTTAATCAAACAAATAACAAGTTACTATTTTCCCTCCAAAACTAAATTCAAATTTCAAACTTTTCTTTCTATGCATATTTCAGCATTCTAACCTATGCAACTGATTTAAGAATGATCCAATGACCTTATTGAATTCAAAAAAAACATGAAACTACTTCCTATTCTACCCTTCATGGCTCATATGCCATTTTTACATCATGTTGCCCATAGGGCTTTATTAGGACCTTTGACCTTCAATGCACTTTGTCCATTACAAAATGCCATTATTGGTCTTAGAATGTTCCAATTGATCTTCAAAGAAGTCCTTGCTCCATGGATTGATCAGAGTTTAGGATTGATCTTCAAGACCTACAGGCAGATCCGAGAGCGATTTTCATGGAAAGGGCTCAAGGATGATGTTCAGAGGTATGTCAGGGAGTGTGTGGTTTGTCAACAGAATAAGGGAGAACACACATTTCCTGCAGGTTTATTACAGCCCTTGCCCATTCCTGATAGGAAATGGGAAAGTATTTCGATGGACTTCATCACTGGTTTACCACGAGTGCAGGGAAGGGATTGCATCTATATGGTGGTGGACCACTTGACAAAGTTTTCTCACTTCATTGCTATTCCGTCCACTTACACAGCAGCACAGGTGGCGAATCTTTTCTTTAAAGAGATATTCAGGTTACATGGGTTGCCCAGATTCATTGTTAGCGACCGGGATAGTAAGTTTATGAGTGTTTTTTGGCAAGAGTTGTTTAGGTTGTGTGGTACAGATCTTACACCTAGCACTAGTTATCATCCGCAAACAGATGGGCAAACAGAGATTGTGAATAAATGGGTGGAAGGATATTTGAGGAACTATGTAACTACACAACAAAAGGCTTGGATCAGATGGTTGCATATGGGAGAGTATTGTTATAACACCACTTATCATATGTCCATCAAGATGACTCCTTTCATGGCACTCTATGGTTATGAAGCACCTAGCTTCATGGATTTAGTTTTGGGGGACAGTAGAGTGCCCAAAGCCAAAAACTTATTGCAAAATAGTCAGGACATCCTGAAAGTGCTCAAAGAGAATATACAACAAGCCCAGAATCAACAAAAATTGTATGCTGATCAGCACCGAATAGAGCGCAGTTTCAAGGTAGGGGATATGGTTTACTTGAGGCTACAACCATATAGACAGTCATCGCTCAAGAAGAGCGGAGCTGAAAAGTTGAAACCTATATTTTATGGTCCCTACAGGGTGATTCGCAAAGTGGGCAAAGTTCCCTATGAGCTTGAGCTTCCAGAGGGCAATCGAGTGCACAATGTGTTTCATGTGTCTAGCCTTAAGAAAGCCATTGGTCAGAGTGTAGTGCCTTCTACAGTTTTACCCCCTTTGGATGAGGAGGGGAAGCTTGTGTTAGTACCTGCGGCTATTCTGGATACTAGAGAGAGGAAGCTTAGAAATAGGATAGTGAAGGAGTATTTGGTCAGATGGAAAGATCTGTCGGAGGGAGATTCTACATGGGAGAGTGAGCAGGTTATTCAGCAGGCTGGACTGAGATTGCTTGAGGACAAGCAATTTTAAGGGGGGCGGACTGTAATGTCCCCATTTTAGCAGTTGACCAAGTGTGTGTGCATTAGCCTTGTTCTACATGGTCCCGAGGGCTAACGAAGGGTTTAATGGGATCTTGGAGTGTTTTGGCCTAGTCATTTCCAGTTTGAGCCAAAACGAAGTTGATTTACTCAGTTTCAGGCATACTTACTATTTTTAGTAAGTCGGCAGGACACAATGTAGGTCAATTTTGGTGATTGGATTCGATACTCCTCGGTGAGAGCTTTTCGATGAGCTATCACTCGCATTATTCGGAGTCCGATTGCTAATACGTTTTAATGCCTGAAGTTTTATTAAAGTAATGTCTAATTTAATTGTAAAATATTAAAGTGTTACTTTAATATTTATTTTATGGTGATGTGTACCCAAGGGAGACATAAGGGGTATTTTAATATATGTTTTATATTACACATCTTTATCCCACATTGCCCATATGAGTTGAACGGACCCGTGGGAATAGAATAAAAGGAAGCATTTGTAGCTTCATTAGACAGGTGGAATATGAGAAGAAATTGGTGTGTGAGTTGCAACTTTGATCTTGGCATTTGAGGACGTCTATCCTCTCTTGTAACATTCTAGACGTCATTCCCTTGGGGTTTGGCCTTTGGAATTCTTTCTTATTGGCTTCATTATCAGGCAGTTTAGTTGCATTTCGGGCTACAAGCAGATTTGATATTTTGCTCATATCTTCTTCACTACTTGTCTGACGCTTATGCCGCTTGGAAGGAATGATATTATGAAGGTAGTGGACTGATTGGAGGACAAAGTATTGTAGCAGCAAGTTCGTAAGCATGGGCTGGAGTATTATGACAATATTGCTGAAGTAATTAGTGAGTTGATAAATCTGCCATGTATTTGGTTTTATGAATTCTGAAAATAACATTTTATTAGTAGTAGTTCATTTCCACTTTGCATATTGTTGTAGTTTCTTTCTTGTTTATGTTGTATGATACCAATTCCATGCACAAAACACAACAAACAAATAAATGTTTGATTTCCAGAGTTATAAGGGGTTTTAAGAAGTTGAATGCAAACTGTTTGACATAATTCCTTTCAGCAATTTGGTTTAGTTTTTTGGGACATCCAAGGGTGTCCATTACACCAAGGTGTTCTTTATTGTCTTGATAGGTGCTCCTGCACCAGATAGCTACCTTATTTCCTATGTAGAAATTACCAATTGATTACCTTGATGTCTATATGTAGGAAAGAATACTAGTTCCCACTTCAAAATCCACTTGTACACATGGAATAATAGGGGAAGAAACTATAGTCTTGGTTTTTATTTGAGCATAGATCACTCCAATTCCTTGGGCATTGTAGACACTAAGTGCTATAGCAGTGCTTGGCTTTTGTGTTCTAGTTTGGAAGCACAGAACAAATTTACCTTTTGCTAAAGTAGCATTAAGAGAGTTTGTTTTGCAAGTCCTACAAATTTATTACTTCCTATGAGAACCATTACTTCATTCAAGGTGAAAGTTAGCAATAAATGTTAGATGTCATACCTAGCTCGTGAGGCAGCAACATCCCTAGAAGCAATGTCTTCTACATAAACAAGGCTATACAACTTCTCAATATGCATTTTGGTATACAATGCTTGACCCTATTGGACAAAATATGCCTTATAGTAATGCCATCAACCTTTAACTTACTAAATCAGTAGAGAAAGAAAAATGGTTTAAAATTAAATTGTGTACAAGTTTTTTGTATCAATCTTTCAGATCAGATTTCATGATTCATCATCGGGATATTATTTGTATCTTTTATTTTCAACAATACCAATATTTTTAACTTGTCCTAGCCCCATCCTATTAGATGCTTGATCCATGTCACTCTGCCAGTAATGAATAAGAATATCATGTGTATTAAAGATAAATCACTTGAGCTAGAAACTGTATCCATCTTTATGAATCTAAAATATGACATAGCAAAAAGTGGAATAGTTTTGATGGAGAAATATTATGAATGAGCCAATTTCAGCATCAAATGCTTGAATAATAATCAAAGTATGCCTCAAATTCATAATATTTGCAACAATATAGAGACCTTCCTCTTCGTTCACTAACTACATTAGCCATTTGATTAGATGTATTTTGAGAATCAATGGAATGGCTCTGAGACATTGAACATCCTCTCCTCTGCCCACATACAACCCTAGATTGATAGTTATTGACATCATTAGGTCTAATATGAGACAATGATTGCCCTCTTCTATCACTTGAGTCCACCTTGCTTTTCTCTATGACTCTGGAGGCTTCTTCCAGTACTGTGGATCCTCTAAAAAGGGGATTAACTGTCATATTTCCAAAATCCATTTGGCCATTCAAAAAAATGTCTACTGATGAGGAGGATTGAGAATAGTTATTTGAAGCATCATTGCTCCTTGATCTCCTATGGGCTCCATTTTGAGAGGAATCTTATTTTCCTTTGTCTGTTGCAGTTGCACTCCTGTCTTGTGACCCAGTCAAAGATCTTTTAGAAGTTGATTTAAACACTACCACAATCATCACTAGTTTGAGAACATGCCAACCTAATTGAAAAGAAACAACACATATAATATTAGCTTACACATAAAATTTGGTAATTCCCCAAAAAGGAGAATAACTAGAATAATAAAACAAGTGTAGGTCCATTTATCCAGGGCAGTGGATCTTAAAACAACCGCTTCTACAATCCACCACTCAACAAAGCCTAATCAGAATTTCAGTAAATATCTAAATAATGGGTCTATTTCTTCTGTAAATGCAATACTTTAGGTTGGACAAGTAAGATGGAAATTTTATACCAATATCTTTGTATCAAATTAATTTTAAACTACCCTCTAAAATGTATAATATGGAGAAGACAAATCACAAATTTAGCATGGCTCAGTTAGATTAAATCATGATCCTGCACCACTGTAACATTATGTTGTCTTAAAGTAAATATAAATAATATTGCTCACACTGATCCTATAGTTCACTCTCTTTCTTGGAGAAAAGCTCTGAATATCAACTAGAAATTGACCAGCTTGTTGATGTGCTGCATGCAGTTTCACTTATGGTGCATAATTCAAAAAGAAAATACTAATGGCAGGAAATGTGTTATTATAAAACTAAAATGTGATGAATGTGTGTAGATGTGAAAACTATGAGTGACGTTGTTATTGTGTAAGTTTTGGGTGATTGAATGCAAGATTTATATTTCTCCAGGATTTATATTTTGTTGCCACTATTGATAATCAATTTGTTAAACATTGACAGGACTAGAAATACAACTGTTCACAATAGCTAGTTTGCAGAGCCTGGTAATTATAATTTATAATTTAAATTGTAATTAATGTACCAGAACTACTCTTCCTTTAGGTGAGGCTTAATTTTTCTTGAGACAGTATACTCCTATTTTCCTTATTTAGAATATGTGTGATAGTGAACAATACCAATATGTGTGATAGGGAATGACAATTTGTAATGTTGCCTGCTATTAGGTAGCATAACAATAAAAAGACAAAGTATAAATTACTTCATATGTTACATAAATAACTATTATATAATTCTTATTTCATTATAAACATATATCATATATCTACATATTAAATCATTCTTATAATTGAATATTAGATCATTCATAAATATAGGATAGGATATCCAGATATATAAATTAAAACATTCGGATATATAATTCAAATATATACTGTACAGACACACACAAGACTAAATAGTAAGTAATTCTTAGTCCCACCAGGAGTAAGATATAGCATTTGGTAAATCAACATTACTCATAAATATGCTACAGAAGTAATCTGCTGTTAGACAATGTTTACCGGCATTGTAAATACTTTGTTTCCTTACTTATCTCTTTGTGTACTCTTCTTCCCATTGATCAGAGTACCAATTCTATTAATATATGTAGTCCTTTGATCAGTACAGTATATATGTAACTGATATTCTATGGTCTTTTATTAATTGCCTGATATGTGTGCTCTGACTTCTGATCCTTTGATAAGTACTCAAATATATTTTCTAATCCCTAGTTCTTCCAAATATATATCTTATATTCCCCTATTCTTACATCGAATGCCCATATTCCTCCCTTCTTATTCCTATTGTCTATCTTTATTATTATTGATATCTTTTATGAGCCATATGCTTTTAAATGACCTTTTCTTTGAAAATATGTGTCTGTCCATTTAGTAATTGTAGCCTTCATTTAGAATAATTGTTAGTATTCACTTAGAAAAAAATGTCCCTCTATTCACAAATTCATTTCCTATAAAGAGTGAATAGAGAAAGGAACAGTGGATGACTGATGAACAAACTAATAGGAAGATATATATTTCACATCCCTCCTATATATCTTTATAGGATTACAAGAATATTATATTAATTAATCAATTTACTGATTTATATATAAATTTTTTATATAACATGATTTTGGGTTGCACATATTACACATATGTCATTGGTTATCCAATGGGGAGTGTAGATTATCCAAAACATCCAATGCTATCGCTGTCAACTCCATGACAAATTCCTCTACTTTAGGTCTGTCCTAGCAAAATCTAGCCCACTTGAAGCATTCAAAGATGGTTGTTAAGCCTTGGAGAACCTTCCATAAAATTTTAAATGATGGGCACCCAAAAAAAAATTATTAACAACATTTTGAGCTCCTAGACCTACAACATTTTCTCCTTCACACTCTCCATACTTTCTTTTCTGCAGATGCAAACAAATTTGTACTGGTCTTGCAACATCAACACCAAATAAATCTCAAATTCTTCAAATCTATGAGGATCACATGGATACAATGAGTGCTAAGTGGACTATTCGTAATCACAAGAGAGGAGCTCTTGTAAACCACTACTCTTACAATTGTTTCAAGATCAGTACTAATTAAACATCACATAATTTGACATGACAAAAAATACCACCTAGTTGTTAATGAAGGAACTGAGCAGATCTATGATCAATGCTTCATAAGGCACATAACATGTTGAAGGTTTTTCAAATGGCATGGCAAGCTAAGAAGGCTTAATCTTGGGCAAAACTTTATGGTCAAGGAAAGTTGGATCATCATGGAATTGAGTAGGTAGACCTTCTAGGAAGTTGCAATACTTCAACCTTGTAAGTGTCACCTCAATACAATGGGTACTAAACAAACAATTTAAGTTGATGAGAAATTGTTGTTATGAATTCAAATTGTAAGCATCATCTCAATGCATTGGGTATTAAACAAACAATTCAACCTGATGAGTATGGGTTTTTATGAACCACAACTCATGAAATACGCATTAAGTCCATACCTGCTATTTACAGTGAGTATGGGTTTTTTTTAAGAACATACCTACTCTTTACAGTCAGTAAGTTTCTATATCCTCTAAGAAATTTGAAGCAATGAGCCAAAGTCACACGGTTGAAGATGATCATTGTCCCCTCAAAGCACCACCGTTTGATAAATTGTTGCATTGAAATATGATCTAGAAAGGGCCTTTTCACATAGTATGTTGGCACTATTTGGCAATCATCGATCATGTGGTTATTGCAAAGAGGCTAAGGACCAAACATGGAATCATGGAGATAGTGCACAGATGTACAAAGAAAATGCAAGAAACATCAAAGAGATTGTTAACCGTTCAATGGCCTTAGTAAAGGAAAAGCTTGGCACTTGAAATGCATAGTGCAATGGGATTAGTAAGATATCAATTTTTTTGGTAGAATGCCCAAAACAAAGCTTGGAATGCTGATTGATGGACATGCATATGGGAAATCATGATATGTAATGTTTTATGTCAAAAATGGCTTTGACTCTATTGGCTCAGTGCATGAGATACACTTGTAACTTCTCTACACAATCAGCTTGCTATTAAATGTTTTAATCCAGATGGTCAAAACATGTACACAGAACATGAATTGTTTGACTGAAGGCATTCATGACATTGGTGTCAATGGGTCTCTATGAAAGGCAAAGAAAGGATACCAATTCATTTAACAAAGTCCCAAATATCATACTTCCATCACAATTCAATTATGAAATATTACATGCAACACCATGTCTGATTAGATTGCTTCCATAACTCACAAGTTATAACTTTATTCCCTCTAGTTTCATAAAATGATCTACCCCAAAGAATTTGGTTCTTGTGCCAAACACCCAACTACTCTTGTTTTCCATTGCAGGAACATACTCACATGCATCTTGTTTTGTTGTTGAAGAAGCGTGATTGATATTGAAGAGTCATTGAGCTTCTTGCATGGTGTACAAATAGATTGAAAAAGATTGCTTATAACATAGTAGAATTATGACAGCTCCTTTCAAACTTCTAGAAACTCTTTTCTATCTCCTTTCGAACATCAAAAATTGCTTGATGAGGACAATGCTTTTCCCAAGGTGATGGAGATATTAGGACCTTGTTATTCTATCCTTCTATATATAAAAAGATGAAGCACTTGTCACATGCTTAACCTTAAAATTAGTTTACGTTACTCCCTTAAAGCCTATATATTTTCCAATTATTGGAGGTTGCCTTCTTGGTGTGGTTTGCAATTTCACTAATTTTTAATATATTTAGAAGAAATATCATAGCAATTTAAGCTATATATGTCAGTATTAGGGTTCAATTTAGGGCTACCCCAAACTCTTGCACTCATGTTGTGAAGGATCTTCACACAGCTACACTTGAGAATTCAAATGCACTAGTTAAATTGTTAAAGATAATGATGGACATCAAGCTGTTGATGTGATAAAAGAAAATACCAAGTGTCTATTTATTTTCCAATTATTGGAGGTAGCCTTCTTGACATGGTCTACAATTTTGTGGATTTTTGTATTTATTCAGAAGAATATCATAAAAATTTAAGAGATGTATGCCTTTATTAGGGTGTGATTTAGGGCAACAGCTATGTAGCCACCAAAATAGCTAAGTCATATGAATGGACTATAGAAAATGTATATAGAATATTGCGATTTAAGGCTACACAAAAATCTTGCACTTGCACTATGAGGGATCTTCAGAGAGCTAAAATCAGTAATTCAATAGCAATAATAGTTTAACAAATTAGTTGTTTAAGGTAATGATGTACATTAAGCTACTGATGTGATAAAAGAAAATGCAAGTGTTGATGTAAAAAAGGTTGCTATCTATTATCCAGGATCCTTCTTTAGAAAACTACTTCTAAGATGTGTTTCTGAGTGCATGTTTTAGGTAGTGTGCAGCTTAAGTGAATAATGTGTAGATTCCATGTGTAATTTGAAAAATAACATTGGAAAAAACAAAATAAATATGTCCCATTTACCTGCTGAATACTTATCTTGTCGATCTACACCTATGCATATGCTCTATCTTTTGCCAAAGTAGTAATGTCACTGTAACATGTGTATGCAAGGTTTTTAGTCAAAAATGCAAAATTTTGCAAAATAAAAACAATAAGAACAAATCATTTAAGTACCCTGCTCCTAACACACTGGCACAGCTAACACCACTTTGTCGTGCATTTCCAAATCAATCACTAATAATTAAAATATTAATAACTAAGAAGTGTACTGTGCGATAAGTATAAACACTGATGGAATCTCATTTGTAAAAATGATTCCAATGAATGGATACAACTTCACTAGTACAATACTTTTTCAATATAGATTACCTTCTGGAATAGATATCCACTAGTGAAAAAATTTCTTCGACAATTGGGATTGCACTTACTTAAGTTGCAATAGTAGAGAAGTTGTTAGATTTTAGGAAAACTGTCATCATCTAAGAGCATTGCACTTGTATTTGAAAGTTTCATCTAGGATAGTAGTGCCCATAGTTAGACTTTTGCATGAGACCAATCAAAATTTGCATATTCCAAAGTACGTAGCAACAAATTGTGTCCCTTGATCATGATCCTTCAATAAGGATTTCATCTCCACTTTATTTTCAAAAATTCATACTTGAGACTCATTGTTGGATTTTAAATGGATCCAAATAACCTATCTCTATAGCTGATTAAGCCCCAAACTGTTTAATATATTTTTTAACAGAATTAAGACACCTATAGTGCATGGGAATTATGAACATATGATAGCAACTTGCAAAAAGTTCCATCTGAAAAACACATACTACAAATAATGCATCATGTCATCGCCTACATTAAGATGAATAATATATTCAATGATAATAAACTAGACTCCTAATATAAGAAATTTAAAAATAAAATTCAAAAAAGATGTATCATGATCAAGAAGAATAAGAAGAAATGAGAATCATAGTAAAGATATTTGACACAATAAAATAAATCATTGAATGATTGGATCATGTACAAAAAAAAGAAACCCAACATTGTGAAGCTCAAGCTCCTATTAAAATCTCACAGTAAAATATATAATTACTTAGCCTAAGAATCAATACTCACCAACTTTAGAATATAGATTTTCCAATGCAGTATAGTTCATAGTTTACCTAAATTATTTTCATCATTTTGAAATTTTATTATCCCATGAAAATTTCCAGTGCATGGAGCTCTTCAGAAAAGTGATCCAAAACAACACCACAAACCAATGTAATATCCAAAGAAATTGGTGGAACAACTGCAAGCATGGAAGAGCAGCTTAGAGAGTCTAGATAAACAAAGATGATGAAATGGACTTAAACATGGTGCCAAATGTGTGATTGAACTAGGCTAATATGCCAAATTTTGTAATTAGTGATGAAAGCTCCTTTCCCCATGCACACAAGAAGGGTGACAACCAAATGTGAGATGTTAAGTTAGACAACATGCAGTATAAGAAGTCTATGTAGTTCAAAAGAATCCTCTCGTGAATGTTGATTCCAGCTATAATCTAGAGTTTACCATTTTCATTAAAAACCAGTATTCCATGTTTGGCTTGTGGCTCATTGTATAGAAATGAGGTTAGTGATAGAAGATTTCACCATAGATTCTAAGCTGCAAATGCTTTGTTTTTTTATACTAGTTCAAATTATAACATAGGTAGAATGATTAAGTACTATGGTGGTCAATTAAGAGCTACTTCAGCAAAGACTATTCTGGCTGGAGCTTGACAAGGTAATAAATGAAACATTGTGTGTGGAAATATAGAAGATTTAGCTACGTATTCAGCTCATCAACATGATAATTTGTTACTGGACTGAGGATGAAAGAGATAACTTTAGAGTTAAATCAAGGAAAAGATGAGTGGGTGAAGAATTTTGTCATCATTGGGGAAAGGAATAGAGTTGTAATAGAAGATGTGCAAGCAGTAATGAATGATGGCTATAGGAAAATAGCAATACTATATGGTAACAGAGCAGAGATTACATGGTTTTATTGAGTCTTGTACATCAACAAAATATTGGTACAATTAAGGGACTTGCCATTGAAGGTTATCAAATCCATTTAGAAGCAAAATAATAGCAACCCGAACTACTCAAGAGTCAGCTCATACCATTAATACTATTACTCAAAGAAACTCACAACATTCATAAGGTAAAGAAATCCTTATTTGCAAATCTACAGAGAATATGCAAGCCCGGATGAAAATTTTATGGTATATCTCATAATCTTTTCCATATTCATAAAACCCCAAGAAGAATGCTCAGAATGGTAATCACACTGCATTTTTTCCAAAAAACCAGAAAGCAAAAATAAAGATGTAACTTATAGTAGTAGAACTCTTGATTTGGCATTGAAAATATCAGAGATCTCATTGCATACAATTCACAACAATCTCATGCCAAGAGTTGCATAGAGATCTTAATAAGCATGGTGTCCATGGCTGGAAAGAACCCAACAAAATATGGCGTCCAATGAGAAAAGCCAGGGAAATTTGTCCTCACGGGAATGAAGTCCCAATTTTTCTCCCACTTGTGCTCATGTGAATTTGAAGTCCCAATTTTTCTCCCACCTGTGCTCATACCTTTAGGATTGCTTGCAAATTAATGAAACTTTTTCTTTTTTACCATTGCATGAATAAATGAAACTTTTCTTTTTTTTTACATGTAAGCCTCGTGTTGGTCAAAATTTTGACCAACATGTGACTTACATGTAAAAAAAAGAAATTTTTGCCTTAACATTCCGACCAACCTAAACTTATTTAGTTGATGGTCAAAAATTTTGGTCGAAAATTGAGGTTGAATGTAGTAGTGTCAATTTGTTCAATCTCTTCTTCCATGGCTTTATTCCAATCAACATCCTCCAATGCATCTCTTATTGATTTGGGTTCCTTCATGCTCAATAAACATGTTTCACTTCTCATTTTTTTTCTTGTCATTGGTCTAGCATTTTTATCCCTAATGATTTGAGTACAGGATGATGTCTTTTGACATATTTGGACAATATTGGCTCAACTCTAGTTTCTTCATTTTTTCTTTCAGCTTCAAAATCACTGTGCTCACCTCTATCAGGTAGTTCAGATTCTCTATCATGTACACTAATCTTAGAATTAGAATGTGCATCCACTTCATTCTATAACTTGGTATTTGAATGTAGCTTGGTTCCTAAATGCAGCTTGTCATTCATAGGGTGTGACTCGACAGTCATTGAAACTTGCTATTGAATTGTAGCTTGATTTGCAACATCTTCTTCAGCAGTCATACCTTCATAAAAGTATACAAATGATTTTTATTCTTTTGGTTCTTTCATAGGTTCAGCCTCATTCACTTCTATATATTCATCAAAATTCACATTTGCACTTTCCATAATTTTGTTGGTGTTAGTATTCAAGCACTTATAAGCTTTACTTCTTATGGAGTATCCTAGGAATATACCTTCTTCATTTTTTCCATCAAGTTTACCATTCCTCAAGTCTTTGAGAATGTAACACTTACTTCCAAATACCTTAAGATATTTTACATTGGGTGAGTATCCATACCATAGTTCAAAAGGCGTTGAATGGGCACCTTTCTTGATTTACACATGGTTCAAGGTATAGATAGTTGTACTTACAACTTTTGTCTAGTATTTCAAAGTAACATTCTTCTCCATCATAAGTGTTCTAGCATAGTCCATTATAGATCTATTCCTCCTTTTAGCTATTCCATTTTGTGGAGGTGTTATAGGAACAGATGTCTATATTTTGATTCCACTATCATTACAAAACATCTCAAATTCATTTGATGTGAATTCTCCTCCTCTGTCAGATCTTAAACACTTTAGACTTTTACCTATTTTCTTTTCAACTCTTGCTAAGTACCACTTAAACATTTGGAAAGCATTATATTTTGTTTCAAAAAAATTACTATCATCATCCTAGAATAGTCATCAACAAATAACATTATGTACTTATATCCTTTGTAGCTTTGCACATCAATTGATACATACAAGTCAGTATGAACAATCTCTAGTATTCCTTTAGAGGTATAAGTTTTACTCTTAAAACTTGACTTTATTATCTTGTCTAATTGACATTGTTTGCACATTACATTGTTAGGCTTCTTCAACCTAGGAAAACCTCTAACTTTCTTCATGTTACTAATACTAACCAAGTTATCAAAATTAACATGACATAACCTCTTTTTCCATAGCCATACATCATCAAATTTTACAACAAGACAAGTAGCATCCTCTATTTCAAGATAGAATAGATTACTTCTAGTTTGATCACTGTTTCCAATTAGTTTCCTATTTGTGTCATATATCTTAGCAATCTTGTTTTCAAATTCAACCTTATATCCTAAATTGTTCAATTGTGACACACTCAACAAATTATAGTTAAATCCTTCAACATAGTAAGCATTGTCACATAAAATCTTATCTGTGAGTTTGATAGAACCTTTTCCTTTTATCAAACATAGTCCATCATTACCAAATCTTACACTATTTCCATCATAACAATTCAGGGTAATGAACTTACTTTTGTCTCTAGTCATGTGATGTGAACATCTACTATCAATGATCCATCTATCATTCTTGTTCACACAAGTCACAAGTGTAGTTGCCTCATCTTCATCAAATTCATCCTTTATTGCAACATACACCACCTCATCATCATGTTCATTAGAATCATCCTTTGTTTCCTCTTCAACAATGTAGCAAGACTTCTTCCCTTTGTCTTTCAAATCTTTGATGTCTTGATCTCTTCTACTCTTGTACTTGTCACCACTCTATAGTTCTTCTTCTCTGGACATCTAGTAGCAATATGACCAACCTCATTGCAGTTGAAACAAATGATAGGTAACTTACCTTTGAACTTGCCTTTACCTTTATGGAATCTTCTTGCTAGTAGTGCTTCAAGTTGTTTGGCATCCTCCTCGTCTATATCATTGTCACTGGACACATACATCTTCTTTTTCTTCTTCTTCTTCTTCTCATCAAGTTCCTTTAATGATACCTTAGCTTTGAAAGAAGATTCAATCTTTTCAAGCTTGTAATTATCAAATTTAGATAGCTCAAAAATAGCGAGTCTACCTACTAGACCTTCAAGTGATAACTTATTCGCTAGAATACATCTTAGTTCTTGAATTGCAAAAACTCTAATATCATAAATATGCAATAATGTCCTTAAAAACATTGCTTAAAACAACATCATCATCTATATTACCAGTAGCTCCTCTTATTGCATTGAATACTTCTTTTATCCTTTCAACATATTGAGCAATATTCTAACCTTCTTCCATTCTCATATCATCAAACTTACCTCAGAGATTTTCAACTTTGACTCTAAGAACATTTGCATCTCCTCCATAAATAGTGGTTAGGGCATCCACATTTTCTTAGCACTATCAAGACCTTTGATACCATCAAATTTGGCATAACTTAGGGTAGAGGCAATCTCCAACATTTCCTGGTTGTGTTCTTTCTTCTTCTTTACGTCTTTAGCAGTTGGGGCACTAGTAGGATCAACATGCTCCACAAAAATGGTAGATTGTGCATGATCTTCAAGTCCTCCAAGGTGTAGCTTCATCAAACTTTACCATACAGTTTAGTTATCTCTATTGAGCTTGGGTACTTCTCTTTTTGAAATCTCAATCATTGTGCTTCTAGTATCTTCAAACTAAATCTCTCAAGTAGATGGATCTAATACCCATTGTTGGAATACTTCAAAGAACAACTAAGGGGGGTTGAATTAGTTATCCAAGGTCCAAATGTATAAATTAAACTTTACACAACTTAGTGAACCCACAAAACATTTATACTCATGCATGCATCCATAAGATTATGCAATCACTAAAAAATTGTAGGTTATTGTCAAATCAACTTGCATAAATGTAAAGCATGAAACATAAAAAATTCATAAACACACTTGACACAATGATTTACATGGAAACCCAATTTTGGAAAAACCACCAGTAATATGTTATTCTTTTCACTCTTATGAAGTGATGCCTTGTGAAAGGACAATCCTGATAAAGGTTATAATACACACTATTAAATGTGACCCTATTAAAGGATTTTAATCACCTTGTTAGAAGTGAGCCTTGTTAGAGGACTTTAGACCATTCACTTGGAATGTCACCTAGTTAAAGGAGTTAAAAATGATTGTTAGGTCAACCTTAATCCAAAGGATTTACCCTAGATTGATGCAATTGTTAGAGAGTAATAGTAAGGCTTTGATTTGATACAAATTACAACTTCATTTGCAAATTATAGACCTTTTTTCAGTCCTCAATTCTATTTGGCTTTCATACTTTGTAGCTATGATAGCTTTTTCACCCTTCAAACATTCATCTCCTTAAGCCTTCTTTCTTAACATGCCATTGAAGACTCTTCTCTTAGGTCACTTGATGAAGCAAAACTCTTGACTCCTTGTCTCCCTTAGATTCTTACACATGATAACCTTGCTTCATGACCAGAAATTCCTATAAAAAGGAAATTAAGATCTTTTGTTTCCAATTCTCCATTGTCTAATGTAGGGTTCAGATGGATTAGGTAGGATACAATGTATCTACCCCACATTCTATATCCCTTCTAGAAATTTCTCCTAGAATCCACTTTAAATTCACCTAAAAATGGTTTACCTTGAAATCTATGCCACTAGCTCATCAACCTTATCTTCCTCTTGGTTCACACAATCCAAGAAAACAAACTTCTTAGCTCAGATTCATTGAATCCATAATCTTTTAAATAATGCAGCAACTTAACATTATCAACCTTTTGATGCTCAGCAATACTGCATTGCTCAGCATCCTCTTTGAAATTAATCAGCATGAGCTAAAGTTTACTGGTGCTCAACATCAACTAAGCTTTACTTGACATCCATTGTTCTGCTCAGCATGCACTAGAATGAACTTTTACTTGTCTCCAACTCAATTTTTGCTTAGCTTGTACAGACTTTGCTCGACACCTACTATCCACTCGATCAAGCTTGGTAAATAAACTTTTTGTAGCTTGTTCTTCTAATATTTCTTAGTGTAACCAGCTTTTGTAACCTTATGTAGATTATCAATACATCATGTCATTACTGTCTTAACTAATTCTTGTACTTCATTACATAATCATAACTCAACCTTTCCTCTAGGTGCTATTGTTATATCTTTTGATCAAATCCTCTTCATCAATCAAATAAGTGATAGTACTTGAATCTTATAAGAAGTTGTCTTACCAACAAATAGTAGGTTTGACATTAGTGACAAAACAATGATTGAAACACATAGTCTTCTTCAACAATCTCCCTCTTTCACACAATCTCTCTCAACAATGATCTTTTCAATCTATTTTCAACATGATCATCATCTTCCATGGGACTGTGATGTTCTCCTTTAATGCTCACACCTCCATGTTTCTTTGAGATGTGGTGCTCCATATCACATACTACTATGGAGAGATCAACCTATATAAAAATGATGATAATCAAACCCCCATTCTATGGTTTATATGTATATTAATTGTAAAAAAAAATATAACAAACAACTTACCAATGGATGATAATCAAACCCACCTTTAGTGTGACCATTCTCCCTACAATGTGTCTTAGTTGTTTTGATTTTGATTTTTCTCATCTTTAAGCCATTAGAACTCTTGCAAGGACAATAAAATTTGGCATTGACTTCACTTTGAAAGTTAGACAATTCAATCTAGAGATTTTCTCCCTATTTTGATTAAATTCCCTTGTATTATTTGATATGATCCTTCTTCATGGGAATAACTTATTCTTGTACCCTTACTGAGTTAGTTGTACTTAATTTTTATATCTACACATATGGTTATGAAAGAAAAAACATCTGGCATATTTATGCCTCTTCATTTTGATTTTGTTCAAGGGAAGCCCATCAATGGTAATCGAAAACAAGAATGCATTTCCTTAAAGTTTACAATTGTTCAACAAAATTATTTTTTTACAAGAAAATGAACCTAAAGAATTGTTAGCTCAGAAGCAAGAACATGGTGTTGAAATAGTACAAAAAGTGCTTGACATGAGAGATCTACAAGTGAGGGTGATGACCAATCTTGAAAACTTGAATGCTAAAATGAAAGATATCAAGGATCAAACACCTATGCTAGAGCTACAACACAATGTGAATTTGATTTTAGATATGGCATGTTGGAAATAATCAAGACTAGCTAGGTTATTGGGAGGGGAGGGGTGAATCGATAACATCAAAACTTTTAACAAATTTAGCACTTAACTACAGTATAAAGTTGGCCTATTAAGGCTTACAATGGTCACTTTTGATGATCTGCCCTGTTAGGAGCAATTAGGACTACTAGATCCATCTTGTTAAAGGTTTATAAACATACAATGAAGTATGCACCCCGTTAAGAGATTTAAAGAAAAGACTATTAAGTCTACCTTGTTAAAGGATTTGAATCTAATTCACCTGTTAGGATGAAATAGTAGATCTGACTTACAACTAAATTGCTCATTAGATCCTTGAAATGTTGATCACCTCTTTGTGATAGATAAAACTTGACTACTCCTGATTTGACCTTGTTGTATACCTTTCTCTGTTGTTGATTCACATTCGCATTCACTCTTCTCAAAACATTACTACTTCATCATGCTTGGGCATGATACAATACATTACATATATACCATCCCATCACTAATAGACATCTAGAACATGATCCTTCCAATCATGGACACAATGCAAAAGCATATTGCTTATTCAAAAATGTTGATCCATGATAACAATTTTTCAATTGCAAATCTTATGATTGAACTCTTAATAGAAGTCCAAAGAAAGGATCTGGTCTACACTAATAGACATCCAGAACATGACCCTTCCAATCATGGACACAATGCAGAAGCATATTGCTTATTCAAAAACATTGTTCCATGATAACAATTTTTCAATTGCAGATCATATTATTGAACTTTCAGCAAAAGTCCAAGTGGTACTTCAAACCTGCAAAATTTTGCAGGAAAACTAGGATAATACATTAGCTCTTATTCTCAAGGTACATTATGAGTTTCTCTCACATTTTAGTGTCTCTATATAAGCATGTTGTGTATAAATGTTTGGCATTATTGTCGAAAAGGGGGAGAGACATATGTACAAAATAAAAGGGGGAGAGACTTGTGCATAATAATAAAGGAGGAGAAATTAAGAAGAAGATATATTTATATATACACTCTGCATGATATTATGATATGATATGTACATTGTATGGGGAAGACATATGCAAATGTATATACAGTAGAATTACAAAGAAAATTTTTGAAAAATCAAAAATCAGAATTAGCATGTCATTGCACATAAATTTTGGCTAATAAGTGTTTTTGTCACTAATGCCAAAGGGGGATATTGTTGGCATTAAATTGTGTTTGTTATTAGTGACAACACTTATTCATAATTTTGTATGGTTATCAAGTTCATCATTCAGTCTTCAATGTTTGCTGAGCAATTCAATGGTTACCAAGTTTCACAAGTTCATACAGAGCATTCCAAAGGTTACCAAGTGATTCAAGGAAGTGAAGATTGGTAGTTTAGACCAAGTATTTAATGGTTACTGAGCTTCACAGTGTCTACCAAGTCATCAGTTCTTGTGATGAGAAGCCAATGTTAATCAAGTGATGGGATGAGTAGTGTTTACCAAGTGCAAGCAAGGTAAACATGGAATTCGATTTCTACTAAATGACACTATATCTACCGAGTCTCCAATGTTCACCAAGTTCAAAGCTATGTTGAAGTGATTATTATGAATCAAGCCTCTACTTCTACTAAATGCATGAAGATGTCGAGTAATGCAGTGGATGCTAAGTATCAAAAGGTCACCAAGTCATCTTACTCTACATTTGGGATGACTCAACACTATTGGTGTTATCTTGTGTTTTGGCCAACCTTGTAACTATGAGAATTGGGATGTTAATAATGTAATGTATTATATCATACCCAAGAATGATGAAGTAGTAATGTTTTGAGAAGAGTGAATGTGAATGTGAATCAGCAGCAGAGAAAGGTATATAACAAGGTCAAATTAGGAGCAATCAAGTTTTATCTATCACAAAGAGGTGATCAACATTTCAATGATCTAATTAGTAATTCAGTTGTAAGTCAAATCTATTGTTTCATCCTAATAGGTGAATCAGATTCAAATACTTTAACAGGGTAGACTTAATAGTCTTTTCTTTAAATCTCTTAACAAAGTGCATACTTCATTGTATGTTTATAAAACCTCTAACAAGGTGGATCTAGTAGTCCTAATTTCTCCTAACAGAGCAGATCATTAGAAGTGATCATTTTAAGCATTAGAAGTGATCATTGTAAGCCTTAATAGGCCAATTTATATTGCAATATTGAAGTTTTGTGGGTATCATCCCCACCCTAGTTTTACTTTCTATTTGGAAGGTTTTTGGGTCACCAAATATTGTGTTCATGTCCCATGAATTTTTATCTTTTAGTTTCTCATACATGCAATAGATTAGATCCTTAAAATGCTGATCACCTCTTTGTGATAGATAAAACTTGACTACTCTTGATTTGACCTTGCTGTATACCTTTCTCTACTGTTGATTCACATTCACATTCACTCTTCTCAAAATATTACTACTTCATCATGCTTGGGTATGATACAATACATTACATATATACCATCCCAATTCTCATAATTACAAGGTTGGCCAAAACACAAGATAACACCAATATTACCGAGTCGGCCCAAATGTAGAAACTTGAGTTCAGCAAGCTAACTTGGTGACCTTCTGATACTTGGCATCCACTGCATTACTTAGCATCATCATGCATTTGGTAGAAGTAGAGGCTCGGTCCATACTAATCACTTCAATGTAGCTTCAATCTTAGTGAACATTGGAGACTTAGTAGATATAGTGTCAGTCAGTAGAAACTGAATTCCATGTTTACCTTGTTTGCACTTAGTAAACACTACTCATCCCATCACTTAATTAACACTGGATTCTCATCACAAGAACTAATGACTTGGTAGCCATTGTGAAGCTCGATAACCATTAACTATTCGATCTAAACTACTAATATACACGCTACCTTGAATCACTCAGTAACCTCTGGAATGCTTGGTATGAACTTGTGAAACTTGGTAACCACTGAATTGCTCAGCAAACACTAGAGACTGAATGATGAACTTGGTAACCATACAAAATTATGAATAAGTGTTGTCACTGATAACAAACACAATGTAATTCCAACAATGGCAGATGTAGATATTCATAAGTTTGATTAGAATTTAAGGCACGAGAGAGAGTCTATGACAATATACCAGAAGGAGAAGGAGTGGCTTCAAAAAGAGGCTACATGACAAAAACAACAACTAGACACCATAGAGGATATTATGGGAGCACTGAATAGAATCCAAGAAATTTTTTCAGTAGGCACTATGATATTGGAATCACTTGCAAGTGTCTTTGAGAATTTACAGTCCAAATATCGGGAGGACTACACGTTGTGCGATTTATCATGTATTCCATCTACATTTGCTTTGCCATTTCTTATAAGACTGTTTCAAGGTTGGGAACCACTCAAACATCCTTTACATGGTTTAGAGGTAATGTCGTTGTGGCAAAGGCTTCTACAAGGGAATGAGTCTCATGATTATGGAATTTACAAAGAAGAAAAACTTGCTTCTTCAACTCCTTACACTCAACTCTTCACTGAAGTTATTCTTCTAGGGAGAATGCAAATGTTCAAATAATTTTGGTTAGAATGCAAATGTACATTAAATAAAGATAGGTGGGGATGCCTATTTGGTATGAAAGATATGTTTTCACCCCTTTTTTATGATCAAAAGAAAGATTCCTTAGAAGGCTCAAGTTAAACTCAAATGATAAATGTGATAATTTTATGATTAGGGGTGAACTCGATTTGGGATAAGGTAAGTTTTTTGAACTTGAACTTCTTGTTGTCTCTAATTTAGTCACAACTTGTGAAGCCATCTTTCCTTTTGACCTTTTCTTATTTTGAGGTGGCCCTTGTTCTCTATCCTCTTCCTCTTCATTACTCTTGTTTGTAACTCCTTGTCACTCCCCCCATTCTTCTTTTTGTTTTGGCATTCTTATTTTCTTGAACATTCAAGGAGTTGTTCACATGATTCCTCATTTGGTTCTTCTACATCTTTCATTAGTTCACACTTCAATGGAATTCTTTTTCCTTCAGCTTAGCCATCTATTGGTTTATCCTTGTGCAAGTGAATGGTGTTAAACATGAATCATTATTGTGTCAAAACTTCATCTTTTTTTAACCAATCTATAGCAAGAATTGCATTCTTTCTTTTTGTGACATGATCACCTTGGAAATAGCTTCCATCCTCCTCAAAGAGCTCTAGAATATATTATAGCCTATCTACTATCAAATCCACTGACCTTTACGGGTCTTTACTTTATAGTAAAAAATAGTCTTAATCCAATGATCTTCAATGTGATCTATATAGGTTTATACTTGACTTCATATGCCCTCTGAATTTGATGATGTGGATTGAAGTTGGGGCAATTTTTGTATAGGCCTAGTGTAAAATTATTTCTCATTTGCCCTATGCTAGGACTAATGGGTAGAACTCACTTGAATATCCAATATGAGAAGGAAAAGACACCCCAAATGTTTGCTTGTGCTTTATTGGATCTTTTCATATGCCAGTAACTATCTTTCCACTTCCATTATGATTGGCCTATCAAGTTGTGCAATTTGTCATGTATTACATTTGCATTTTCTTTATCATTTCTTATAAGAGAGTTTCAAGGTTGGGAACCACTTCAACATCCTTTTCATGGTTCAAAGAAAATTTCATTGTGGCAAAGGCTTCTGTAAGGGAATGAACCTCATGATTATGGCATTTACATAGGAGCAAAACTTGCTTCTTCGACCCCTTACACTCACACTGAAGTTATTCTTTCAGTAGTGAGAATAGTTGCTACAAGTTCATGGGAGCCAAAGGACCCTGAGCCTACGCTACATTTTATGGATACATGGGAGAAGTTACTACCAGATTCAATACTTCATAACATTTTGGATCATATAGTGATGCCCAAATTAATAGCAGTAATAAATACTTGGGATCCTCATAGGAAGACTGTGCCAATATATGCATGGTTACATCCTTTGCTTCTATCATTGGGCCAATGTATGGAACCTTTTATATCCAACCATTCATTATAATTTGGGGAATGTGCTTCATGTTTGACATGCAAGTGATGCATCTACATATGCAATTTTATCACCTTGGAAAATTTTATTTGATCCTGCTAGCTGGGAATAGTTGATTGTTTATTTTATTGTACCTAATATGATGACAGTTCTATAGGAATTTGTAATCAACCCAACTAATCAGCAACTAGAAAAATTTAACTAGATCATGGCTTGTTTCTTTCTAAAAATATCTACTATGATATTTTTTTGTGAAAGTTCTTGCAAACTCTACCCATTTTTCCCAGTCTACATTATTTGTGTGTAGGGTCTTGAGCTAAGTCACTTAGCATGGGTTGAGTGAGTTTTATTATTTTATTATTTGGATTCTATAATATGTATGCAATGGGATCAATTTTTCTATTGTGATAATATGTAACAAGCACCTTAAAAAAGATCTCTATGTACATATGAAGACTACAAGTTGTGTAATTTGTCATGTATCACATTTGCATTTACTTTGCCATTGCTTATAAGAGCTTTTCAAGGTTGGGAACCACTTCAACATCCTTTGCATGTTTTAAAGGTAATGTCATTATGGAAGAGGATTATGCAAGGGAATGAGCCTCATGATTATGGCATATACATAGAAGCAGAACTTTCTTCTTCACATCCTTACACTCAACTCTTCACTGGAGTTATTCTTCTAGTTGTGAGAATAACTGCTACAAATTCTTGGGAGCTAAGGGACCCTAAACCTATGCTACTTTTTCTGGAGACATAGGAGAAGTTACTACATGCTTCAGTACTTCATTGTTAGAATCTAAAAATATTAATAACCCATAAAACTAGTGCAAAGAATAAATATCTAAACTAGGAATGCAAATAATACAAAATCAAAATAGCAACATAGAGTTAGTCTCCAAGAGAGTAATGCAAATGCTAGAATCAAAATAGCATTAAGAGGATTGAAAAACAAGAGATGCAAATACAAGCTAGGTAGTATGCTTATATAGGCTAGAAAGAGCGAGGAGGTGGCAACACCGAACAATTAGGAGCAACCATATATCGAACTAAAGATAGAAAAGTATCTTCCCAAGATAGCTAATGGATGCTCACATGTAGGAAGGTGACACCTCGCAACCATTCACCTAATAAGACATGCTTTATTAACCTAAGTGAGATTATTAAAAGTGTAGGAAAACCTAGCAATACAGGGAAAAATAAATAACCTACTAGGAAATAAAAAACTACACTAACATCCCCCCATAAGCAAAGCTTAGGTGGATGTAGAAATGGGTCCTGACAAGTCAATTTTGATGAGGTACCCATGTGCATAAAATTCCCCCAAAAGAGAGAGAAAAGAGACCCCCCAAATAAAAGATAGGACTCTAAGTGAGAGGAAGAGGCCCCCCTAAAAGATGAAGCATCCCACACCCTCAACAAAGCTCACAAATGAAAGAACTTGCTCTTAGTGAAGGGTTTGGTGAAGATATCAGCAACCAGCTCAGAAGTTAGACAATAGCAAAGGTCAATAATGTGATGATGGATGAGCTCCCAAATGTAGTGCATGTGGACCTCTATGTGTTTGGTCTGCTGATGATGAACCAAATTTTGTGAGATCTGAATGGTACTCTAGTTGTCACAAAATATGACTGATGGCCATCTAATCTAGATACCAAACTCAGTGAGAACATGTTGAAGCCAAATGGCCTTAGTGGTAGCGTTTACAGCTCCCTGATACTCAACCTTAGTAAAAGATAGAGCAATTACATATTGCTTTTTGCTCAACCAACAAAAAAAACCTAAACCAAGTGAGAAGCTGTAACCTAAAGTAGACTTGAGATCCTAAGAATCACCCGCCCAATCTGAATCTATGTAGCCCACCAAATCAAGCTAAATAACTGATGCATAGTGAATCCCATAACTATGAGAACCCTGAATGTAGTGACAGATCTGCTTGGCTACTTTCCAGTGCAACTCATGAGGTTCCTGCATGAATCAAGAGACCATGCCTATAGCATATGAGATGTTAGGTCTTGTATGAGTCAAATAAATGAGACTCCCAACAAGTTGGTAGTACAAAGTGCCATCAACAAGTGGAGAAGAACACTGAGCCTCAAGTTTGACTCTAGAAAGGAAGGGAGTTAGAGTAGGCTTATAGTCAATCATATAAAACCTTGAGAGTAAATCTAGAGCATACTTGGACTGTGTGATGTTGATCCCAGAAGGAGACTAAAAGATCTCAATCCCGAGAAAGTAATGCAACAAGCCCAAGTCAATCATCAAATTTTTTTCCTAGAGGGCTACTTTGACAGCCTTAATGGTGGGTTATAAAGAAATTCCTATGATCAACAAGTCATCAACATACAAAACCAAAAATAGAAGTGAATCACCTTATTGCAGAATGTAGACATTAGGATCAGAATGGCACCGACTAAACCCAACTAATAGAAGGAAGGAGTCCATCTTGGCATACCAGGCTTGAGGAGCCTATTTGAGGCCATAGAGAGACTTCCAAAGACAACACACAAGTGAAGAATCCTAAAGGAAGCCCTATGGCAGCTCCATGTAGATCTCCTCATGAAGGTCAAAAGCACTCTTCACATCCATCTAATGTACTTCCCAATGATTAGCTATAGCAATGGCAAGAACAATTCGAATGGAATTCATTTAGGCAACTGGTGCAAAAGTCTCAAATTAGTCAATCTTAGGAACCTGAGAGAATCCTTTGGCAAGCAAGTGAGCCTTGTGTTTGTCAACTAACCCATTTTCTACAAATTTTTTCTAATAGATCCACTTACATCGAACAAGTTTTCTTCCCTTAGGAAGAGGGACAAGATCCCAAGTGTGGTTCCTCATCAAGGAACTATACTCTTCCTACATAGTTGCATCCCACTTGAAAAAACCAAAAGCCTTATGAAAGGATTGTGGATCTAAGGTAGTAGCAATAAAGACATGTGGAGCATCCTAGAATTGTGAACAAGTTTGCCTGGTGTCTGATGGATCCCCAACCCAATCACCCACAGACTGCAAGGTCTATCTAGCCCAAAGTGGACCAAAAGATGGAGAATCTGGAGAGGAATCATTAACCTCTAAATGATGACTAGGAGAGGAAGGAGGTGAGTTCTCTAAATCACTCTCTACATCATAAGTGGATGAAGAAGACTATTTAGGTGAATCTGACTCATTAGAAAATCTATCATTTATTCCAAGCAACTCCAATGTCAAAGTAGAAGGAATTGGAGAAATGATAGAAAGTGAGCTTGTAGATCCCTCCTCAAATTGAACACTCCTCTCAATGAACAACTCATGTGTAGTAGGGTGGAGCAATTGATAACCCTTCACACCATCAAAATAACCTACAACTATGCAAGGTCTACTCTCTGGATCTAAGGCCTTGCATTTCTTTGTAGGAAAGTGGGCCCATGCAGGAGAGCCAAAAAATTGAAAGTTCTTAACTGATGGTTTCTGACCACTCCAAGCTTCAAAAGGAGTAACTCCCTTCAAGGCTTAGTGAGGAACACGGTTCTAGATATAATAAGCATAGTTAATGGCCTCTACCCAACACTGTGGTGCAAGAGATCTAGAGTGAATCATACAGTTTGCCATTTCCTTCAAGGATTTATTCTTCCATTTTCAACACTATTCTATTGAGGATTTTATGGAACTAAATGTTGTAAATCAATCCCCTCAGAAGTGTAAAATCTTTCAAACCAATGGTTAACATACTCACCACCATTGTCTATGCACAAAATTTTGATGCCTTTCTCGGATTTATTTTCTACAAAAATTTTGAAGTCCTAAAAATGATCAAATACCTCTTACTTATGTTTGAGAAAGTACACCCAAGCATATCAAGAAAAGTCATCAATGAATGTGAGGACATATCGGGCCTTGCTAAAAGAAGGATGTTGAAATGGACTACCCAAATCACTATGAACTAACTCTAGTATCTATGAAGCTCTCCATGCCTTACTTTTTTCAAACTTTTCCTTAGGATGCTTACCAAGAATGCAACCTTGGAAAACACTGCTTGAGAACTGAACCAAAGGCAACCTTGTGACCATGCTCTACTAGTTGAGCTGATGCAAATAGCGGAAGTTAAGATGGCCAAATTGCTCATGCCATAATTTACTTGCATCATTAGAGTGAGTGAGAAATATAGTTGAAGGAGGATCAGGAACAAAGTGAGAAAATAGATAGAGTCATGACTGATGATCTGCTCTCCCAACTACAACTATAGAATCACTGTGCAACTCATGTATCTCCATTGAATTAGGAGTGAACTCAACCCGCTTGCCTGAACCTATGTGAGTGATCTGGTATAACTAATAGGATATTAGTTGATAATAAGGGTACACAAAGAACATCATGGAATGTGCCATCCCCCACATCAATAGACCCTCTCCCACACACCTCAATAAGAGTGTCATCACCCATCAAAATAGAAGGCATAGTACACGGCTCCAAGGATGCAAGTTCTTCCTTAGATGAAGCCATGTGGTGTGAAGGAACCAAATCAGGAACCCAAGTGGATGGTGAGGAAGCAACTACAACAAGAGCCTTGCCCTTTCCTTTCCCCTTGCTATTTTCTTTTGCCTTGTTAGACCCTTCATTAGAACTTTGTTTGATAGACTCAGGAACAATGATATTATTCTTCTCAAGAATATATGTCAAGTAATCAATTTGTTTCTTCAAACATTTATGTTCATCATGACTAGGTCTTTTACAAGAGGCACATTTGACCTTTTCTTTCTTAGGCTTATTTCCCTTGGAAGATGCAATATCAATAGTTTCTTTTGAAATAACCGGTATCTAATCCTTCTTTTCCTCACTATTATTTTGTTTCTCATCCTTGCTATTGTTGTTACTACTTTGTCTATTTTGTTCTTTTGTGCCTTGGTTGGAGGTCAAGGCATGTGACTTAGAGGACTTAAGATTTCCCATTTGGATTAGCTTTTCCTATTCTCGAGTGAGATTGACAACAAAATCATCTAAAGATGGCATGGTGAATTGAGTACCAAGTGCACCCTTAGTAGCATAGAAGGTAGAGACAAACACAGAATATTTTGAACTTAGCTTAGAGAGAATAGTAAGAATCAATTGTTCATCTTTCTTTTCAATTCCACATTGTTTTAACTACAGCCTTAGTGATTTCAATTCGGTAAAGAAATCCTAGATTGTGTTGAAATTTCTTGGACTTAAACTAATCAGTTCATTTTCCAAAATATGACCCCTCATTGAATCTTGTGTGCCAAATAGTATTTCTAGCTCTATCCATATTTTTTTTCATGTATCCAAAGACTCAATGTGAAATAACAAGTTAGGAGAAATAGAAAAACACAATGTTCCATATGCCTCGTCACATTTGTTAAACCACTTAGGCTTATCTTCATCTTTATCAGGTTTAGTTTCAAGTCACATAGTTATCTTATTTAATCTAGCTTTCCTTAAGTGAATTGTCATGCAATATTTCCACTCAAAGTAATTGTATGGAGTTAGGATGGGCATATTTGTTTGATCCATGATGAAGAAATGCAGAGAAGAAATGCTAAAAGAAGAGAACCCAGCCATGATAATCCCCACCCCTTTTACTCAATCAAAGAACCCGCCCAAAGAAATATGATTTGACACTTCATTTTAGTGCATTTACACCCACCTCTAGCAAGAAATACTAAGTGGTCTTGATTTCAATGCTTTAACAAAAGCCCTCACGAAGAGCATATGTTGAAAGTGAAACTTGAGAACAATACACAAGGAAACAAATAGCACCACTCTAATATACTTGAAAAATTATGCACTTTTAAAAAAAGAATCACCTTGATATGATGTCGTATGAGAAATTTATGATCCTTAGAAGTTTCCAAAATGAGAACTATGCAAAGTCACCGTCGAGAATCTATAATTTTTAAAAAACTTATGCATGAAAATCAAAAAATAAACTAAACTAGTGGATAAAGCACAAAAAATAGCTAAGATCATAACAAGAATCATTGGAATTGGAGTCTATATGAGCAAGAATGAGGCATTTGAAAATTGCATTCAAAAATACAACTGCTAACGAAGAGGGGTATGACTGTAGCTTTCCATGCTCAATTTTTCAAAATATACAGATTGAATGCAAAAAATAAAAGATACCCAGATAGTTTTTTGAGGCTGCAAACAAAACCTAGAAAGCATTTTTCTTGTTGATGTATAGAAGATGTAGTTTTAGTGTAAATCAGATGTCTTTAACAATAAAAAATGGCCCCAACAACCAAAAAATGACCCCAGCAACCAAAAAACATCATGAAAAGATTCAATTAGCTACCTAAGTCAATAAATGGTATGCTAAACCTACAATATTGGTTGAAAACACCAAATATGCAAGTTAGTTGTCAGATTTGAGATTGAAACCCTAGTTTTGCAACTTGTATGATGATCTCTAATCTTGGTGAAATGAAAGCCAAATCTGACTTTCTCAAGCCTACTGGACATGTTGGAGCAACCAGAAACGTTGCTAGTATAACCAAAAATGCTACAATCACCAAGAGATTAAAAATGTTTTTGTCAAACTTTTTTGATTCTTAAGATCATCTAAAGATGTGAGAGAAGAGCATATTGGGTTTCTCAAAAACTTACAATAAGATTTATTATCCCCCCCCTAAATCTCTCAAATAAAGAAATTAAAATCTACTCTTGCACATAGAAAAGCTCTAATACCATGTTAGAATCTGAAAAGATTAATAACCCAGAAAACTAGTGCAAAGAATAGATATCTAAACTATGAATGCAAATGATACAAAATCAAAATAGCAACACAGAGTTAGTCTCCAAGAGAGTAATGCAAATGCTAGAAGAAAAATAGCATTAAGAGGATGCAAAAACAAAAGATACAAATACAAGCCAGGTAGCATGCTTATATAGGCTAGGAAGAGGAAGAAGGTGGCAACACCAACCAATTAGGAGCAACCATCTATCAGACTAAAGATAGCAAAGTATCTTCCCAAGATAGCTAATGTATGCTCACAGTAGGAAGGTGACACCTCAAAACCATTCACCTAACAATACATTCTTTATTAACCTAAGAAAGATTATTATAAGTGTAGGAAAAACCTAGCAATATAGGGAAAAATAAATAACCAACTAGGAAATAAAAAACTACACTAACATTCATAACATTCTAGATTATATAGTGATGCCCAAATTAACAGCAACAATACATACTTGGGATCCTCGCAGGGAGACTGTGCCAATACATGCATGGTTACATCCTTGGCTTCCATTGTTGGGCCAACATATGGAGCCTTTATATCCAACCATTCGTTATAAGTTGGGGAATGCACTTCATGCGTGGCATGCAAGTGATGCATTTGCATTTGCAAATTTTATCACCTTGAAAAACTGTATTTGATCCTACTAGCTAGGAATAATTGATTGTTCATTTTATTTTACCTAATCTAATGATAGTTATATAGGAATTTGTAATCAACCCAATTAATTAGAAACTAGACCAATTTAACTAGGTTATAGCTTGTTTCTTTCTAAAAAAATCTACTATGATATGGTTTTGTAAAATTTCTTGCAAACTCTGCCCATTTTTCCTGGTCTGCATTATTTTTGTGCAAGATCTTGAGGTAAGTCACTTAGCATGATTTGAGTGAGTTTTATTATTTTATTATTTGGATTCTAGAATATGTATGTAGCTGGATAAATATTTCTATTGTGAGCTAATATGTAATAAGATCCTTAAAAAAGATATCTCTCTCTATATATAAAGAGATACATGATGTTTAGAAGGAAAAGAAAAGAACATTAACATAGGTACTATTAGGATTAAACCATGGACATAAATAACAATTACATGCAAATATAACCAATAACAGAAAATAATAGATCACATAGAAAAGAACACAAGACACCAAGATTTAATGTGATTCACCCAATCCATGGGCTACATCCACCAAACAACAAGTCCAATATTATTACAATCTAGTGATTACAACCTGATTACAATCTCTAATCCCTTACAGTTCAATACTGCTGCAAGAACCAATTTTTGCATCACAACACTAAAACAATCCCTAGCCCTAAGCCCTTTTATACAAGTATTTTTACCACTTTAGGGTTACAACATGTCAGCCATATGTTAGCCATACGTCAGCCATGGCCCAAAAATTTTTTTGAACCCAAAAGAATTTATGAAGTATGTACAGTACTTTCTTGATTAGTCACCACAAACTAACAATCTCCCACTTGGGGATTGATCAGACTTCACACTAGACAAAAATCTCCCACTTGGAGATTGATCTTGTAGCAATACTACTACCACATGGTACTCCCACTAGATCAAACCACCCTGGACTTTATTGTTCTTGTATTCAGGTTCAATCTAGAAGACCAACTGAAGCTAAAGAGAAGTTCAACTTCTCCCTTGTTACTACCTTTGTCAACATATATATTGTATTGTCATCTATATGTATCTTGTCCAACATTAATTGTTCATCCTCCAAAATTGACCGAATGAAATGGTACCACAACTATATGTGTTTGGCCTTTGAATGCAGAACTGAATTCTTTGCAAGATGAATGGCACTCTGAATATTTGTAAACAAATAATTATCCCTCTAAAGGTGTCCCAATTCTTCCAGGAAGAACTAAAGCCATATCATCTCCTTGGCTACCTCTATAGTAGTAACATACTCTGACACTGTAGTGGATAAAGCATTAATCTTCTGTAACCTAGAAACCTATCTCACAGCTACCCCACCAACAATAAAGACATAACTTGTAGTACTCCACCTAGTATCAATATCCCCTGCCAAATATGAGTCAACATAGCCCTATAAATCAGTAGTAGAGCCTCCAAAGTGTAAACACTTATTGGATGTTCCTCTGAAAAATCTGAGAATCCATTTGACTGCATTCCAATGTGCAATTCTTAGATGACTCATATACCTACTAACGACTCCCATTGCATGTGCAATATCTGGCCTAGTATGTACCATAGAATACATCAAGCTTCCTATAGCTGAGGCATAGGGTACCTTGGACATCTTATCCTCATCTTCTTGTGTCTTGGGACACATCTCCTTAGTAAACTTCAAATGACCAAGTAAAGGTCTGCTGAAAATTTTAGCATTCTCCATAGAGAAATGTTGCAACACCTTCTCAACATAGTTAGCCTGAGATAGTGTCAATTTTCTATTCTTCCTATCTTTTCAAATATTCATACCAAGAATCTATTTTGCTGCCCCCAAATCCTTCATAGCAAATGCATGTGCTAAATGGAATTTCAACCCCTTAATCTAATCCATGTTAGACCTAGCTGCAAGTATATCATCAAACTATAAACATAAAATAATGTAGCTATCATCATCCAACCTCTTAAAGTAAACACAATGATTTGAATGACACCTACTATATCCATGCTCGTGCATAAAACTGTCAAATTTTAGATACCATTTCCAAGGTGCTTGCTTCAATTTGCACATTAAGTTCTCCTTACCTTTGACCTCAAATCCTCGTGGCTAAGCCGTATATATCTCTTCATCCAAATCAGCATGAAGGAAGTTTTTTTAACATCAAGCTACTCTAAATGCAAATCTTTAGTAGCCACAATACTTAAAATAGTATGGATATAAGTCATTTAACAATAGGAGAAAATATCTCATCAAAATCAATGCCCTTTTTCTGTGCAAATCCTTTTACAACTAACCTGACATTAAATCTTTTCTTACCTCCATCCTCTTCTTTTAACCTATAAACCTAGTTATTCTATAAAGCTATTTTACCTACAAGAAACTTGCATAAACCCCACGTCTTATTCTTCAACAAAGAGTCCATTTCATCTTTCATTGCAGAATCCCACTAAATCTTAGTATCCACCTGCACAACTTCATCATAACATTCAAGTTCACCAGCATCAGTAAGTAAAATAGAATACAAAGAGGAAGAAAATCTTTGTGGAGGTCTAATTTGCCTTGTTGACCATCTAACATTCACTAGTGTGTGTGATATTTGTTGTTGTAGTTGTTGCACATCATGAGGAATGGATGGAACATCATCTTTTGGAGTATCATCTAGCACTACATAATCATCTTCTTTCTTCTCATGTTGCTATAATAGATCTTTGTACAACACTTTCTCATTGAATATGACATCCCTGCTTCTTACAATTTTATGATTTTAAAAATCTCAAATCCTATAACCAAATTCATTAATGCCATATCCAACAAATATACATTTCTTTGACTTAGCATCTAGCTTGGTTCTATTTTTAGAATCTATGTGAGCAAATGCTTCACAACCAAAGGTTTTGAGAAAAGAATAACTCACCTTCTTACTAGTCCATGCTTCCTCTAGAATACCACAACCCAAAGAGTAGAGGGACCTCTGTTAATCAAATATATAGTAGTATTGATAGCCTCCATCGACATGTGTAAAGGCAACCCAACATACAACCTCATGCTCCTTGCATGCTCCATTATAGTCCCATTCATGCATTCAACCACTCCATTTTTCTATGGAGTCCTTGGAATAGTTTTCTATCTACAAATACCATTAGTGGAGCAATAATCTTCAAATTCATGACTGTAATGCTCACCACCATTATTAAATTTGAGACATATTAATTTCTTACCAGTCTCATTTTCAACCAACCATTTCCATTTCTTAAAAGTTTGAAATACATCAAATTTCTATCTAAGGAAATAAATCCATACTTTTCTAGTTGCATCATCAAAAAAGGTAACATAATAATGAGAGCCACCAATGGAAGATACCTGAGCCAGTCCCCATACATCGGTATGCACAAACTCTAATTTCTCCTTTTTGTTTTCCTTTCTAGTCTTCACAAAACTCACTGTCTTTTTTTTCCATCCACACAACTTTTATAGAAATCCATATTAACACATTTTAGACCTAGTAGAACTTTCTTTGAATGAAGTACTTTCATACCTTTCTCACTCATCTCCCCAAGTCTATTATGCCATGATGTTGTATCAAAATTTATAGTAGCTATTTGTTCTCCTTGCTCAACTGCAACAATTGTTTTTGAACATTCATGTTTCTCTGAAACAATTAAAGTAGAAGGAACAATATGACCTATACAAAGATATAAGGTGCCTATTTTCACACCTTTTTCTACTACAATGGAACCTTTTGAAACCTTCCAATTTTTATCATTAAAAGTAACTACACAACCCTCATCACTAAGTTGCCCTACTGAAATTAAATTCCTACTCATCCTTGGAACATGTCTTACCTCATGTAGTAGCTAATGATTCCCATTCTGCTTAATCTTAACTTTTTCCTTTCCAACAATCTAAAAAGGTTAATTATCCCCCAAATAAACAAGTCCAAAATCCCCTTGGATGTAATCAATGAAATAACCTCTATGAGGTGTAGCATGAAATGAAGCACTAGAATCTAAAACCCATGATTCATCAACACTTTCTAAAGATAGAATCAAAGCATCCTCTTCGGATTTGTTACTTACCACATTTTCCTCCTTGTCTCCATCTGGTTTATCTCCTTCATTTTTCTTTCAAGTCCAACAATCTTTCATTTTATGCCCTAGTTTCCCACAATACCAGCAGTCGTTTGGTCCTCTCAATTGAGACCTCCTCCCCTTTGAATTTCCTCTTCATTTCCCATGATTTCTAGAATTATTTCCTCTCTCAATCATTCTATCTCGACTTTGTGCATTCAAAGCACTTCCAGATGTAGATCCACCTGAGGATCTCTTATGATTTTCCTCACTCAAAATAACACCAATCACATCATCATATTTTAGGGTACTAGATCTAGGAACTGAATTACTCACAACCATTACCAAGCCATTCTAACTTTCAAGCAAAGAACACAAAATCAAGAGAGCCCTAATTTATTCATCAAAATTGATACCCACAAAAGATAACTAACTAGTAATAGTATTAAACTCATTTAAATGATTTGCAAAAAATCCACCTCCTACCATCTTCATATTAAATAAGTGCTTCATGAGAAATAACTTTTTTGAAGTGGAGGGCTTTTCATATAGTTTCGCTAGGATTTGCACCAACTCATTTGTTGTCTTTGCTTTTGTAATATTAAATGCCACTGATGGTGCCAGGCATAATCAAATGCTTCCAAGTGCCTTTTTTTTGAAAAGATCCTAGTCATCATTTGATATAGATCCTTGATTCTTGGTTTTTCCTTCCAATGGCTTCCATAACTGAAAGTTCTATCCATTAAACCTAACAACCCTCATCTTACCCTCATCTACCATCACTCCCACTCAACCGTGAGACTCCCACTCAACCATGAGATTTTCTTGCAACGGATAACTAAAAAACAACTAGGCTCTAATACCACTTGTTAGGATTAAACCACAGATAGAAATAACAATTAGATTCAAATATAACCAATAATAGAAAATAATAGATCACACAAAAAAGAACACAAGACACCAAGATTTAATGTGATTCACCCAATCCTTGGGCTATGTCCACCAAACAACAAGTTCAATATTATTACGATCCAATGATTACAACCTCGTTACAATATGTAATCCATTATAGCTCAATACCGTTGCAAGAACCAATTTTTGCATCAGAACAATAAAACAATCCCTAACCCTAAGCCCTTTTATACAAGTATTTTTACTGCTTTAGGGTTACAATATGTTGGCCATACATCAGCCACATGTCGGCCACAACGTTGGCCATGGAACCCCAAACAATTTATGAAGTATGTATAGTACTTTTCTAATCAGTCACCACAAACTAACAAGTACCTCTTCTCCCCTTGAAGAAAATCATAGAGCAAGGGTGCAGAGATCACAAGGGCATGACATGATAATGAAATCATAGAGCAAGGACATGACAATGAAATGCAAAGATCATAAGTGCACAACAATAAAATGCACTAATTACAAGGGCACATCAACAATGAAAGCTCTCCACCCTCCTTCGGAGCTAAAACCACCTCTTCCGCACATAGTTCTCCACAATCAAAACAAATGGGGAATGATTTATGTCATTTTTTTTTTATACTCACGTGAGCATCACAATTACAATGCCAATGTTGATATTGCAACGACATCGAGGACAAATGCAAAAAAAACATGAAAATCACCACAAATTACACCGCTGTTGAAAATTGTTGTTACAATTTGACCCCAAATATTGTAGTGGTAGTACAATATTCTTGATGATTGATGTTAAAGATGAGTTTCAATTTTGAGTAAACATTAATGAGAAGGTTCTAGATGGTATTCAGATTTCTTGTAAGTATTCTTAGATCATATGATGATCATGGTGTTGATTTGTAGTAATTGAGGATATCCAAATTTCTATTTTGATAATATACGTGTACATTTCTTTATTTTGGTTCAGACTGACTTGATGGAGTAACATGTTGTGATTCTTGGTGTTGCATTGGATATGGTATAACTTGTTTAAGGTTGAAGATTAAGGTCATATCTAAGTCTTAATCGACTCAATTTTGGATCACATTGATGTTTGAGTATTTTTTTAGGTTAGCTCCTATACCTAGTGTTGTTTATTATTTGTAATCTACATAAATAAGAGATTATTTTATAATTGAGAGTGTTCAATGAGAGACATGTGTATGCAAGGATGATATGATCAAGATGAATGAAAATTGTACTTCATTGGAATTGTATACACATAGAAGATGTTATTTTTCAATTTGATTGTAATGGACTTCTTTTCCATCTTGTTTTGATTAAAGAATAGATTGGTGAATAGGACTAGGGGCCAAATCTTATATTGTAATGTGAGAAGTGTGCTCTAGGTAGTAAACCTTGTAGATTCAATTGTAAGTTTGTGCATGTAAGTATACCTTTTGTTCTCCATTTTTATGCTCTTAACTAGACAATACTTTAAGCATAGTAAATCATCCTATAGATTAGACTACTACTAGGGATTTTATAATGGGTTTCCTCGAAAAAAAATATTGTGTCCATGTGTTATGTGATGTGGATCTTGTATTTTCTATTTATCTTTCATATTTTTATTAAGGCAAAGAGGTTTTGATTAATGACTGGCATAACTGATTCACCCTCCTCTCTCAGTGCTTCTTTCCTTCTTTGGGCCTAGTATTATTACAACAAAGCATTTTGACAAAATAAAAGACCTAAGAATTGTACAAAAATGAAATAGATGTTTGAAATAAAGGCAAGGAAATGTTGACATATTTGTGGTCAATAATGGGTAGGTCTTTGGTGGCATCTCCCAAGCTCAAACCAATGTGACTCGAGGGGAAGGACCATTCTTCTTATAGAAAGCTTTCAATTCCTAAAAATGGTAAAAGTAAAATTTAATAGGAAAAAGGGATTTTACACTATTTAAACCTATGGATTTCTTTTTAATTAATTATCTTTTGACTTATTATTTTTGTTATTAAAGAAAAATCTGAGAATAATTGAAATTATTAGACACAATATTAGAAGCAAAATCAAAACAAAGAGTTAGTTACCTAAAGTCAAATAGGAGCAATTTTTTAGTTAACCCTAATAAAAACTTAGGTTAACTAAGGTCAAAATTTGTCAAACCTAGTCAAATCAAGTACAAGATACTCTAAAACCCTTCAAACTCGACTTCAAATCATATCATCAAGTCAACATATGGTAAAAAAAAGTCAATAATAATCAACTATATTCAAAATAAGCTAAAAAATACTCAAAATTGGTCAAACCAAGTCAAATTAAGGTCAAACTTATCTTAAATTAACTCGGAAGCAATTATAACCACATCATAGGTAATCAAAATTGGTTTCTCATTAATCAAACCCCTCAAAGATAATTAAATTGACAATTAATTTTTCTTTCAAGAGGTCATAGGCACATCAAATTTCATCAAATCAAAATCAATCAAAACAAGGAGTGTTTACAAGTCTTCTTCATCGATCGTTCAATTAATTAAATTGGGTTATCAAATTAAGTTTGATATTGAACTAAATGGAAAATCATCACTAAGTGCATCAAATTTATCATATCTCATATCAAGTTGATGGTCTCATTTCATAGGATTAATCAATCAATCTTACAATGAATAATTTTGTTAGGCTATATATTAAGTTAATTGGTCAACACTAATCTTTACAACATCAAAAAGGGAATATCAATTTTATTGCACCACATAAAATTGATACTATCTTCATCATCAAATAATTGACTTATCACAAACTATATCAAGTTAGTTATGTTGATCAATATTTCATTTGTAATTGATTTCATCATTTCGCACTAAACTGGTTATTAGAACCAACATCAACAATCTTGGAAAAATGATTAGTTTCATCACAACACATCAAACTAATTATTATGATCTTAATATACTATTAAACATGGCATCAATTTGAGATTTCAAATCTAATATTGACAAGTTTTGAGCAGTTACATCAAGATATTTATCAAACATTCATCTGGTTCATTTAGTGATTTTAGGTTCATCATTTTATCAAATTTTTTATTAGACGCCGTTCATCATATGATCAATTATCACATTAGTCTTACGATTAGGGACAATACTAGATGTACTTTGAATCAACATGTTGGTTGTACATTGGTTCAAAGAGGGGAAAGTGTAATCATCGAAAATTGGCTAAGATTAATATTGAGAAATATTATATCAAATCATGAAGACAGTAAAATTAAATAAAGGATCTAAAATACATAATTGTCTAATTAAATTTAACACATTTAATGTCTTGATTCATCATAATTTAAAAGGTCCAAATTAATCAAACTCTAGCCATTTAAATAAATTTCTAATAAAAATTGTACTTGGATAAATAATGTTTTTAATCAAATTAATTTATTAATTTTCCAATATTCTATATCACTAACATAATTTTGCACAACTTAAATTCAACCAATGAAATTAAGGGACACAAATTTATCAATTAATTTTAAATCTTAGCAACTCAATTCAACTTGAGTGAATATTGACCACAAGATTTCAAACTTTCAACATTTTAACTCCAAGTAAGAATCTGTAAGAAAAAATATCAATTTTGATCATTGGCCATTCTTTCATTCATTAGTGCACTTTGGTTATGATGGTTTGCCAATTCATAGAAAATTTTCACTGTATTCATCTATTATAGGAAATCTACAACATCCTATAACATAATTCATTTTATTTTATAGTAGATTTAATCATTTGTGATAACAATCCATCCATCTAGAATGCATTCTAGGATAAATTGTGCTCATTTAGGATCACGTTCATCCTAATTCACTAAAATTGTACTCATTTAGAGTTGGTTTTATAAATCTTCATTTTATGAGTCAAATTCTTTGATATTAATGTAAAATTCTAAGAGAGTCCTCAATCAAATCATAATTATGCATGACCAAGGAGCAATAGGTTGCTCTTACTTGGTTAATTATTTTAGTTTGATTAATTTTATGCACTAACCAAGAAAATTAAGGGTGTACTGAGTGATTACAGATATGTAAGAACACTAATTCACACCATACATGGGTGCACCCATTTCTCTTTCAGTATAGTTTGGGAGACATTTTAGTGAGGAGACAAGAAGAAAATAGGGCATGGGATCTATTGGTAGACTTCATTTATTATTGGGAGCTTGAATTAGCTATAGGGATACCCAAGAGCCAAATGAACCCAATTTTTTTTTGGCTAAGATTGATGGGTGCTTGTGAGAAAATGGAAGACCAAAGGACAAATAGGTAAAGAGATACCTATTGATGTGATCGTGAAGGTTCCAATTATTCTAGAGGAAAGTACCATGGGGGGGGAGGGTGAGGAATAACTTTAAGGAGTGGACATGCACCCACAGAGGTCATGCTCAATGGAGTAGTGTACATGCTAGTGGAGGTGGTCATTGTTATAAGGAAGCTAATAGTACAAGGGAATCTCCTATCGATATGGAGCTAGGTGGTGGATCATTTGCATTTGGTGAGTCTTTGGGTGGTGGTAGTGAGGGTGAGATGTGTGGTTCATCACCCTCCTTACTTCCACCCTACCCTTTTCTTTGAAAAAATTTGTTTCTCTAGGTTGAAACTATGGAGATAGGTGTAATATGGTCAGAGAAATGGAAATTTTTAGTGATATTACAATGCCTATATGGAACTTGTTATAGATGGGTTATTTTTTATGCTATACTCACACAACTATTTATATAGAGTCATTGTGTTTGATATTGTGTGGTCAATTTTTTGGTGGTGCTACGAAAGACATCTCTAATGCATTACAATTATTTACTTTATAATATTAATAAAATAATCTTTTATCAATAAAAAAATCCACATGTGCTAGATATGAGCATAACCTTGTGATTAATAAAAGTTATGTCGATGAAGAGTTGATGCTTCATAACTTTGGGAGTGGTAACATGTCATTCAATTAATGTAATCATATTCCTGCATCCAATTAGAAATGTATAATGATTTTTTGGAATTTGATTGTGCAAGTATTTTTACATCAATGTTTTAGATCACCCACCATGATCCTTCACCATTATAATGTATAAGAATTTTCTAAAATTTGATTGTGTAGATATTTTTAACATCAACATTTCAGATCACCCACCATGATCTATCACCACTATGAAGGAGAGTGTAAGAGAGTAGATAATTTATATTTTCTATTCTCTTACACTCTCCTTCCTAATGATGGATCATGGTGGGTGATCTAAAAATTTGATGTTAAAAAATCTACACAATAAATTTTATAAAATGATTATGTATGTCATTCAATGTCAAACTCTATGAAAATGCGATCATAAATGAAAATATACAAGTCAATGGACCGTTAATTAAGGAAAAATAGTTGGAAAAAGTGACGAAGAATTGTGTCATAATTAAGGTAAAATTTTAATTCGCACTAAAACTTGCTAGGCCTATCTTGTAAGTTGGTTCATATGGGCCAAGATGATTGTGTTGGTGTGACAAATGGAGTTGCTGATAAAAAAGACTTAATTTATTTTTCATGTGAAATCAAACTTTCCCTTTTCTAATTGTCTAGTATATAGGTAGAGTTTTGTATTAGCATAGGACATTTAAATTATATTAAAATCCTCACACATAATCCAATATGCATATTCATCTTTAATCTAGAATCTCTCTTTCTTCTAGTTCTATATGCAAGGTATGTGCAGGATCATGGTGTACCAAACTGTGGCCTTAAGTGGCAGTGAAAAATCAGCAAATTAGGTTTATGTCAACTTGACACATAATTTTGAAGTGGTTATGGGATTTATATCAAAAATTTGTAAGAAAATAATATGTAGGAAATTGAATGTAGTTTCTAAACTACTAGGCCTTATTAGGAGAAAAAAATAATTAATTGGACAAAAGTTTGAATTTTAATGCAGTACTAAGAAAATTTTAGGGCGAAAATAAAAAGTAGGTGTATGTCTGACCACCTTAATCAAAATCAAATCATAATATTTTTTTAATATAATTATAGATATGAAAAGTAGACTCATGCCTGGATGTGACACATATTTTTTGATATTTGTATTCCAAATAAATAATTAAATATGAATTTTCTACCAAATTTTTTTTGAAAAAAAAAAATTCCGTGTTTGACCACCCTAACTAATAGCAAATTTTACCAAATTTAAATTCATTTATTTTTTCCTTATACTACGCGAAGTATAGAATGTGACGCAACTTTTAGATTTAAAAAATGTTATACCGTTTGAAAGTTATAGCTATTTTTCAATCAGTATGTCAATCAACACTTTACAATAATCTTAATTGATAATTAACTAATAAATACTTATCGAACTCAGAATTTGACAGAAATTATATTGATGGAATCTAGAGAGTGATATTAAAAAACTCTTTTAATTTTATTCAATTTCGATCAAAATAACATTGTTAGACGGCTACCTGAAGTCTAAGTATCACTAAAATCCTCTTCAAACACGTCTTTTGGGTTGACCAGGTCGGCTTGGTAAATACCAAGCCTAATTAGATATCCGATTTGAAATCAGATATCCGATATGCTGCGATTGAAAATTTTCAAATCCCAACCCATTTTGGAGGAAAAATTGGCTTTAAATGTTATAGCTTATGATTTATAAATTATTTCACTTATAGTACTATGTAAAGACGTATTTTAATATTATATATATATATATAATAACGTAATGTAAAGATATAAGATATAATCTAGTAATATATAATAATATATTATGTTAATCTTATTACAATCTATAAATATAATTTATATTATTATTATTTTTACTAAATATAATAACGTAATTTTTATATATATAAAATACGTATTATATATTATTATATTAATATGTATGTTATATATATATATATATATATAATAAAGTAATATTTTCATTAAATATAATAACGTAATACATATATATATATATATATATATATATATATATATATATATATATATATATGTTATTAATATATATAATAATGTAATATTTTTATTAAGTATAATAAAATAATATATCTATATATATTATTATATTAATATGTATGTTATTAATATATATGTATATTATTAATATATATGGGTCAAAGGGGGTCATAGGGTGACCTATGACCTCTTTTGAACCATTAAATAACAACATATGTCCCTACGGGTCCTAGGACCCCAAGGGACATATTTGAATCATTCATATGGGTCAAACGGGGTCATAGGGTGACCTATGACCCATTTTGACCCATTAAACGACGACATATGTCTCTAGCGGTCCTAGGACACCTAAGGACATATTCAAATGGGTAATATGGGTAAAAAAGGGGGTCATAGGTCCCTTTGACCTATTAAATGATGACATATGTCCCTAGGGGTCCTAAGACCCCTAGGGACATATTCAAATGGGTAATATAGGTCAAAGGGGGTCATAGGGTGACCTATGACTCTGTTTGACCCATTAAATGATGACATATGTCTCTAGGGGTCCTAAAACCCCTAGGGACATATTCGAATGAGTAATATGCGTCAAAGGGGTGCTTTGACCCATTAAATGATGACATATGTCCCTAAGAGACATATTTGAATGACTCATATGGGTCAAAGGGGGTCATAGGGTGAGATATTGTCCATGTAGCGATTGGGCAGAAATGCTCGACCATGGCCCAATTGGTTCAAATTCCCCCAGAAGCGGATGCGTTGGAGTATACTGTAATCAATGTAGCCACTGCTTCGATCCTGTTCCCTTTGACCCATTAAACGATCACATATGTCTCTAAGGGTCTTAGAACCCCTAGGGACATATTCAAATCATTCATATGAGTCAAAGGAGGTCATAGGGTGACCTATGACTCTCTTTGACCCATTAAACGATGACATATGTCTCTAAGGGTCTTAGAACTCCTAGAGACATATTCGAATCATTCATATGGGTCAGAGGGAGTCATAGGGTGACCTATGACCCCCATTGACCCATTAAATGATGACATATGTCCTTAGGGGTCCTAGGACCCTTAAGGAAATATTTGAATCATTCATACGGGTCAATGGGGGTCATAGGTCACCCTATGACCCTATTTGACCCATTAAATGATGATATATGTCTCTAAGCGTCCTCAGAACCCTAGGGACATATTCGAATGAGTAATATGGGTCAAAGGGGGTCATAGGGTGACCTATGACCCCATTTGACCTATTAAACGATGACATATGTCCCTAGGGGTCCTAGGACACCTAGGGACATATACGAATGGTTCATATGGGTCAAAGGGGGTCATAGGGTGACCTGTGACCCCCTTTGACCCATTAAACGACGACATATGTCCCTAGGGGTCCTATGACCTCTAAGGACATATTTGAATGGGTAATATGGGTCAAAGGGGGTCATAGGGTGACCTAAGACCCCCTTTGACCCATTAAACGATGACATATGTCCATTGGGGTCCTAAAACCTCTAGAGACATATTTGAATCATTCATATCTGTCAAAGGGGGTCATAGGGTGACTTATGACCCCTTTTGACCCATTAAATGACGACATATGTTCCTAGGGGTCCTAGGACCCCTAAAGAATTATTCGAATCGTTCATATGGTCAAAGGGGGTCACAGGGTGACCTATGACTCTTTTTGACTCATTAAACGAAGACATATGTCTCTAGGGGTCCTAGGACCCCTAGGGACATATTTAAATGGGTAATATGAGTCAAAGGTGGTCATAGATCACCCTATGACCCCCTTTGACCCATTAAACGATGACATATGTCTCTAGGGGTCTTAGGACCCCTATGGACATATTCGAATCATTCATATGGATCAAAGGCGGTCATAGGGTGACCTATGACACCCGTTGATCCATTAAACAATGACGTATGTCTCTAAGGGTCTTAGGACCCCTCGGGACATATTTGAATGGGTAATATGGGTCAAAGGGGGTCATAGGTCACCCTATGACCCCCTTTGACCCATTAAATGACAACATATGTCCCTAGGGGTTCTAGGACCCCTAAGAACATATTTGAATCGTTCATATGGGTCAAAAGAGGTCATAGGGTGACTTATGACCTCCTATGACCTATTAAACAATGACATTATTCGAACTATTCATATGGGTCAAAGGGGGTCATAGGTCACCTTATGACCCCCTTTGACCCATTAAACGACAACATATGTCCCTAGGGGTCCTAAAAAACTTAGGAACATATTCGAATGGGTAATATGAGTCAAAGGGCCATATGACCTCCTTGACTCATTAAACGATGACATATGTCCCTAAGGGTCCTAAGACCCCTAAGGACATATTCAAATCATTCATATGGGTCAAAGGGGGTCATAGGTCACCCTATGACCCTCTTTGACCCATTAAACGATAACATATGTCTCTAGGGGTCCTAGGACCCCTAAGGACATATTTGAATGGGTAATATGGGTCAAAGGGGGTTATAGGGTGATTATGACTGCCTTTGACCTATTAAACGATGACATATGTCCCTAGGGGTCCTAGGACCCCTAAGGACATATTCGAATCGTTCATATGGGTCAAAGGAGGTCATAGGGTTACCTATGACCCCCTTTGCCCCATTAAATGATGTAATATGTCCCTTGGAGTCCTATGACCTCTAGAGAAAAATTTGAATTGACCATATGGGTCAAAGGGGGTCATAGGGTGACTTATGACACCCTTTGACCCATTAAATGACGACATATGTCCCTAAAGGTCTTAGGACCCATAGGGAGATATTCGAATTGTTCATATGGGGTCATAGCCATTAAATGACGACATATGTCCCTAAAGGTCTTAGGACCCATAGGGAGATATTCGAATCGTTCATATGGGGTCATAGGGTGACCTATGACCCCCTTTGACCCATTAAATGATGACATATGTCCCTAAGAGTCCTAGGACCACTAGGGACATATTCGAATCGTTCATATGGGTCAAAGAGGGTCATAGGGTGACTTATGACCCCCTTTGACCCATTAAACAATGACATATGTCCCTAAAGGTTATAGGACCCCTAAGGACATATTTGAATCGTTTATATGGGTCAAAAGAGGTTATAGGGTGACCTATGACCCTTTTTGACCCATTAAATGATGACATATGTCTTTAGGGGTCCTAGAACCCCTAGGGACATATTCGAATGGGTAATATGGGTCAAAAGGCCCTATGACCCTTTTTGACCCATTAAACAACGACAAATGTCCTTAGAGGTCTTAGGACCCCTAGGGACATTCGAATCAATCATATGGGTCAAAGGGGGTCATAAGGTGACCTAAGACCCTCTTTGATCCATTAAATGATGACATATGTCTCTAGGGGTTGTAAGACTCGTAGGGACATATTTGAATGGGTAATATGGGTCAAAAGGGGTCATAGGGTGACCTATGACCCCCTTTGACCCATTAAATGATGACATATGTCCCTAAGGGTCCTAGGAACCCTAAGGACATATTCGAATCTTTCATATGAGTCAAAGGGAGTCATAAGGTGACCTATGACCCCCTTTGACATACTAAACGATGACATATGCCCCTAGGGGTCCTAGGACCCCTAAAGAAATATTCGAATCGTTCATATGGATCAAAAGGGGTCATAGGGTGAACTATGACCCCCTTTGACCCATTAAATGGCATATGTCCCTAGGGGTCCTAGGACCCCTAGGGACATATTCGAATGGGCCATATGGGTCAAAGTGGGTCATAAGTCCCTTTGACCCATTAAACGATGATATATGTCCCTAAGGGTCCTAAGACCTCTAGGGACATATTTGAATCGTTCATATGGGTCAAAGGGGGTCATAGGGTGACTTATGACCCCCTTTGACCCATTAAATTATGACATATGTTACTAAGGGTCCTAAGACCCATAAAGACATATTCAAATCGTTTATATGTTTAACCTATAACTCCCTTTGACCCGTTAAACAACGACATATGTCCCTAGGGGTCCCAGGTCCCCTAAGGACAAATTCAAATCGTTTATATGGGTCAAATGAGGTCATAGGGTGACCTATGACCCCCTTTGACCTATTAAAAAATGACATATGTCCCTAGGGGTCCTAAGACCCCTAGGGACATATTTGAATTGGCCATATGTGTCAAAGGGGGTAATAGGGTGACCTATGACACCCTTACCAATTAAATGATGACATATGTCCTTAGGGGTCCCAAGACCCTTAGGGACATATTTGACTCTTTTATATTGGTCAAAGGGGGTCATTGGGTGACTTATGGCTCCTTTTGACCCATTAAACGACAACATATCTCCCTAAGGGTCCTTGGACCTCTAGGGACATATTCAAATCGTTCATATAGGTCAAAGGAGGTCATAAGGTGACTTATGATGTCTTTTGACCCATTAAATGATGACATATGTCCCTAGGGGTCCTAAGAACCCTAGGGACATATTCGAATCAGTCATATGGATCAAAGGGGGTCATAGGGTGACCTATGACCCCCTTTGACCCATTAAATGATGACATATGTCCCTAAGGGTCCTCCCTAGGGGTCCTAGGACCTCTAGGGACATATTCAAATGGGTAAGATGGGTCAAAGGGCCCTATGACCCTCTTTCACCCAATAAACGACGACATATGTGCTTAGGACCCCTAGGGACATATTTGAATCGTTCATATGGGTCAAAGGGGGTCATAGGGTGATCTATGATGCTCTTTGACCCATTAAATGATGACATATGTCTCTAGAGGTCTTAGAACCCCTAGGGACATATTTGAATGGGTAATATGGGTCAAAGGGGGTCATAGGGTGACCTATGACCCCTTTTGACCCATCAAACGATGACATATGTCCCTATGCGTCTTAGGACTCCAAAAGACATATTCGAATCGTTCATATGGGTCAAATGGGGTCATAGGGTGACCTATGACCCCCTTTAACCCATTAAACAATGACATATGTACTTAGGGGTCCTAGGACCCCTAAGGACATATTCAAATATTTTATATGGGTCAAAGGGGGTCATAGGGTGACTTATGACCCCATTTGACCCATTAAATGACGACATATGTCCATAAGGGTCCTAGGAGGCTTAGGGACATATTCAAATAGGTAATATGGGTCAAAGAGGGTCATAGGGTGATCTATGACCTCCTTTGACCCATTAAACAATGACATATGTCTCTAGAAGTCCTAGGACCCCTAGGGACATATTCAAATGATTCATATGGGTTAAGGGGGGTAATGGGGTGATTTATGACTCCTTTTGACACATTAAACGATGACATATGTCCCTAAGGGTCTTATGACCCATAAGGACATATTCGAATCGTTCATATAGGTCAACGGAGGTCATAGGGTGACCTATGAGCCCCTTTGACACATTAAACAATGACATATGTCCCTAGGAGTCCTAGGACCCCTAAAGACATTGGAATTGTTCATATGAGTCAAAGGGTGTCATAGGGTGACCTATAACCCCCTTTGACCCATTAAACGATGACATATGGGTCAAAAGGCATCATAGGGTGACCTATGAGACCCTTTGACCCATTAAATGATGACATATGTCCCTAGGGACATATTCGAATCGTTCATATGGGTCAAAGGCGGTCATAGGTCACCTTATGACCCCCTTTGACCCATTAAATGATGACATATGTCCCTTGGGGTCCTAGGACCCCTAGGGACATATTTGAATCGTTCATATCAGTCAAAGGGGGTCATTGGGTGACTTATGACCCCCTTTGACCCATTAAATGATGACATATGTCCTTAGCGATTCTAGGACCCCTAGGGACATATTCAAATTGTTCATATGGTTAAAAGGGGTCATAGGGTAACCTATGAACCCCTTTGACCTATTAAACAACAACATATGTCTCTAGCAGTCCTTGGACCCCTCGGGACATATTTGAATGGGTAATATGGGTAAAAGGGCGTCATAGGTCACCCTATGACCCCCTTTGACCTAGTAAAGGAAGACATATGTCCCTAGGGGTCCTAAGACCCATAGGGACATATTCAAATCCTTCATATGGGTCAAACGGGGTCATAGGGTGACCTATGAGCCTCTTTAACTTATTAAATGATGACATATGTCTCTAGGGGTTCTAAGACCCCTAGGGACATATTCAAATCATTCATATGGGTCAAAGGGGGTCATAGGGTGACTTATGACTCTTTTTGATCCATTAAACGAGGACATATGTCGCTAGGGGTTCTATGACTGATAGGGACATATTCGAATTATTCATATGGGTCAAAGGGGGTCATAGGGTGTCCTATGACCCCTTTTGACCCATTAAACGATGACATATGTCCCTAGGGGTCCTAGGACCCATAAGGACATATTTGAATCATTCATATGGGTCAAAGGGGGTTATAGGGTGACCTATGACCGTAGGGGTCCTAGGACCCCTAGGGACATATTCGAATGGGCTATATGGGTCAAAGGGGGTCATAGGGTGACCTATGACACCTTTTGACACATTAAACAACGACATATGTCCTTAGTGGTCCTAGGACCCCTAGAGACATATTTGAATCGTTCATATGCGTCAAAGCAGGTCATAGAGTGACCTATGACCCTCTTTGACCCGTTAAATGACGACATATGTCCGTAGGGGTCCTAGGACCTCTAGGGACATATTCGAATCTTTCATATGGGTCAAAGGGGTCCATAGGTCTCTTTGACCCATTAAACGACGACATATGTCTCTAGGGGTCTTAGGATGCCTAAGTACATATTCAAATCGTTCATATGGGTCAAAAGGGGTCATAGGTTGACCTATGACCCCGTTTGACCCATTAAACGATGACATATGTCCCTAGGGGGGAAACATATTCGAATGGGTAATATGGGTCAAAGAGGGTCATAGGGTGACCGATGACCCCCTTTGACCCATATGAACCATTTGAATATGTCTCTAAGTGTTCTAGGGACATATATCATTGTTTAATAGGTCAAAGAGGGTAATAGGGTGACCTATGACCCCCTTTGACCCATTAAATGATGATATATGTCCCTATGGGTCCTAGGACCCCTAAGGACATTTTTGAATCGTTCATATGAGTCAAAGGGGGTCATAGGGTGACCGATGACCCCCTTTGACCCATTAAATGATGACATATGTCCCTAGGGGTCTTAGGACCACTAAAGACGTATTCAAATAGTTCATATGGGTCAAAGGGGGTCCCATTAAACGACGATATATGTCCCTAGGGTCCTAAGATCCCTAGGGACATATTCGAATGGGTAATATGGGTCAAAGGGGTCATAGGGTGACCTATGACTTCTTTTGACCCATTAAACAATGAAATATGTTCCTAGGGGTCCTAGGAACCCCAGGGACATATTCAAATCATTCATATGGGTCAAAGAGGGTCATAGGGTGACTTATGACCCCCTTTGAACCATTAAACAACGACATATATCCCTAGGGGTCCTAGGACCCATAGGGACATACTTGAATCGTTCATATCAGTCAAAAGGGATAATAGGGTGACTTATGACTCCTTTTGACCCATTAAATGATGACATATATTTGTAGGGGTCCTAGGACCCCTAACGATATATTCAAATAGTTCATATGGGTCAAAGGGGGTCATGGGGTAACCTATGACCCCCTTTGACCCGTTAAACGATGATATATGTCCCCAGGGGTCTAGGGACACATTCGAATGGGCCATATGGATCAAGGGGGTCATAAAGTGACCTATGACACCCTTTGACCCATTAAATGATGACATATGTCCTCAGGGGTCCTAGGACCACTAGTGACATATTCGAATCGTTCATATGGGTCAAAGGGGGTCATAGGGTGACTTATGACCCCCTTTGACCTGTTAAACGATGACATATGTCTATTTGAATCGTTCATATGGGTCAAAGGGTTCCATAGGTCACCCTATGACCCCCTTTGACCCATTAAATGATGACATATGTCCCTGGACCCTGAGAGACATATTCAAATCGTTCATATCAGTCAAAGGGGGTCATAGGGTGATTTATGACCCCCTTTGACCTATTAAATGACAACATATGTCCCTAGGGGTTCTAGTATCCCTAAGGACATATTTGAATCGTTCATATGGTTAAAGGGGGTCATAGGGTGACCTATGACCCCCTTTGACCCATTAAACGATGACATATGTCTCTAGAGGTCCTAGGACCCCTAGGGACATATTTGAATGGGTAATATGGGTCAAAGAGGGTCATAGGTTTGGGTCATAGGTCACCCTATGACCTCTTTTGATCCAGTAAACGACGACATATGTCCCTAAGGGTCCTAGGATACAGGGACATATTCAAATCGTTCATATGAGTCAAAGGGGGTCATAGGGTGACCTATGACAGTCTTTGACCCATTAAATGATGACATATGTCCCTAGGGGTCCTAGGACCCCTAAGGACATATTCGAATCATTCATATGGGTTAAAGGGAGTCATAGGGTGACTTATGACCCTCTTTGACCTATTAAATGATGACATATGTCCCTAGGGGTTCTAGGACCCATAAGGACATATTCGAATCGTTCATATGGGTCAAAGGGGGTCATAGGGTGACCTATGACCCCCTTTGACCCATTAAACAATGACATATGTCCCTAGGGGTCCTAGGACCCCTAAGGACATATTTAAATCATTCATATGGGTCAAAGGGGGTCATAGGGTGACCTATGACTCTTTTTGACCCATTAAATGATGACATATGTCCCTAGTAGGACCCCTAGGGACATATTCGAATAGGCCATATGGATTAAAGGGGGTCATAGGGTGACCTATGACACCCTTTGACCCATTAAACGATGACATATGTCCCTAGGGGTCCTCGGACCACTAGGGACATATTTGAATCATTCATATGGGTCAAAGGAGGTCACAGGGTGACTTATGACCTCCTTTGACCCATTAAATGACGACATATGTCCCTAAGAGTCCTAGGACCCCTAGGGACATATTCGAATCATTCATATGGGTCAAAAGGGGTCATAGGTCACCCTATGACCCCCTTTGACCCATTAAACAATGACATATGTCCCTTGGGGTCCTTGGACCCCTAGGAACATATTCGAATCGTTCATATCGGTCAAAGGGGGTTATAGGGTGACTTATGATGCCTTTTGACCCATTAAATGATGACAGATGTCCCTAGGGGTCCTAAGACCCCTAGGGACATATTCAAATCGTTCATATGGTCAAAGGGGGTCATAGGGTGACCTATGACCCCCTTTGACCCATTAAACGACGACATATGTCTCTAAGAGTCCTAGGACCCCTAAGGACATATTTGAATGGGTAATATGGGTCAAAGGAGGTCATAGGTTTGGGTCATAGGTCACCCTATGACCCCCTTTGACCTAATAAACAATGACATATGTCCCTAGGCATCTGAGGACCCATAAGGACATATTCAAATAGTTCATATGGGTCAAAGGGGGTCATAGGGTGACCTATGACCCTCTTTGACCTATTAAATGATGACATATATCCCTAGGGGTCCTGGGACCCCTAAGGACATATTCAAATCGTTCATATGAGTCAAAGGGAGTGATAGGGTGACTTATGACCTCCTTTGACCCATTAAACAACAACATATGTCCTTAGGGGTTCTAAGACCCATAAGGACATATTTGAATCGTTCATTTGGGACAAAGGGGGTCATAGGGTGACCTATGACCCCCTTTGACCCATTAAACAATGACATGTGTCCCTAGGGGTCCTAGGACCCCTAAAGACATATTTGAATCGTTTATATGGGTCAAAGGGGGTCATAGGTCTTTGACCCATTAAACGACGACATATGTTCTTAGGGGTCCGAACTAATTCAGTCCCACTGTGCATATGAGCGTGTGATGTACATTGTAAATATTTCATAAGCTTCCGAATATCAATATCAATATAATGCATCTTGTTCACAATTCACAGCTCCATGTAAAAGTTGGTATCAGAGCCTTGTTCTTTCTTGTTATGCCCTCTGTTTGATCTTTGCAATTGTTAGTGTCTCTTGTTATTCTGTCTGGTCTTCAGCGTGAAGTAAGTCCTCATGTCGTAGCCATGTGAAGGCGTTAAGAGGCAGGGAAGGTAGTGCACTTTCTACCAACATACAAAATAGAGATCGAGATGGCCGATCCAGCTGATCGAGAGTCTGCAGATCAAACATCAGAATTAGTAAGTTTGGGCTCCGTCTTTGACTCCATTAAGGATATAAATGTTGAAGAAGATGTTGCACAGTCTGAAGCTTATTATATGCCTAATGAACATTTTAAATTACCTATAAAGAAGTGGAATGAGATTTATAGTGATTTAGGTTTGTTAGCCTACAAGTCAAAAACAATCTGTAAGTTGATAGAACTCCAAGTAGTTGTGAAAAACAATGAGCCTCATAGCTTCATAAATCTTTTGTCTAGCAAAGATATTCAAAATCTAGTTAAGCAAGCAAAGACAAAGAATGGATATAAGTACTTGCATATAGGTAGCATAGTGGCCAGTATTGAACCCTTGTATCGGAAAGGTATTCTAGAAACTGTCATGATGACATTGCTCGATGTTAGACATAACCGATACTGTGATATGTTAATGGGAGGTATCTCTGCTCCCATGGCCGTAGGTGCAACTGCCTTTGATGTCATCCCTAATTTTGTTGTCAGTCTTCTAGATGACCATCTAGATAAAGTGTTAATGTTTCAATTTGGAACCCAGTACTTAAATATGAAGCCTGGATCTAGAACGCATGCCCTTTAGTTTGCTTTTTATGGCTGTTTGTTTAACATAATAGTTCCTGTAGTAAAGGACCCTCGTGTAGACAAATCTATAAATATATATTCTCTGTTATGGCAGACAGATGCAAAAGGTGCTCAAATCACTGCACCTAGAATGTTGCAATTATCAGATATCCAAGTGCCATGAGAATGGATAGTTGATATGAAGGCATTAAGACAGCTTGAAGGTCCTCGAACTATGACCAATATTTCCAATGTACAAGAAGATTATAATCAAGCTAGGATCTTGTTCTCTCCTTCGCAAACCTCGTCCTCTGCGTCAACTCCTGCACGTCAGTCCTTGACTAGGAGTATGTCCAATATATCTAGTTCATCTTCTGTACCCAGCATGTCTCGACAACCGTCAATGCCTCCTTTGAAAACACCTCCTGGTCCTCCTCCTATTATGTCTACACCTCCTGGTCCCTGAACCTCCAAGTTCTTAGCTGTGAATTGTGAACAAGATGCATTATCTTGATATTGATATTCAGAAGCTTATGAAATATTCACAATGTACATCACATGCTCATATGCGCAGTGGGACTGAATCAGTTCTAGATAGTCTGATTTTTGATCTTCTCAAAGAGAAGAGAGCATACTCTCTATGCCAGAATGATTTCTTCAAACTAACTAAGACAATCCTCTAAGACTTGACCTAGACTCAACAAGTTCTTAGCTATTTTCACCTCTGCCTAAGACTGAAGGAAGCTCATCCTTATATAGATGGAGAGACTTATCCTTAGTTTACAATTGTTTCAAGTCCGACCATAGGAGGTGGATGTGTGGAAAGTGCTTTCGACAGAAAGGAATCCCAAACAGGACTTCCACTACAGAAAAGGAGGTGAACAGGACGTTGGGATAAGAACACACCGACAAACATTATTACAAAGCATCTTTTTGATGCGAGAAGGTTAACTCAACAAGTGTCAATTTTACCATGGTTGACAACCATGTCTCAAATTGGTTCACAAAGGTTGAGATGCCTTCGTCAAGTGATAACTCCACTTGATAAGTTTAATACCCACGACTGTGAGGTGAATGACCTAGGACCCCTAGGGACATATTCAAATGGGCCATATGGGTCAAAGGGGGTCATAGGGTGACCTATGACACCCTTTGACCCATTAAACAATGACATATGTCCCTAGCAGTCCTAGGACCCCTAGGGACATATTCGAATCGTTCATATGGGTCAAAGGGTGTCATAGGGTGACTTATGACCCTCTTTGACCCATTAAACGATGACATATGTCCCTAAGGGTCCTATGACCCTTAGGGACATATTCGAATCGTTCATATGGATCAAAGGGGGTCATAGGGTGACCTATGACCCTCTTTGACCCATTAAATGATGACATATATCCCTAGGGATCCTTGGACATTTTCGAATGGGTAATATGGGTCAAAGGGGGTCATAGTGTGACCTATGACCCCCTTTGACCCATATGAACGATTCGAATATGTCCCTAGGGGTCCTAGGGACATATGTCATTGTTTAATGAGTCAAAGGGGCTCATAGAGTCACACTTGACCCCCTTTGACCCATATGAATGATTCAAATATGTCCCTAGGAGTCCTAGGGACATATGTCGTTGTTTAATGGGTTAAAGGGGGTCATAGGTCACCCTATGACCCCCTTTGACCCATTAAAGGATGACATATCTCCCTAGGAGTCCTAGGACCCCTAGGGACATATTCAAATCGTTCATATGGGTCAAAGGAGGTCATAGGTCACCCTATGACCCCCTTTGACTCATTAAACTACGACATATGTCTCTTGTTGTCTTAGGACCCCTAGGGACATATTCAAATTGTTCATATCGGTCAAAGGGGGTCATAGGGTGACTTATGACCCCTTTTGACCCATTAAATGATGACATGTCCCTAGGGCTCCTAGGACCCCTAGAGACATATTTGAATCGTTGATATGGTCACAGGGGGTCATAGGGTGACCTATGACCCCCTTTGACCCATTAAACGATGACATATGTCTCTAGCGGTCCTAGGACCCCTAGGGACATATTTGAATGGGTAGTATGGGTTAAAGGCATTCATAGGTCACCCTATGACCCCTTTTGACCTATTAAATGATGACATATGACCCTAGAGACATATTTGAATCGTTCATATGGGTGAAATGGCATCATAGGGTGACCTATGACACCCTTTGACCCATTAAATGACGACATATGTCTCTAGGGGTCCTAAGACCCCTAGGGACATATTTGAATGGGTAATATGGGTCAGAGGGGGTCATAGGGTGACCTATGACACCCTTTGATCCATTAAATGATGACATATGTTCCTAGGGATCCTAAGACCCCTAGGGACATATTTGAATCTTTCATATGGGTCAAAGGGGGTCATAGGGTGACCTGTGAGCCCCTTTGACCCATTAAATGATGACATATGTCCCTAGGGGTCATAAGACCCCTAGGGACATGTTCAAATCATTCATATGAGTCAAAGGGGGTTATAGGGTGACCCATGACCCCCTTTGACCCATTAAATGACGACATATGTTCCTAGGGGTCCTAGGATCCCTAAAGACATATTCAAATCGTTCATATGGGTCAAAGGCGGTCATAGGGTGACCTATGACCCCCTTTGATCCATTAAACGATGACCCCCTAGGGACATATTCGAATCGTTCATATGTATATGAGTTAAAAAATGAAAGGATATATATATATATATATATATATACTATTTATACTATTTTATGATAATAATAATAATAATAATATAAATAAACACTAAATATTAATATTATTATATCTATAGTAATAATAATAATACTATTATAGCTATAATAATAATATATATATTAATACTATATTGTAGCATAATAATAATAATAATATAAATAAACACTAAATATTTACACTATTATATCTATAGTAATAATATTAATACTATTATGGGTATAATAATAATATTGATACTATAGCTATATTAATACTACTATATATTAATACTATTGATACTTTATATTAATACTATTATACTATTAATACTATTATATATTAATACTATTATACTATTAGCTTAGTAATAAACCAAAGTCTTTTTCCCTCCAATGATTTTCATAATATTAATTTAATTATGGCAAAGGAGGGAAATTATAGCAAGTTTTCTCTCCAAAAATTCACTTTACAAAATCGGATATCTGATTTGAAATCGGATATCCAATTTTAGTGGCACCAATTCTAAATATTTCTCTTTCCCTACAGACCTGACAACATCACTTTTTCACTTCTTTTTTTATGGGTTTTGTAAAACGTTGCATTTTGGGGCCCAACCAATCGAAAAAATTTCAAAAATATAACCTTAGGTGTTTGAATTTGTCATCTAAATGGGGAGTAGTAGTCGTCGAAAAGATAAAAGCAAAAGGAAGATATCCAATGAAGACATTGCGACATATAGGGAAAGGGACAAAATGGAACACTGAAGAAAAAGACAAGGTATGCTAAATATCAATCAAGTTGATGATGAATTAATCAAAGGTGAAATGATAGAGTCAGATAATGAATATGTACAGTTGGGGAATGAAAATGTACCTATTGAAAATGATAATGCCGAAATTGAAAATTTGGAGAATGAAAATTTTCAGGAAGAAATGCCACCAAGTCATAATCCAAATTGCATAATTGACCATGTCGAAGATGACATAAAGGTTCTAAAACACCAAAATGGATAATTGAAATTGATGAAATGATTATTACTAGTTTGGAAGGAAAAAAATCAGAAAGAACCATTCGGTTATGGGCCTCAAGACTATATCAGATGTTTTTCGGCAACAAGACAGTGGTAGAGAAATGTCAGCTTTTCATGCACTTATTAAAGATGCAAAATATGAGACCTATGCTTTCCAAATTGTAGATTCATGTCAATAAAAAGTTGGAAAGAAATGTCATTCTTGTGAAGAATCTATTCAGTGCTTTCAATAGCATTGAGAAAAATATCAGAGAGAAGGATAATAGAGCTGCTCAAAGGGTTATTACAACCTCTTTGGTAAGTCATCATTTGAGAAAAGGTAGATATATGAGACAAACTTGTATTGATTTGAATATAAATCATACTACTTTGAGAAGAGCACTTAGTCGATGAGAGAAAATTGATGATCCTCTTCAAAATGAAATATGGGCATTTGGTGGAAGACTTCCACGTTTTGATAAGAAGCTATCCAACGATGTGAAAGAAGAAATTACACAATTTTGGCACTCTAACTCACGAGTATCACCCAATGCTAAAGACGTCTTAAAGTTGAGAATTGGCATCAGAGACTACATGCCACATCCTAAACACCATTTGGAAGTAAGTCAAACTATGTTGTTCAAACAATTTAGAGAGAATCATCCAAGTCTTCATATATCACAAAGGGCTTTTGAATCTTTGAAGCCATTTTATTGTGTGCCACTCAAAATTCAAAATACATGTTGTTGCAAATATCATGTTGAGTTTTCTATGCACCATGAACTATTACACTCCATCTGTTCTGCTTTGCATAGTAAAGAAATGTTGGAGGATTGTGGGGCTAGTGGGCTTCCAAAATTATCAAGAGACTTGCTAGATCAACCCTTATGTCATAGAGTTGATGGTTGTTCCTTTTATAGAAATGCTTGCTTAAATGAGAAGTGTTTAGAATGTGGTGGCTTATCCAAGTTTGACACATGTTTCCATGAGGGGTGCTAACAAGATCTTGGAAAGATAATACTGAAAAAAAGGGTATATGAAACGGTGAAATACACATTGAAGAGTGGGAGTGAGAGCTCTAGATGTGAATTGGTTGGAAAAGATATCAGTGTGGCTAATTTTATTTCAGATTTCAAGGCAAATCTTTTTTACAAGTATGCAAGACATAGTCACAGGTCTCAGTAGTTGGATCAACAATTTAGAACGTGGAAGGAGACTTTTTCCATTGGCACTATTATATCAATTGTTGATTTTGCTGAGAACTACACATTGCAACCTCAAAATGAGACACAATCTCAGTATTACAACTCCATTCAGATTGCAATTTTTGTTCACATAACATATAGACATGCCCCTAATAGTGCGGAAGATAATCGAAAGATTATTACAGAGTATCATTTTTTTATGAGTGATGATAGATCTCACTCTCACGAGTTTGTGCAACATTGTTTCAAGAATTTTTTTGATTTCTTACATGAGCATGCAATTTCTATGGATAGACATATCATTTGGTCAGATAACTGTATAGGTCAATTCAAGAATGCTCGCATGTTTTATTGGTTGTGTAGGATGCACGTAGAGAGAGGGGTGCCTCATATTTGGAGTTTTTTTGAGTCCGGCCATGGAAAAGGGGAACATGATGGAGTAGGGGCATGTGTGAAGAGAGCTCTAGTTAAGGAGCAACTGAAGATTTCAACAACAGAGCTTCTTGATGCTCGTAGCATTATTGATTGGTGTAGTTTAGCATTATCACAGGGGGGGACTCTTGATTCAGTGGTACATAGGTTCTTTTGGTTGGTTGAGGAAGGGTCCATAGGTGATAGATCAGATTGTGCTACAGTGAGAGACTCATCAAAAATGCATTCATTTCAGAGCTCTGATTCTAGTACATGGACCATTTGGACACAACAACTAGCTTGTTTTTGTTGTACTTGTTTTCAGTGTGATTGGGATCAATGTGAGTCAAGTGAATGGGTGGACATATGGGCTCCACATTATCTTACTCCATTGTCTATCATACCCTCTATCAAAAATGATGACATGGAAAGTTCACTTGAGCATAACCATCTATCAAATCTACTTCAGCCAGGACATGTCTTTGCATTGGTTGCACCATAGGGGAATGATGAGAAATCCGATTATTGGTTAGCACGTTGTGTAAGAGGTAAAAAAAAACTTGCACAACCGATCACGGATGATGATGGATTCACATATCCTACTGGTTCAGTGGTTGTTACTAGAACATGGCTGCGGACATACATGCTTAGAAGGAACGAAATTCCTGCATTCAAAGACTATTAGAAGCACAAAGTAATTCTCATATATTTGCATCTTATTATAGCAAAAAATGTAAAGTTATTGAAGCATCAAGGAAGACCAAAAGTAAAAGAACTTTTTACTATTGCTAATGATGATCATGAAGCCTTGTTGGAGACCCTAAAACAAAGAGAGGACCCTACTGGAATACTCGACTAGGTATATATACTTCTTATGTTATTTTCTTCATAATGATTTAATGATTATCTTGTTTAATACAATAAGTTACTAATTTTTTTATGATATTGGAATGTAGGTACATCATGAAGAGTTGGAGGGGGGTGGTATTGGGGAGAATTTCTAAAATTTATGATGTAAAATGTGTACTTTTTTTGTATATGGTTTTTGTATTTTGGTAGGTTCTTTGTAAGGAATTATAAGAGGAAGATATTGAATAAGTTCATGCAAATCATATTTGCATGTAATACAAAGCTGTAAGGACAATTTTAAGAGCATTTATAACTATATGAAAGATAATTGCTTGCAGATATCTTATTACAAATTTGGTTTTTTCCTTATTTGACATAAAGCTGACATTATGATTATTGAAACTATTTTTATCAAACTAATCAAATAAGAAAAATCTAGAAAGTACAGATGAACAATTAGAATACTTGATTTCTTCCATTTTACAACCAATCATGGCATTTGAAAGCATAAAGAGTCATAATATTGTATAATTTTTTGAAAGACTTTCATATTGAAAAGTTGTATGAAGCACATTTGGGATAAGCCATGAAATCCATGAAAGAAGATAACATGTAGGATAAGCAATATATTTTTGTTATGTCCATTCACATGTTGATTAGATGAGAAATAATGATCTCTATTTTTTAATGTATTATTGTATTTCTTGTGTTGAACATCCAAATTGCTTCCAAAAGATTTGGGACTTATGGATGAATAAGGCTAATATGACTAGTTTAGATGGTTGAGTGGACGGTTATTTTTTAGGATGAATTTCTTGTTGATCTTGAGGTGCATTAGGAGAGCTAGAAGTAGAAAGTGTAGGATAAGGTTTGAAGACTTTAGATTAGATGGATAAGGACCAAGGATAGAATTAGGAAATGCAAAGGGACAGTGACTAGGGATTTCAACATCTTTAGAGTGAGTAGCATGACCAAAGTCATCAATAGACTCATGAGTACCTTTTATAGGAGAAAGACCTTTGATAGGAGTGTTTGAATCTTGAGCATAGTTTTGAAGTGGATATGGAGAAGTAGAACATGAGGGGACACTTTGATCTTGACATGTTTCTTTATATAGCATAGAAAGATCACTTTTCCCATAAGTTTCAGTAAGCTCAATGGATGTAGTGGAAATGGTATCCTCATCATATGTAGAAGGTGGGTAACACACAGGATATAGAAAGGTGAAATTTTGGATGAGATGAAAAGGTGTTTGATCTTGATCTTTATTTATATATTTTTCTTTTTGAGAGTCATCTTGATATGGAGCACCTTCTAAGGACAAGGGAAAATGTGAGGTGTGCATGATAAAATCTTAAACAATAATGCAAGATTATCTAAAGTGGGCATAGTAATCATAGTATTGCATGAATTTTGAGGATCTTTAGTCTTAGTAGCATGGAAAAGGTTTGCAGAAAAGTGAAGGTTAGCTTGATTTTCTTTTAGTTGTAGCCCTTGAGGGTATGCATGGTATATATGGAAAGAATTAGGTTCTTTGTTCGGTGGAGGCATTTTGGAAAGCTTTGACACTTTCAGAGGTTCATTAGTGTTATAAGAAGTGAAGGTGTCAAGGAAATCATCACTTGACATAGGTTCATCATCATGATCTTGTGACACGTGTCATTAGAGGTATCAACAATCCCATCATAAATGAGATCTTGGATTTTATGTTTCAACACTATGGAATCTTTAGTCTTATGAAATTTTATTCCATGGAAGTGGCAATAATGATAATTTCTCCACCATGGAGGTTTGATTTTGGGTTCATAAGGTCTAGAGTTGTCTAGTAATGTGATGGATTCATTATCAAGAAGTGTTTGCAAGATGTTATCATGAGAATCTTCCAATGGAGTAAAAGTTCTCTCAAAAATTTCTCCATGATAATTTTGTTGTTTCTTAAGTGAATAGAATGCATCCATGTCTTCATCACTATCTTCGTCAAAGATAGGTCCATAATGAAATTTTGGCATAGGCTCAAAGGAGGTATCACTTGCTTGTTCTCTAAAGAGGTCTTTAGATCTAGAAGATGAAGATATTTGATGTCTTGGAGTAGAATATGTAGACCTTGAAGAAGATGACCAATGTGTATGTAAAGGTCTTAAGGGAGATTAATTTAAGAATACAATATTCTCCTCTAACCTTTTCTCAAGTTTAGAATTGATTTCTATCATGTGCTTAGAGAGATGAAGGTAAGAAAGATTATTTGTCTCTTCTAGCTCTTTGTATTGAACATATAGATCTTGAAACTCTTTAGTGGCATGGAGGATATCATGATCATCTAGATTTGGTTGAGGTTTGGTAGCACAAGGTTTGAATACCATAGTGGTAGATAGATAATAAAGCATGAAGGAGACTAGAGGAAGCTAATAAGGTGACACAAGATAACTTGATGTCCAAACTAGAGAGGTAGAGTGTTCACATGTCAAAGAGAGGTAGAAATAAATGAGTGACTTGTCAAACAAATTGTCCAAGTAGGTTACAACACTAGTGACTCAAGTCAAGAGCTACAAAAAAATCCCAAATAGCAATGTAGATAAAGAAAGAGAGATGACAAGTGAACAAATTTAAGTGTATTCAATAGATCAAGGAAACCATTTAGTGAAAGATATTCTTAGTATGCATATCATAGACCATGAAGTTAGAAAATACCAATAGCTCTAAGACCAAAGAGCCATTTTAAGCATGTTCAAGCACTAGAGACATAGAAAATCAAAGTCAATTTATGAAACTCCCCTTAGCAAAAAATGCAAACAAATATTTGCACTTGACGTTTTGACTTGGTTGAAAAAGTTTGATAATAATTGATAATATTGCAAGCTTGATGTTCAAAAGCAATTTTTTTTTCAAGAAAGATAGTGACACATGGAGTAGTCTTCAAACAATCAAGCAAGGCACAAAGCAACCTTTCATGATACAAGTCAAAGGGGTCAACCTTTCTTGACAACTTTTCAAAATCTAACTCCTAATGGCTACAAGTTAGTGCCATTAGCTCCAGGTGGGTGGGTGAACCCTAGTGACACCCTTTTTCCAACCACAGAGACCCTCTATCGTCCGTGGCCACCCCGTACCGAGGAGTCCCCAAGGTTCTCTAAGTGTGTTTTGAGGTCAATCTTCTGAGGGTCATAACTCAGAGCTCGTGAGGGCTATTGATAAACTATCAAATGCTACAAGCCGCTGATGTTGAGACCTAAAATAACCTATCTCATTTTTGAGAGATCACATTCTGTTTGGATTCGGCACAACGATCTCGTTCGATGCCAAAACTCGCAGTGTGCCTCAGTTCATAGGTGCACCACAGTGTAACTTTGAAACCGCTAATCTTGGCATCAAATCATCAGTGCCATTAGCTCCGAATGGGTGGGTGAAACCTAGTCACACCCTTGTTCTAACCACAGAGACCATCCATCATTTGCGGCCACCCCGTACCGAGGAGTCCCCAAGGTGCTCTAAGTGCATTTTGAGGTTGATCTTTTGAGGGTCATAACTCAAAGCTTGTGAGGGCTATCAATGAATTGTCAAATGCTACAAGACGATGATACTGAGGCCTAAAATAACCTATCTCATTTTCAAGAGATCACATTTCGTTTGGATTTGGCATAGCAATCTTGCTCGATGCCAAAACTCGCAGTGTGCCTCAGTTCATAGGTGCACCATAACGTAACTTTGAAACCATTGATCTTGGCATCGAATCGTTAGTGCCATTAGCTCTGGATGGGCGGGTGAACCCTAGTCACACCCTTGTTCTGGCCACGGAGACCATCCATCATTTGCAGCCACCCAGTACCGAGGAGTCTCCAAGGTGCTCTAAGTGCATTTTGAGGTCGATCTTTCGAGGGTCATAACTCAGAGCTCGTGAGGGCTATCAATGAACCATTAGAGGAGAAAATTTTGTAAGAAGTAGTGGCTTAGTGTTTTTGCTGAAATAAGTTAGTGGGAAGGCTTTATTAGAGGGTCTTGGCCAAACTAGTGGGGTGTTTGCCCACTCTCTAATTTTAGAGACAATTAGGTTTTGGAGGGAGATTAGGGGAGCTCTACTACAACTATCCTTACCCTATCTTGGACCAAGGTTGGTATCTCAAACTTGCTTCTTTTCCATTTCTTTCTTTTAGCATGGTTAAGCAAATATGCAAGTGTGGAGTTTATCAATGGAGTATACATTGCATTGCATTGTGGAGTAGCATTCATGTGAGTGCTTGAATGGTGTTCATTCCATGTAGATTAGTGTGACACCATTGTGCATCTTGTTGTATTATGTGGAGTATTGTGAGTATGAGGTTTGGATTTCCTCTATTTCCTTGTTGTATTATGGGTGTTGATATTGTGTTGTGAAAATGTGATGTGCTCTTGAAAATTTCTTGTTTTATTTCTACTTGATTTTGTTTTCTTGTTTTGTGCTTGAGTGTTGTTATGGGCGTGGGAATTACACTCACCCTTGTGGGAAGGGAAGAGAAGTCCAGGGTGAAGGGCTTAAGTTGGGTTCAAAAAATGTATTGAGAACCTTGGAGTATGGGCTCCATTGTATGCCATAACCATTCATATCTTGCTGGGGGTGATAAGGAAAATATGGTGTAGAAAGGAAGTTTGAGGAGTTATAGCTGATGGTAGTGGGTTTGGAGGAGGAAATGTGGAGGCCCCGAGAGGGCATTAACTTGTTGATTTATGATAGCCCCGAGAGGGCATGAAATTTGCTGAATTATGATAGCCCCGAGAGGGCATGAAAATTGTTTATTGTAGATATGGTTTGGTATGGAAGGTCTCCATTTTAGAACACACCTTCACCCTATGTTTATGATTCCATCTATGAAGCCATTGTGAAATAGCCTTGGGGGGAAATTGTTCAAGTTTGAAATGTAATGTTTATGCATTGAAAGATTGTATGTGTATCCCAATTTGAGCCTTGTTCCCTAGTGTGGGGGTGGTCTCTTTGAGGCCTATGGTTGGGTGGAAAGAACCCATGGTCCTTGTTATTTTATTGTGTTGCATATGCATATTTGTGTCCAAGGGAGCAATGGAAATGGCTTGGAATGATCATCTTGCAAATTGATATTGGATGATAAAACTTGACATTGTGCCCTCATTTGTGAAGGAGGATTCACCAGCTTGTTCATGTTCTCAACGATCATGTTGGACAATGTTCATGCTACTCATTGTCCATATATTTCAATGTTCATGTTCCTTATGATTTTGAAAAGTCCCTTATGTTGCCCCATTGTGATGGAAGGAGATTGTATCATTGTTACCTAATGTATGTGTAGAGGAAATAATTGATAAGGTTGTATATGCATGTTTCATTTGGAGTTTATATTGTTATGAAAGCATTGGTATGAGTAAAAGATTTGCTTTGACATCATTGTTATCATTTGAAAATGTGAAAGAAAGTTTTCTCTTTGTGGTATTGTAAACGACTAGTTGATAATAACAATCCATAGATGTTATGTGATATCATTGATTGTATAAATTTAAAACTTAGTAGATTGCTTACAATCTTGTTGTGCACTCAATAATTTGGAAGGAAAATTTTATGTTCATATCACATTCATGGATAACATTGATTTTAATTACCAAGCTTAATGCAATTCTAAGCAAGGAAATCATCAAATTAATTTCATGATATAACAAAATGAAGTTTATTGTAAGAGAAGACATAATAAAATCTATGAGATACATTGCTATAGGCATGCATTTTCCTCTCTGGAAAATGTATGGTAAAGGAAAATAAATCCCTTCCTTAATATAGAGCAATAAAATATTAAAGAATATTCTCAGATCCTAGACTGCTATCCAATAAAAATAAAAATAATAATAGCATATAGAGACTAATGAGTGTCCTAGACTAATATATTTCCTAAGTGATAGAATGGTACACATTAAAATCTTGTGACCTCTAAGTCACATCCAACACTCAAATAATAAATTAGTAATTAAATAAATAAAGGCATATTAGTGTGCATGTTAGAGAATATGACAAATTTAAATATTTAACTCAAAAATAAAATAAAAGCCAAGATTGATCTTGACTGCCCTTCTAGAGTAGCCCCCAACATTTCCTAAGCCATCATAATGCAAAAATTTTTCTCCACTCCCCAAGGCGTATTGTTAAATCTGACATTTATTCTGACATGTCATGTCAAAAATTTTATCCTTGAGCTTGCCTCCTTGAAAAGGGGTTTCATCCCCATTAATATACTTGGGTGCATAGGAGAAAGGGTTTATGTCACATCCTTGTATTATGCACTAGTCGTCCCCTCCTTGCAGCAGTGGTCACATGTTCCCAAGCATAGGTAGTCAACTTGAAATTTCTTGCAGCAGTGGTCACATGTTCCCAAGCATAGGTAGTCGACTTGAAATTTCTTGTAGCAGGATAGCAATCCCAAGGGATTTGTACTTAGGAGAATGTCAAGTTGACATTTAATATGACTTGTTCACATTAGGATTGTTGATTGGAGGGATGGGAAAAAGATTTCCTAAGGCTTGGATTATTCAAAATTCTGCCCATGACCCACGTGGGACCTTGTGGGGACCACGTGTAGGAAGAAATGTGGCCTTGGTAAGAGTTAGGGAATGATGAGGATTTAAGATAGATAGGAGATTCACCCTTTAGATTTGTTTTTATTTTTATGAGATAATTATTTAATCATTTCAAGTCTTGAATAGAGGATAATGACACTTAGTGTATTTGAGCTTAGTTTAAGGGTAATGTTTATATCAAGGGGCTCATTTAGAAACATGTAACAATTAAACCATATGGTAATGGAAAAGCTCAATATAGGAAAATAAATTAAATGAAATAAATAAGTTTACGAGAATGCATATATAATTGAACATGATGTTAAGTACGAAGGGTTTAATTAAATTAGTGTTAAGACTGTAAATTAGGATAATTGGATGTAGATATAATAGCGTTAATATGAAGTAAGTTTTTGGGATGATGGGATTGGAGAATCAAGGATAAGGATGGATGGTGGATTAAAATAATAACTCAAATCTAGTTTTATCTAGTCAATAAAGCACATTGATAGATAAGAGTTACTAGATAGAATTGAATGCATGACAAACTTGTGTAGATGTTGGATTTAATGTCAAGTGAATTTTATATTTGGCTTGAGGGAATGTTAGATAATGAATGTTGTGGATTCAATTGAAGATATTAGTAGAATATCAAATTCGATAGAATATATATACCAATTTGAAAATTTAGTGTAGGAATAAAGCATTAGTTAGCTAGTATGTAATAAGGGTCAATAGGCATGCCATTAGAGGTAGCTCGTCAGCTCATGTACCCTATGTATAATTAATGATAATATGATTCATGTACACACCACATTTTACTATGTTAGTTGCATGAAATGATGAATACATATATGTCAGAACGACAATGTATGTTATATAGAAACCTTATTTATACACTTGCACCTAATCCTTGCATAAACAATTCATCTAACAAATTTAAATTGACACACTCAATACGATGGTGTAGTAGGATGTGTTTAAATACTAATCGTTAAGTACTTTGAATTGGCCCTTAGACTTACTAAGAGTTCCTCATTTTATGTGCTTACTAATTTGTACTATGAAACTACTTTGAATCTTAACATGCTTTGATAATAATAATATTGATAGTGAGAAAGTGAGCTTATGGTGAATAATTAGATGTAATAATGTAAAAAGTAAATGTAATAGTATAGTAATTATAGTAATTAAAATAGTAAATGTAAAAGCATGGCAATGTAGCTAGATTAGTTAGTAGTTGATGAGCTAGATAGTTAGTAATTGTCTTTTGTTAGAGTGAGTTTAATTTATGTACTGAAATAGTAATTTTTGTGTTTAGGAACTGTAGTGAGTGCTAGTTTGGTGAGGAAGCAATGTTGATAGAATGCATAAGGATGACTAAATAGAGTAAAGAGGGAGAAAATGACTTAGTATTGGTCCAATCTTTGAGAGGACCTGTAACCAGTAAGATATGGATGCAAGCACATGATACACGTTTGGCACATAAAACAAATTGTTTATTCCATAAGTTGTGTATAGTATGTGTTGAATGATGGATACTATCAATACAAGTGGCCCCTTCTCCATCATGTAGACTTCAAATCTACCTTTGAGGCATATCTTTTCTAATTTCCAATGGTTAGATCCGATATAGTGTGGTAGATAAGTGCACATTTTCTTATTTGACTAAGTGTGCTCATGTGATGAGTACTAAATCTAAATTCTCTAGATACGTGTGTTTAATCGATTAAGATATACTACACTTCCACACCATATAGTAATTGTCACATTAATATATATTGTAATGATTAATGAATGTGTGTACATTGGTAATGAGGATAATAAGTAATTCTGATCCCCTTCCCTTACATGCTAGAATCACGACCTAGTCCATATGATACAATCGACAGACCCTAATAGAAAATTAGTATTAGAGGCTTGTTAGGATATGAATTACCTCACTAATTTATGAGTGTTGTATCTTGAAATTTCTCTTTTGACTTGTGACACTAACTTGAACTAGACTGTCATCCAATCTATTTGAAAACCACCTATGACTAAAATGTTACAGCCGGATGACACTATCCACATGAGTCTTGAACTTCTATTCAATGATAACCTTGTTTTACAATATGTAATTTCTTATGCGACTTTATAAGCTACAAAAAAAAATTAAAAAAATAAAAAATTGTTGTGTTTTTACTAGTAAAATTTAGGGCATGACACATGATCCACGATGAATTGAACAATACTAGATACTAAATTAATATGTATATCATTGTGCACATAAATGACAAAAATATATATCAAAATACATGTATCCATAGACAAAATTTTAAAAACTATATATCAAAGATCATGTATCCATAGACAAAGTACTCAAATATATATCAAAATACATAGATCCATATACAAAATGTGGCTGATCATGCCATCAGAATGTGTATAATATCAATTTTTCTGTATACAATGTGGCATATGCCATCTCAAAATGTCTCATGATGCATCCTACGAAAACTATACTATCCTAGGGTGCTGGTGGATGATCAAAATGTAGCCTCTTCGCTGCACTAGGTGGATCGGATGCCTCCTACATAAACAAAAAAGGAAAACCCAAAGTTAGACTACTAAATTTATATGATTCTACATATCTAACATTGAATTAATCAAATTCATAATGATCTTTTTTGTAATGGAGATTAATACTATCAAAATTTCATAATAAATACCTCTCTCGTCGACCTCCTGCGTCGATCAGGAGTCCTCTCGTATGCCCTCGGCAATGCTGGTACCTCTCTAATTGTGGGTTGTACATGTTCAAATACCTTTGTTAGATGAATCTACAATTTAAACTATAACATTATAATTCATAGCATGCTAAATTTATAACATATTTAATCATGAATTCAAACTACAACTTACTATTGTAGGCTTCTCCTCGGAAGTGAGTGGTCGCATCATCAAATCTACATAACTGTCCCGTCGGACCTTATGTGCACTAGGAGTCTCCTATGAGATACAAAATAGTAGTTGTTAATATCACAGAAATCAGTTTTGAATTTATTTATGAAGATAAGGATTATAAAAAATAAATGATACTTATACATACAATGGGGCTCTTAGTGCGAATGGAAATATCTGATGGTCTATGACGCAGAATCTGTACAGGCTCATCACTAGTAGCGACCCCCTATATACAATAAAAAATGTAATTAAATGGGATTACCACAAACATTTTACAAGAATGCATCGATATTTAGTCAAATAGAAAGTGCCTAATTACCTTTCCTTTGTCAGTGCATGCTGGCTCACCCTCCGCACTTTGCCCCTCCGGGACAGGAGCTACCTGCAAGATAAAAGAAAGATTAGCAACCATATATGCTAAAATATCAAATAGAAAACAAATGTGAACACAGTATAATGTACCGTAGATGTCTCAAGGCCAAATGAAATGGCCGAGAGCGTGGCATCATCAATCTTTCTGAGCTCCTCCTCGGTCATCAACTAAATGTGAATGAAGATCACATACATATAAAAGTCAATATGGCTTAAAAAATAAAATTACTCTATTATAAAAAGTAACTTTAAATCACATATGTCATAACAAAAAAAAATATACACGTACCAACACCGAAGGAGTCCATGCCTCTGCATTCCCCTCCTCTCTCGCATCAGGGTCTGTAGCCTCTGCGTATGTGTCTGGTGTATCCTCTTCTAATACAAAGTGATACTCAGGAAGATCACCTATGGGACCCAGGAAAATATTCTTGCACGTAATGCAAGTGTGAGGCACACAAACATGTGATGAGCTAGCCGATGATGAACTGGCACCAGCATCATCAACATGAGGAGGCAGGATTGACCTAGCCTGAGATATCATTAGGCTACTCAGCCTATGAATGGCTTTGATAGTTTGAGAGCTAGCCTCTATCATAATATTTGGATGCTACACTTGAGGAGGAGGGGAGATATCAGGTGGGGGGACAAAAGTGCCAGCTTTCTTCCACTGGGAAGAGGGTCTATCCTGAGGAGCTCCTAGACCTAAGCCAATGTTGGGCTTCATGCTCCAATAGTTCACTTTAAGTTTCAACACAAATTTAGCATATAATTTTCTAAGGAAATAAAATGGTATGTCTAAATTTCCATGTGGAGGGATATCAAAGACCATCCACCAACGATCCCAAAAGTTTGCACGTATGGCATCATTTGTGCACCATTTAATCGATAGTTTGGATTTTTTTGGGTCAACTCGTAAACCCATTTTCGGGTTCGTAAAAAGGCTGGCCAAATTGTCTTTGCTTATGTTGAGGGCCACAACCTCATCATAATCCAAACCATCATCAAACAAATTGTGCATTTGATCACGCCAACGAAGAGCAACATTTTGTTGGTTTTTAAGGGTTTCAATGTTATCCACTATGGTGTTTAACGTGGATAACATAGGAGCCAATGCAAGTTCATTATTATATGTTCTATGCAAACCTCTCAACTCAGTGAGATTTTCATTTATTAAATCCTCAATTCGAGGAGGGTTTTGAGGGGGTAGAGGATCATTTGGTGGATAGTTTTGTGGGGGTACTGGATTGTTTGGTGGGGGGTTAAGAGGAATATTATTCCTGCCTCAGTGTCATCATTCTGATCAGCCATTCCTATTGAATTGCAAAACGTAATACATATTTTTAAAAAACCTTTTTTTTAACCCTTTTTTTTCAAAAAAACCCCAGATTCAACTAAAACAAACAAAATCATGCTAAAATCTATTGAATTTAGATTAAAAATTAGTTTAAAAAACAAAAAAAACTTACTTCAATATCCGATATCCAATTTTGTATCTGATAGCCGATTGCGTGGTAATATTGGCCCTTGAAAAGTGAGAAATAAGGGCCTGTGGGTCTGTTCTTTTTTTTAATGTATGCTGCAAGTATCGAATATCTGATACTATATTGGATATTCGATATTGGATCGGATATCCGATCGCGCCCATATCTTATATTTTATATATAAGATATATAACATATTTTATATATATTATAATATAAAATATTATATTATACTTTATTATTATTATATTATATTATAATATTAAATATTATATTATATTATTATAATATAATATTATTATATAATATTATTATTATAGTATAATATTATTATTGTAGTATAATATTATACGATTATAATATAATAATAATAATATTATTATATTATAGTATAATTATTATTATTATAATAATATTATATTATATATTTAATAAAAATATTATATAATAATATTATAATAATATTATTATATTATAGTATTATTATTATTATTATTATTATAATATTATATTATATATTTAATAAAAATATTATATAATAATATTATATTTAATAATATTATATTATAATGTATTATACTATTATAATATAATGTTTTTATATTATTATAATATTATAATAATAATGTAACATAATTATTGGATATCCGATAATATCCGATATTATATCGGATATTTGATATGGCTCGGCCTTTCCTTCCAGGCTTGGTACCTGGAATGGTGAAAAAAAGTTAGAGCGGATTTTGAAGCACTTTTAGCTGTGTTCAAACTCTATTTTTTTCACATCGCCACTTTTTGGCACACCATGATCTTGCACATACCTGCAACATGTTGTATTAATTATATTAACATAAATCATTTTTTCATCCTTTAAGTTCTAAAACTAGATATCTTAAAAATATCTTCCATTAAAACATTTAACTCCTCTCAAATACGATACTCAAATCTTCAATTTGATTACCTAAAATATTTTCATTAATTGTTAGAGAAACTTGAGCATGCCCCATTCCTAAGATCATGCTTAGTCCTTTTTACCTTGCATTGGTTGTCCATTAATATAATTGTTAGGTTGGTGCTTGAGTAGTAATAAATCAAAGTGACTACAATAAAAGCTAATAGAAAAAAGGTCACTTTAATTTGCGGTATGTCAATTGTTGTTGTGGTACAAAATTCCATGGTTGCGTGGGCTAGGAATGAGCATGATACTCTAGCATCATTGAGATGGGAGGCATAAATGACCTAAAATGTGAAGCAATGATAAAGAGAGGGGGGAGAGAAACTGATAGCATGCGAAGTCAAGATAATAAGTTGTGAGGGAGGTTGAGGAAGAAATGAGAAGAAAGAAAATGGAGAAGGATGTGAAACTATAGTAATGGTAAGATATGAGACAAAATGGAGGATGGTAAGTCTTGTACCTTCTTGAAATTAACATTATTTCTCAAGTCAATATTAAATCTAGCTATTATCATAGTTGAAGTTGATTGGTTTTCTACTTATTTATATTAATTTGTATATTTAATATAAATATCATGTTGCTTATTCATCATGCTAGCAAAATTATTAAAGTATTGTTGGGAGTAATAGAACTATAGATTAATTTTTCAATTAACAAAAAGTAAATGCACGAGCAAGCTTATAATTTCAGTTACTAATGAAGACTATATTAATGATTTAAGTGTATAATTGTGCAAGTTTTTATGAGTGCCTTTTAACGGAAAAACATATTAATTTCGATAAGTTTTTAATACATGATACACTTATTTTAGTCAATTAAATGGATCCATGAATAATTAATCATTGTTGGCAAGAACATATTTCTCTAAAGAAAATAGTTTACTTAGCAACTATTGTATCTAAAGAAATGTTCATAGAAGTGAGATTATTTAGATGTCAATCATATTAACTTAACTTTATATTCTATTTGAAAAAGCACCAACAAAAATTTATTGTAAGAACTAAATTTAATTTTAAAATGCATCACACTTTATGGTATTCTCTATAATAAGCTACAAATCACAAATAATATTGAATATAATTTTTTTCATATTTATAAAAAACCAATAAGAACATAAAATATTATATAACATAAAATATTATATTATAGAGCACCATGTCAATGATCCCAATATGATTAACTGAAGATTAGAGCAGCCAAACAATATCTTGAATACAAACAACAACAGTTTTAAGATTGAACTATTTGAAATTTAAATCATCTGTGAAGGTTTTACAATATGATCATATGATATTAGTGAGGACTACAAAAAAAACAATAGGCAAGCACACATTTCCATGTTTGTGGTGCGGGAGAAACATTCCCACAAGAAAAGCCAGAATAATATTCAACAGTTGTCTGATTTTGTGCTGCCCATCTTCGAACAATGCCTACAAACCGTAGAAACAAAATGATAGACATCAACTGCTTTGATCGAAGCTGCCATATCTGTCATCAAAAGTAAAACAGATAATGAAATATCAGTTTTCATATTTGAGAAATATTTTTATATAACAGATAACATAAGTTATAGTACTTATAACATTATATTTACCCCAAACATAGTTCAGGCTCTAGATACTGATCTGGTTCACTCAAATCTATTTCACTTTGCCGCAGACGAACAGGAGTTGTGGGGAGGAAATTAAAATGATTTTGTTCATCTTCCCCAAATGCCTTATCTAATGTCTGCCCTCTACTACAATTATATACCTGAAAATATCCAAGGTTGAATATTATTAAGGACTTTTAAGACACTAATAACTTTGAAATGATTAGAAAAGTTGAATATTTATTACACCTACCATTTTTTGAAGATGGGCAACTCTTTCTCGCAGAACTTCACTCTATAAAATGGTCAAGAGAAATGCTGTTAGACTCTCACAATTCGTATAGAGAAATAATTTATAATCTGCGGATCAATTTAAAATCTTACCTCTCTTTCAACTTCTTGAATCTGAGATATTCACACCACCAAAAAGAATTAGAAAAACTGTAGTTAACTTTAAACCCACTTAAGTTTAGGGAAGTTCTCAAAATATTTCACTAAAATCTTACCTTCCTTAGGCTGCGCTCCTCTTGTTGAATAAGCTGATCAGTGATTTCATGCTTTTATATGAACAACCAGAGGAAATAGTCATGAAATGGGTTAAGCTAGTTTTATCAAAATTATTTGACCCACATAGGAAAAGCTTTTGTTCCACTAAAATGGCAGCAAGCTAAATTGCAAACTATTTTTCAGTGTTTAAACAGAGCCAAGAGTTTCAACAGTACTCACTTTCCTTGACTTGATTCTAGTTATTGAATCACTGAGTTCATCTTCAAGATTGTCCAGATCCTTCAGTGGAAGTTCAGTGAGATTATCCCCCATGAAATGCCTGTTAATCCATAATATTTTATGTCTAAATATTAGTTTTTCACACTCTCTTGTATTTTTCTTGACTTAGTTGGATTTATTTTACTTGTATATAGATTAATATTTTGAATTGTATTCTATGATTCACCTTTAGAATGCTTCTATAAAAAACAAATACAATCAAATTCAAAAAAGTAAAATGATGGTATTAAGTAAAACCCATAAAATACCTCAGAGCAGCACGAAGCCTCTTATTCTCAGCTAGTAAGCTTTTAAAATGAAAGGAAGTATTCTGCATATTTGCTCCATCATATTAAAATGTGACTCCTTCAATCTTACTACACAATGCCCTTTTATCTCTTATTTTAAACAAACTATTAAAAATAAACTCAAACTTAGATTTGTTCTTACTGGATCTCCATGAAATCTCCCTTCGACCAAATGGTATCTCTCTATGATTCTTTCTAGGCTGTTGAAATTGTTAAATCATTTAAATTTTAAATGATCGTTTAACAACAAATTGAATGCAAAAACAATGACAATATAATAGAAAAATAATAATATCAACTTTAAACTATTGTTAGATAGATATATGTACACAAACACTTCTTGTAGTTAAAACACATTACTTTGAAGAATCAGGGTATGTGAATAGCTTTCCATTGCTGGAAAATATAACAAGACCAACATCTGCAGAGCATAAAATGGAAAGCTCTTGAGCTTTCTTTAAAAGGCCAACTCTTCTCTTGGAGAAGGTGACCTGCCTATTTGATGGATTTTCAATTTTTTTAATCTCAATCTTTCCTCTGCCCATTTTGTTTCTCTGAAGAAGAGGTTGAACTTATTGCAAAAACACAACAGAAACATCAACATCTATGCAGAAGTTCAGTCTCAGGGTTCCTTAAATGGAGGGAGAAAGCTCCATCGAATATCGCACCTTAGATCTGTAACTTTGGAGATGGCCAATGTATTCAGAAAGGAGTACAAGGAGCATTCTTTGACCGTTTGTACTCTATTCTTTATCCATTCAATATTTCTACAGTTGTTTGCTAGTAGATCACAAGGTACAAATTGGACATTAAACCATCCCTCACTAGATGTGAATGCAACAGTCTCACGCTTCCACATATAAATGGAGACATAAAGGAATACTGTTAACAAGTTTCCCACCTAAATGGAAGCTATTTTGGTAGCTTCTTTTCTCCTATGTAAATAATCAGATTCTAAGAATGCTATGAATAGATGTCAGCGTGCTAATATTATTTGGTTCATTTTAATAATTGTTTGGTGTATAATATTATTATTGATATCAAGAAGTTTTAGTGTGTCAACAATATCATTTTAAAATATATTATAATTTTTAAGTATATTTAATTGCATATAAGCACATCTAACTATCTAAAGTTCTCAGTATTAAAATTGATTTCAGAAACTTATTACAAAATAATTCTAACATTTTCAAATTAGTTACTAGTTTCACTTGATATACTATACTAACCATGGTTACAAGCAATACTATTTCATTACAAAACTATATATTTCTACATAAAACTTCATGTTAATACACTTAAGTCTCTAAAGTAAAACTCTTTATTATTATCTAGCTTCTCATTAAATATTGTATAAATCATATAACATGAATATAAAAAATCAATCATATTTATACTGTTTCACATAAGAATGATCACGGTACCCTCATCTAATAGTTTATCTCCACAAATTGTGTAAGCTACTCTAAAAAACAAGCTCAATACTCCTATAAGTAGAATACACACCATATCACTAGTTTTAGGCTAAATGTTATAGTAGATTTTTCTCAGCTTTTGATACTAGTTCAACAACCTATCCATAATTGGCCTTTTATATTTTTCGATGTCTATGTAGAAATAGAGTATTAACACATAGTGCTTTGTAATTTCTATAGGTGCTAGCTTATAGGCAAATCATATGACTCCATAACACAACTGATGATACTGTAAAATAAGAAACCTAGTTAATGGAAATTATATTATGAATACAAATAAATATCTAATATAAACTCTAAAGCACTAACATTTTTTCTATATTCAAGATTAAGAAAATCACAATATCACATTGTCGTCTATAACTTTTGTGCATTTCAAAAGTTTAACTCTGTTGAATTTTTATTTTCATAATATGAATTCTAGACTATTTCTTTTTGGATTGTATTTTTACATATTTTATAACTAAAATTTCAAATCAAATTTCATGATATATTATCCAATGAAAGAAGTGTGATTCACATAGTGTAATATAGAATATTTATAATCTAGGTTACGTTATAAAGTCAAGAAGCACTTATCCCTACTAAAAAATTGTTAAATTTTTATATAAAAAGTTATTAGAACAGGTCACGTTCACCTAGATGTAGAAATCTACATGAGCCTCTCTCTTTTAATACCACAAACTACTAACCAGTAAGATACTAAAGAAAAATTCAATAAACCCCAATTTTTTCACATAATAGTTATCATTTTATTCATTGTGGGCACATATTGGTATAATAATCAATAACTTCATATAAACCCACCATATTTGACATCACGTAATTATTGAAGATGAACAAGTCATCATATACTACCCCTTTTTAGCTTCAATAAAAATAATAATCCTTGCATAGATCCACCATGTATATTAATATTATGACTAAATAACATCAGATCAAAAGGTATAGTGGCTAATGGTAGTTAGATCCAGGAAACGATAAATGATTGGTAAAAAAAAAGGTATACAATAATAATATTTAAATGTGCGAGTTTATTTAATGAAATATTAAAAGATTGCATCACACATTATATGTAGTCATTTTAATATAACACTAGTATGTTGTATAGCTATAAAATCATATTTATTTGTATAGAAATCAACAATCAAACACATAATAAATACATAACATATTTTTTTTATAGAATTAATAATGTTGTCAATCCTATAAGTGGATTACAATAGACCCCAAGACCAATATCATCATTGACAATCAACACATTTTAATTCCATGTCACTTGCAAGTTGCTAGTAACAAATAAATTAGAAACGTGTTAGTAAATTATTTCCAACCAACAATACCAAGTAAATAAATTGTAAAAGTCAAATTGAGTGAAAAAGCTCAAGGAAAGAAATGATTTGGAAACCATTGAATAAAAAGAGAAGCTTGAAATGGCCTTATAAATATAAAGAAATATAAAGGGGACAAGTTCTAGAACATTAACACATTATAAATTGTAAGTGCATAGTTATATACTCAACCGAGTTGGTATTCAATGAGGGGGACATCTAAACATGATGCAGGAGCATCTTGGGTTCACTGGCAATCTTGCATCAACCAAAAGCTTTTATTTTTATTTTTTATGTTTCTAGTTTGTTTATCGTATGAACAATCTTGTTGTTGTTGTGTTTCCATCTGTGAGCATGCTTTCTTAATGTGGACCTAACATGGATCTTACACCTTTGATTTCATATCTTAATATTTCATTGTTGGCATGTTCTCATTCATTCTTGCTTAAGACATGTTCTTTGTTGGCACCTTGTGTAGCATGTGAGAATTTTCTCATGCAAAATTTGTGTGTGCATGCAATCTTCCATAGCTTTACATGTGGATTCTTGGATCTCATTTAGACCTATCTCTAAGATAACATCTCTTCTTGTGCTTATTTGGGTGGTCGTTGATTTTCCCTTTTAGGATAGGACCTATCTATTGTAACACATTTCCTTATTTTTGAAATTATAATTCTCTCGGTTGACCTGTGTGTCCTAATGACTATATATCGTAATGTAGTTGATGTCTAAAGGTAAAACTCTTAGAAGACAAGATCTAGAGGTTAATATTTTGAGCATATAAACTCGCATGTTGGCTTTTTGTTGTGATTAGAAGGTTGTGACTGGGTAGACCTTATGTCTAAAATATTATAATCAGATTATTTGGATATGCATATAATCAATTGAATCATGTTTTTCTTACATATATTGTGTTGTGCTTCTGTGTTCTTATTATAGAAAATTGGTTTGGAAATTCCTCCTTGAGGATTCTCGTTACCCTCACTGCATTAAAACATCAAACTTGAATGCATATCTTACCAAGGGAGCTACTTTTTTTTTTCTTCAGACTACTCTTATATATTTTACATCTCAATTTTCTATTAAGCCAATACCTTTAATGAGACCCATTGAATTTGGTATCTAAGATTAATTACAATCAAATGATTTCAAATATCACAAAAGTGTAGGCTATGTTGAAGACGTAAAAAGAGAGAAATTATTAGAGTCTTTACTAGAAAACTAAAGAAAAAAGAGAGATTATGAGGGAAAACATATGAAGTACATTAATACTTGTATGTTGAAATAAGCAAAGATAAATATAAGAAGTGAAGATATTAATATATTAATAATTAAAATATATACAAGAAGGTCCAGAATATTTTATATAAACAACTAAAACATATACATAGGAAAAAAATTATACATAACCAAGTCATGAATACAATGAAATAAGGAAGTTGAACCTTTAATCAAGTTCTATGTAGCATACACATATTATATAAAATCCCTATAGAGAATTTGTGTAGCCTAAGGCAAGGGATATCTTGAGTAACAAGTGAATCATTCCAAAGATGGAAAAAACTGTCAATCAAGAATTGAACAAAGAACTAGTCAAATATTATCACCCATAATGAAAAATAATGTCAAAAAATAGTGCCAAAAGGTTAATGGAATACCACATTTGTTGATGATAAGGAAGGGAGAAAAAAATCAACTCTCACACCAAATCAACATCCATAAGACAAGAAAACTTCTATGGATAGATTTTACAAAATTGAGACAACACCAAGGGGAACATTAGAAATGTAAAACATGTAAGGAAGCAAGAAAATCATAAATATTCACCTTGCTTTAGGAAACCCTTGTCAATAAGGACTTTACAATGCTTGTGTGTTGTCAATATCGAATTTACAATGAAGAATGTAGGAAATCTTCATAAATGCAATGGATCTATCAAAACCACATCATAGAGCTATGGATGTAAATTTTCATAAATGAAGAAGGTGATGAATGCATCATTTAGATCTCCTACCTTGATGACCAACTAAATGCTAGATCTTGAAGAGGAAATTCTCACAAAGGATCCTTTTTTCTTGAGTGCCTTGAATGCTTGATCAGAAAATTATTCTTTAATTTTTTGTTCAAGTGCATGTGTCATTTATATAATTATTGTGGATGTCAAAATATGGTGAATTGTATTCCTTTTATACTAACTTTTTGGGCATAAAAGTAAAGCAATCTGATTGGGTCACCCAATTTTTGAATAAGCAACCCTGAGATAAAATTGGCTTGGAGACCTAAAGCCCCTAGAGAATAGGTCAGCCCAGGTCTCCCTATTCAAAAATAGGTCAACTTGGGTAGTCATATTATAGAATAGCTTGACCTATTCTAGGTTGGTCCACAAGGAGCTAACATTGAGACCTCTAAAACTGTGCCTATGAAAACAAAATAAATAGGATAGAATAGGAGAAAGAGTCAATTGCATATGAATCCATCAGTGGTCCATAAGGTTACTAAAGGGAGGGAGCTAAAAGGTTTTAAATTGCAAGTTCTTCCATTTTAAGATGGCACACAAGTTCAAAAAATATTTCTAAAAATATTGTTATACATTTAAAGACTAAACATATCTCAATCAAGTATCATTTATTAGGAAATCAATTACAGGAGAAGGAGGTAAATTTAGAATACATAGGTCAACCAAGGAGCATGCAACTGTAGATATCTTCACAAAGCCAGTACCTAAGGATACTTTTGAGTATCTAAGAGGTAGATTAGTGATCATTCTCATACCTATTTATAACTAATATATTGATTGAATCAATGAAATGATCTTAATGCACATCTTATTGATTGGGTTGATGTTATGGGGACTACTCCTTAAGGGGAGAAGTCTAGAAAAGATGTTCTTACAACATATAGTATTTTTGAAACAACTTGGCATTATTTTCAAAGGGAGAGATAATAAATAAGAAGGAAATCCTTACTCCAAGCGTAGAGAATCAATCAATGGTAAGAGATAGAACAACCTGATGTAATAGTTAAGGGGAGCAACTTAGATAAGAAATTCTATCAGTTATTTTCAATTTGGCATCGATTCCAAAGGGGGAGATCATTGGAATATAGTTGATGTGTAGTGACAATGACTAAGTTTGAGCACATGTTTGATGATAGGAAGATTAATTATTATGTTTTATTGATGCCAACTTGGCTACTTCGTGTTGACTATATCCTTGATAAACTGTTTGGTAGTATTTGATGTTGCGGTTTATCTATAGCTTATGAACTTGTTTATTTGGTCATACAAAAATTATAAAAGTATGTTTGTAGTAGTTTTTTTCATGATTACACTTGTATATGTGATAAACTTGGATTGAGTTATGATTGATTTAAGTATAGTAGGATAGAGTGAAAGAAAAATGAAGAATGCATAGTGAAAGCCAATAAAATGATTTGATTGGGAAATCCAATTCTTGTTGATTCAAGTGATGTGGTCATAGTATGTGTATATTGACTTAATTTTCTATAATATTATATGATCTTTTATGGAATGGACTACTATAACATGCATGTTGCATTTACATAAGATCGATGAGTGAGAACAATAGAAATTTTTAACAAGTATGAACTAGTGATGCCACATCAATGAGAGGTTATGATTTGATTGGTTGTAGTGGATGTTTCTAATTCCTAGTTGTCATGATGATGTGGCTAGATAATATTTGATGGTTCTTGATTGTTTGAATGATTGAGGTGAATAGATTTTTGAAGGGTCTTGAAGCATATTGGAGAAGTCAATAACTAACTAACTATTCATGTATTTGATTAATGTGAAATGGAATCTATATATGACTTATGTATCTAATTGAATGCTCTAAAAGTGTAATACATTTTAGGGTTTTTTTATTGAGTGGGATCAATTATAAATAATGAGTTAAATTGGTTGTACCCTAATACATAACAAAATGTAAGAATAGGGATATATGATGAAAAACTAAGTGTAGATCATGGGTGATAAGGTTGTGATTGAGTTTAGTTATAGAAGTGACTATGTGCTAGTGTGTTTTTATAGCTAAATTAGATATGATCAATAAGATGAGTGTTTCTTTCCACTCATCATTGTGTTTTTTATCTTGTTAGTTTCTATGAGAAAATTGTATAGCTACGTAGATCCTAATAGATCTTTCATGTATTCATGGGAGTGGCTAGTTCTTTTGGTGAGCTTCTCTCCATAGACCCAATAACAACTTCTAGAAGAAGTTTAACCTATGCTCACATCTATATTGGAGTTGGGGAGGGGGTGGATATGTTAGAGGTAGTGAGCTTCCATTCTAAACTGGGAATACATGTTCAGAAGCCGGACTATGAGAGTGTGCCTTTTCCTTTCTTTCATTGTTTGAAACCAGGCCATAAGGTCAATCATTGCCCTAAGGCTAAAGAGGAAAAAAATAGGAAAAAATCTTCTTCCAAATCCAAAAAGGAAATGAAAAAGGATTGGAAGCAGAAGAACATCAAGGGTCCTGAGACTAGTTGCTCTGAGAATTAGGAGGCAATAGTGGAAATCCCTCTAAAAGAAGTGATGGTCTCTAATCAGGATGGTTCCCAAATCAAAGAGGTGGATAAAGATGCAAACATTTTAGATTTGATTGATTCTCAGACCAAATTGGTAGAGATCCATGTAAAAGATGCAAAGGTATCAAATTCAGATGATCCCTAAATTAAAGCGATGGAGGGAGGACCAACTAGTGGAAAAAAGAGGCTTAATAAGGAGGAAATCAAACCAACCTCTGAAGGGGAGAGGAGTCATTGTGATTCTTCCCTTCAAGTAATTCATCAAACTTCTTCCTTAAGGTGGATGGGGGAGGAGAAATTATCCAGAGATGAAGAGGAGATAGTTCCAGAAACTCAAGTGCCTCAAGGTACCAAGGTGGTTCCCTCATCACCTCTGGGGGATCATTCAGCATCCATTAATTTGGAGGATTCTGGATTTGGTTAGAAATTCTTCCCCTGGACAGATTCCAAGAATGGAGGAATGGCTTGAGATTTTCTCATATGAAAACAAGGGGATTTGGAACAAGGTTAAGAAGAACAAAAGTAAAGACCCTTCCCTGGTGTCACCAATAGTGACCAAGAGCCGAGTTAAAGCTGATGTGGGGGTTAAGCCAAAGACACCAGGCATAAAGAGTTTAAGCCAAGCCATTCAAGAGGAGGCTAGAAGGAATTTGGTTGATGGGAGCCAAAGAACCATCAAGGAGTGCTCTATTAAAAAGAAATGAAGATAATATCCTGAAATATAAGGGGGCTAAATGGAGCCCATAAACAGGAGGTAGTAAGGAACATGATTAGAGATCATTGACTTGATTTTATGTTGATCCAAGAAACTAAAATGAAGAAGGATCTGGTGGGTAAGATTTCCTTTAGTAACAACATGGATGGAGAGGCCACAAATTTTGAGGGAGCATCTTGAGGACTGCTCACACTCTACAATAATAAGCATTTCCTAGCAACCACCATTCATAATGAAGGTAAATTGCTATTATGTAAAGTTTTTCATATTAATAGCAAATATTCTTGCTTTCTTTTAAATGTGTATGCCACTAATTCTAAGTGAGAGGAAGGATTATTGGACCAAGCTTTTTTCTATAATTTAGAATTGAAATCTTAACAAAGGAATAATAATGAGAGATTTCAATACTCCCCTTTTTTATGAGCAAAAATCTAGGGGTTTGGCCCCGAACTTGGATAGCAAGTTGGATCTCTCAAATTTCATAAGCAATTTGGCACTCCTAGACATTGATCTTTCTAGTGGGGTTTTCACTTTGTCCAACAGGCAAATAGGGAGTGATTGTATCTAGGTCTGCCTTGGTAGAGCTCTCATATCACCAGATTGGTTGAACTCTTTCTCTTGCAAGCTCTCCCTTCTTCCTAGATTTGGGTCTGATCATTCCTCTATTTCCATTTTGATAGCCCCTCTTACAGCCAGGCAGAATTTTCCTTTTGATTTTGAAAAGATGTGGATATCCCACCTGAACTTGTTAGCTAGACTGTGCTCTTGGTAGAACATTGAGGTGGAAGGGACTGTAATGTTCAGGGTTGCCAAGAAATTGCGAAATGTAAAACGTAATATCAAAACTTGGAACAAGTAGGACTTTGGTCATATTTTCCAAGCCAAGGAGGAGAAGTTTGATATGCTTTGTACTATTCAGGATATAATACAATAGGAAGGATATAATGATCATAACAGGAACATAGAAATGTCAATTCTCTCTAATCTTCATAACATCATTAGTAGAGAAAAGAACTTTTGAAAACAAAGATCCAGAATTAACTAGCTTAAAGAGGGTGATCATAATACTAGGTTTTTCCACCTTTCCACTCTTAAGCATAGAGCAAACAATACGATTACCAATATCAAGAAGGTCTAGTCTCTTTTGACCAATGATAGTGATATTTCTACTAAGGCTATTAATTTTTTCTCTTCGCTTCTTTCGTAGGATCCTACATTATCTGTGGAGGACCAGAAGGAAAGTGTTTCATCTCTTCCCCTTTTGATACAACCTCACCATAATTTTATGTTCAAGGCAATACCAAATTATTAAGAAGTAAAACAAGCTCTATTTTCTCTACTAGCTGATAAAGCCCTAGGGTCGAATGGTTTTCGTACTTTCTGTTGTTTAGTGTGGAGCCTGATCAGTCCCCAAGTGGGAGATTGTTAGATTGTGGTGACTGATCAGGAAAGTACTGTACATACTTCATAAATAGTGGGGTTTGGGGCATCGCCCCGAAAATTTTTTTTTGGGAAGTAGCTGACATGGTAGCCGACATATTATGGCCGACATATGGCCGACATGTTATAACCCTAAAGTAGTTTGATACTTGTATAAAAAAGGGCTTAGGGTTGGGTATTTTTCATGGGTGGTGATACGAAATTGGTTCTTGCGGCGGTATTGAGCTGTAAGGGATTACGGATTGTAATCAGGTTGTAATCACTGGATTGTAATAAGATCGGACTTGCTGTTTGGTGGACGTAGCCCAGGGATTGGGTGAACCACATTAAATCTTGGTGCCTTGTGTTCATTTCTGTGTGTTCTATTATTTTCTGTTATTGGTTATATTTGCATGTAGTTTTTATTTCTGTCCGTGGTTTATCCTAACACTTTCTTCTTCCAGGTTTATTAGGAGGTGGTTAAGGTGGATGTTGTTAAGGCGGTGTAGGAATTTTTTGGAGCTAGGAATCTTCTGAAAGAGCTCAACTCTACAGGTCAGTGCAAGAAGTTGGGTCTCACTTTTGGCCAAAAAGTGGAAGTGTTTTTCCTATTTTTGAAATATTTTGTCAATTGATGCCAAAATTTGAGCCATTTAGATATTAAATATAAAAAAACTTCAGAAATAAAAATTGTAGTGCTTGGGATCTTCTTTTTGAATATTTAATTTATTTATATACCCATATGATAGATTTTTTTTTGGTATGGATCTTTAAAAACCACTTTTTCAAAATGCCTGTTTTAGGACCATACCATGCTTGTGTACGGACACCATAATTTGCCACAAATAAATGAATTTTTGTGAATCCTTTTAAAAAAAGTTACCTGACACACCAAAGATTGATGAAAATATTTTTGATGAAAAATTTCTTTTATTATTAATTTTTAATTGGCTATAAAGGTAAATTTTTAAACCTCTCATGTACGGACACCATAATTTGATCAAAATTTCACTTTTTTCAATTTTTTTTTTTAACTTGAAAAGAATTGAATGTAGATTATTGACATATAAATTTATTTAAGAAAAATCATAAAATAAAAAAGTTATTAAAGTTTTAGTGAACATTGCTATTTTACATGTAGGTACCACCTTTAATTAAAAAATAATATAAAAATAGTAAATAAAACCATAACACTATAAAATTTATATTTCTGAAATTAAGACAATGAGAGCTCTAATGGGTTTTTGTTTCATAAAAAAATTTGATCGAGAAGACCCTCTAAAAATTGTGGCAAGGCATGAATTTGTCAGTTCAATATCTTAGTCAATTTTTGAGAGGCCAAGGCATAGGCTTGGTCTTACCAAGCCTATCCCAAACCAAAATCCGAGGAGGGAAAAAAAATCTCACCTCATGTTGTAAGAAACGAGCACCCGTTATTTGAAATTCAAAAAATGGGTACCCATTTTTTAAAACTAAAAGCGGCATGTAGAATCCCCCTAAAACCTTAAAAATTTCTTTTTTAAGAAACGGGTACCCATTTTTTACTTTTAAAAAATTGGTACCTTTTTTTTAAAATTGGGTACCCATTTTTTACTTTTAAAAAATGGGTACCTGTTTCGAAAAAATTCAATTTTTTTTTTTTTTGAGAAATGAGTACCCATTTTTTGAAAATAAAAAATGGGTACCTGATTTTTTAAAAATAGGTGCCCATCTTTTAAATTTAGGGTCAGGTACTCAAACTGAAAATGGGTGCCCATTTTTAAAAATTGGATACCCATTTCTAAGAGGTCTGATTTCACAGATTTGACTTCCGTGGAATTGCTACCCAACTTTGTGCATTCACCCCTACCTTTCTAGTTCTTATTTCCAAAATCCCTGGGGTAGATACTATGGACCAATTCAAGCCTATTAGTCTCTGCAATTCATTCTACAAGATCATTTTGAAAGTTCTGATGACCAGAATCCTCAAAGCTCTTCATTTGATCATTTCCCTGCAACAGACGGATTTTTTCCCTCACAGACAGATCCTAGATTCTATTATGATGGTTCATGAAGTCATTCATTCTCTGGAGTTTGGGAAGAGGGAGGGCTTTCTTCTCAAATTGGATCTCTCCAAAGCTTATGACTAGGTGGATTGGACATTCCTTGGTTCAATTCTCCAAGCTTTTGGCTTTGATCATCAAGTATGTAAACTCATCTCCCAACTTGTTTCTACCTCTTTGCTTGCTATCATGAATAATGGGGCTCCATCTAATTTATTTAAACCATCAAGAGGCTTAAGGTAGGGAGACCCCCTATCTCCCATCCTTTTTATTATCATGGTTGAGTGTATAGGGAGATTGATTCAAAGAAAAAGATAGGAAGGGATCTTGAAAGGAATAAAGCCCTCTTTAGGGCATGCTTCTTTCACTCACCAACAGTTTGTGGATGATATTATTATGGGAGGAGAAGCTTCAATTCAGGAGGCTAAATCGATGAAGAGATTACTGGATTTGTATACCAAGGGAACGAGCCAGCTAATTAATGGGGCAAAAAGATTAGTTTTCTTTATCAACACCCCCATTGATAGACAAAGGAAGCTTACTGGTATTCTTAGGTGTGGGGTGGGAAACCTACCTTTGAGCTATCTTGGACTTTCGCTGGGGACTAAACCATCGGACTCTTTTTGGAATGGGATAATTGATAGGTTTCGTAAGAAGCTGGTAGGTTGGAAAGGTACCACCCTCAGCCAAGCTAGAAAATGTCTTCTAGCGAAGTCCACTCTTCAGAATCTTCCAATGTATGCCTTGAGTCTCTTTGGGATCCTAGTAAAACATGCTGACTAAATGGAAAAGATCCAAAGAGATTTTCTATGGTCTAGCCTGGAGGAACATAAAAGATATGCTCTAGTGGCCTAGGATAATGTATGTCTTCCCAAGTGCTATGGAGGGCTGGGAATCAAAAAACTTAGGCATCTCAATAATGCACTTCTAGCTAAGTAGGTATGGTGTATATTTAATAGTACTGGGGAATGGAGGGACATTTTGGTGGAGAATTATATTAGGAGGTCATCTCTAAGGTATTTTCTCAATGACTCTGATATCTCGAATGGTTCAGTTATTTGGAATGGGATCTTAAAGGCCAAAACCCTAGCTAACTCTAAGGCCAAATGGAAAGTGGGAAATGGAGATAACATCTTCTTCTAGCATGATAATTGGGCCAATACCTATATAAGGTTGTTCAGAATGAAAGTAAGAGACTATAGAATGGACCAGGGATGGAGAGACCTATCTTTGATTTCGAATGATCTTAAGCTAATAATGGCGATGTTGAATTCTTTGATTCTGAATAATAACAAGGATGAACTGATATGGGAGGGTAATCCTAGTGGATCATACTCAGTGGCCTTAGGTACAACTCGCTTTGGAGCTTGAAGGAGAAACATCTTTGGGCTAAGACCTGGTTGTTTGGCCTTACCCCTAAAATTAACATTCTCTTCTAGCTGATGCTTCAAGATAAAATTCTCACTCTGGATAATTTGGCAAAAAGAGGTCAGTATATCCCTAATAGATGTATTCTTTGCAAGCATCACTTGGAAATGGTTAATGACATTTTCATCCATTGCCCTTATTCAATGGAGGTCTGGGAATACCTCACCAAGAACTATGGGTAAGCTGGTGCAAGCTAGGAAATGTTTTGGACTTCTTTTGTCAGTGGAAGAGCATGTACAAAGGCACAAAATCGCATAGTATTAGCTTATGGACTTTCCCCACTTTTGCTAGGGAGTTTGGAAGGAGAGAAACAATAGAATTTTTAGAGATAGGGAGACTCCTACTTATGTACTTGCAGATAAAATCAACAACACTATGAGAGAAAATTTTTTTATAACGAAGGGTGGAGATATTGATGAAAGAGGTAAGAGTAAGGAAAGGGAAAAGGACATGAGATTGAAAAGATAGGAGGTGAAGTGGAAGCTCCCTCTTGAAGGATGGCATAAAGCCAATTTTGATGGAGCGACTAAAGGTAACCTTGGTCCTTTGGGATGTGGGGGGCATCACTATAAATAGCCATGGCGTGGGTGTTGTTGCTCTTTCCTATCCCTTGGGAAATCAAACAAACCACTATGTGGAAGCTAGTGCTGCTCTCCACATTGTTAAACTAGTTCTAGAGGTGGGAGTCAAAAACCTATGGCTAGAGGGAGACTCATACAATATCATCATGTGCATAAAAGGAGTTCTCCAACATGCCTGGACCATTGCAAACATAGTGGAAGAAATCTGTATAACACTTGGAAAATTTGAGAGTGTTCATGTTAGCCACAAGTATAGGGAGTCTAACTCGGTGACTGATTGGTCTGTCAACAAGGTAGTCAAGAAAGAAACAGTGATGATATAGAACACCAGAGGGAATATTTTTTTAGTCGCAAAAGGCCTAATCGATCAAGATAGGATCTAGGGAGGTACGGGTGAAATCCCTAGTTAATTATGGGAACTAATGCAAATATGTGTGAAATCCAATGCATTTATGGAAAATACAAGAGTTGGCAGATGATGCATTCAGTGTCAAATCACCACGCTTTATGGGTTTCTTATTTTCTTTACCGTTTCATTGGAATTGAAAGAAAAGGAGGTTTTCAACTAAACAAACAGAGGAGAAAGGAAGGAGAGGAGAGGACCATATTTATGTGAAAGGGTATCTCTCAATTTACTAGGATGGTGGAAAAATGAAGTAGAAGAGAACCGGTGGGAGAGATAGACAAATGGACACAAGGAACCAAGGTCTAGGAGAAACTTGAAAAGGGTGGCACTGCAAACTACATCACCAAGCTTCATGGGTATGATTTAGCAATTACCAATCTCATGGTAGAGTCTTGGAAGGATGGTAGGGTTAAGATTGATGGGGTGTCACATCATGTAAATCTGGAGGTCACTACCCATGTCATTGAAATACCTGATGAGGTTTTAAAGTTCTATAGAGACAAAAAAAATCTATGAATGCGGTAAAGGATTTTTCCAAGAACACAAATGAGAAGAAGGAGTTGGTGAAGAGTGAGACTTACTATGATATGGACTTGATCAAGAAGCTCTTGAGGTATGTGTTGAGGGCCATCATCGAGTTTATTTCTTTGGACACGAGGTTTGATAGGGTTACAACCCATCATTTTGTTTTGCTCAATCATTTCTATTATGGAGCTAAGATTTCTTTTTCTTTTTACCTGTATTCTTGCATGAACAAGAATATTTTGGGGTATAAGAAAAAACCTAGTGCTAACCCTGCCTTGCATGAGGGTTTACTTCTTTTTCTCTATGAATATTTTAAAGCTCAATCTAGGAGTAAATCTCTAGCTCATGTTGTGGTTGCTTTGAAGGAGATAGGGAGCTCCAATTCTCCTTAGACACAGAGGAAATCTAGAGCTTAAGTTTAGAGGAGGAGGAAGATTATCATTTGTCAGGGAAGAAAACTAGGGGAAGAGAAAAGGATACTCCTACTCCAAGTAAAGTTCCTTGGAGGAAAAGCCCTAGGGTCATGTGCCCAAAAAAGTTGGTCAAGGGGAAGAAGAGTACAATGAGGAAGGAGAAGATATGGACATGGAGGATGAGAAAAAGGGGGAGGATGTAGAGATTATAAAGGAGTCAGTTGCTAACCCCAAAAAGAAGCAAAAGAGGAATAAAGAGGAGGGCATGCCTGTGGAGGAGAAAAATGATACAGGTCTAGAGATCTCTATGCCCCCTCCCCTTCCCATTCCCCCATAGGAGCAAGAAAAGGAGAAAATGGAGGAGGGAAGCGGTGAGGTTCTTATAAAAGAGAGGCATATGGATTGGAAAAATTTCAACCCTAGAACCTCAAAAATGGGGATTATGAGAGAAGTTATGAATCCTCAAATCCTTGAAGAAAAAGAGGGCGAGATCCAATTGGAGGAACTAATAGAACTGATGCTGATGGCCATCACAAATAATGCAAGGTAGGTGGCTATGAATTTTCTCAATAATGGAAAAAACAACATGATTGATAACTTTCAATCTATTAAATGGCTTTTTAATGAGTTGGAGGAGGTAAAAGATAGAACGCAATAGATGGAAAGCCAATGGAAGAGGAATGAGAAAAGGATCTCGACAGACCAGGGGGATCGAATAAGGGTGGTTGAAAAGAGGATGCAAAATTTGGAGAATTACAACCATAACATGGCTAATCAGATGCTCACTATTATGAATTCTCTCAATGAAAACATTGTCAATCTTGGTGGTAAGTTGAAAGCTAGGGGTTTTGTTGTGGAGAAGGATGAGAAGGACAACATTGAAGATAGGATGGAAGAGGATACCATAATGGACATAACCCAAAGCCACTTGGATTAGACCTGTCAAAAAAGCCAACAGCTCATGGCGGAGGAGAATTAGAGAGCCTATGAAGCGGTAGAGACTATCCAGGACCTCGAAAGGAAGGCAAGGGAGTAAGTGAAGAATTTTTAAGTTCTATCCTTGGTTTCTGTAGTCTTTGTAGGTCTTTGTCTTTTTGTCTTTTCACCTATTTTTTTTTGTTTTGGCCTTTCTATTGGTTGTCATTCTATTGATGGGCTTATTTTGTTAATTTGTAGCCCTTTGTTATGTAAGAACTTTTGGGTTTCAGGATCCCTATAAAACCTATTTTTCTTAATCAAAAATAGATATTTCATGTAAATCCTTTAATAGGGTGACTCATTAACTTGGTTTTAAATCCCTTTACATGATTTATCCTAATAGATCAAAGCTTCTAACAAGGTTGAGGTAAATCCCATAACCAAGTAGCGCTCCTAATAATATTTGTTCTTAACCAAGAATTATTGTAAGCTCCTAACAAGGTGAACCTTTAACATGGTGCATATTTGCTGGTAAAAAATGTCATCGTGGTTCTCTCCTTATTCTTATTGATTTCACAAGAAAATACAAGTGTCATCTTTTCATTTTATTGGATGGTTATTTATTTTGGTTTCTTGTTGATGCTTTTATTTGAAAGTTTATGTTTATGGTGAATGATATCAGTTAAGTTGTGAAGATTGGTTTTAATCTATAGATATGATAGATTACTTATTCAACCCTCCCAGTTATCTTAACCTCATCAATACTAACAATTATAGTTATTGATTCTTGTGATTTAGTGTATAAAGGTATTTATTGTCCAAACATAGCTCTATGGGATGACTACTTGATAGACATTGTAAAGTTTTTTGGAGTCCTACATTTAAGATTTAGGAGACACTATTGATGATATACATCTTCTCACATATGAATATGGTCCTTCTTCATTTATTATGACTAGGGAGCACTCTAACCCCCTTCTTCATGATTGGAATTCTCTTTATCTTCTAAGGCAATATTTGAGTCTTTGGAGATTGGAATTCATAAGTCTCTTCCTTCACTTGATATATCAAATTTCATGGTTTTGGTTGGTCATGTTTATGTATTACATAATCCTAATTATTTTTCAAAGACACAATACATTTTAAGGCTTCTTACTAAATATTGGGGAGGATTCATTCATGCACATATTATATTGTTTCTTCCTAAGGGGAGGTACATCATTCAATTTTCATGGAGAATTTCTATATTGATCCTGGAGAATCTACCATTTTTGTACCTCCTATATCGATTACAGATACTTTGTATCTCTTCCTACTTCATATTCAAAGGAAACATCTTTGCCTTTGGAGATTGTTCATGCACTTAACTACTACTGGTTCCTTGTATGTCACCTTGTACTATAATTGTGCATGTTCCACTTTATATGTGAGGTCCACCTTTAGTGAACTTATTACATTATCATCCTTAAATTATTGCATATACTTTATTGTAAAATTGAGGATGATTCACCTTTGTTGGACATGTGATGTCACCTAGTTTGTGTGATAGCTTATCTCTTGCATATCTCTTATTTATCATGCATTTCCTATATATTCAATAATATCTACATTCTTCTCATCAATTTATAAAATTATTTGAGCATTAATCATTATTGAATCTATTCAATTAATTTATCATATCATTTTGCACTCTTGTTTGTGATATTCAATGGCATTATAGATCTTGGCATATTTTTTCATTACCTTATGAAAATTATTACATGGTATCAGATCTTGATCCAAATTCTTATGTAACAAAAAATAAAGTCAAGAATATCAACATTAATGTATTATTAAACCCATTCATTACTTTAATAAATCATTATGTTAATGTTATTGGTTATTTTTCACATCTAATCCATTCATCCATAAAATTCTCTTTCAAAATCTAAACCACCTATTTCATCCTAAAAATATTGTATCATCAATAATTTTTATGTATGATCCTCACACTTATATATGAGCCTCACTTGACACATTCTACATTAGTATATGATCTTTATACATGCGTGAAATGGTACATTACATAATCTCTTTTTTGTATGTGATATTCATACATGTGTGAGAAAATAAACTTTTTATGTGACTGTTACTCATATTTATTCTGACAAATGAGTGAGAAGGTTTAACATTCATCATTAGATTAAAGTAAGGTAATCATATGCTTTCAAATATTTTTTATTTTTTTCTTCTTTGAGTACATGAAGCATAGTGTGTTGATTTTGGGTGTCTCCTTACTCTATATCCCTTGTGAAGCCTTGTCTATTTACATCAAGATCAAATATTCACCCTTCATCCTATTCAATCACAATGTATATAAATAACTCTATTAGAGGCCATTTTAAATAATTTTTAATTAATGATGATATTATGGTAGTCTCATTGAAAGTAGGCACATTCACTCTACTAGTTCATCATCCATATTGGGAAAAAATTCATACAATTGTTCAATAAGAGGTGCTAAAATTCAATCTCTTTTAGCTCAAAAAAATAGATTGTAAGAAATTATCAATAATTTCACATTTCTTATCATTTTATGTGTATCTAGATGAACTATAAGCTTAATTCTATATGAACTACAAATAAACACCCTCTTACAACCATAAAAGAAGATAATAATTTACCTCTATGAGTATGGATTTACTATGGCCATTGTCAGTATTATTATGTTTGTTTTTTATTGTATCATTAAGGGCTACTACTTGGTTATCTTATTGCCACTTGTTGTTTCCTAATATGTTTTTTTGAACTTCCTATGCAATAAGACTAAGGCCCTTTCCATATGTATATATAATAAAAAATAAATATATCGCTTGAAATGTATATTATTCATTGATTACATAAATTTAAATATAACTTACACATATTATATATTAAAAAAATATAATATAGTTGGAAGGTTTTAAACTCGTTCTTTCTGATCAAATGTGGAAGTATATTATTCTTCGAAATGTGTTGCCTCTTTAACCCAATGTGGTTGTACAAATACTCTAGTAAAAAACATATTTCATTTTTAATTCTCTTGCACAATCTTCCTAGTCAAGACCCACTTGAACTTTTTCAAAGACTGCTCATTCTCTTTTCATTATTACATAACATCCTTATTTGTGAAACCATGTCTAGATCAAATGAAACTTTGAAAAGATTATCCCTTATCCTATTCTACAAGATTATTTTTCTCTAGCACATTGATTTATGTCTACACTTTTATCCTACCCCTTAGTTGCTTGATCCTTCAACAAAAACTTAATATAGGATCCCTTGGGATCATGACCTACCTATCACTTTTCAAATATTATAATTTAACCTAGGAAGCCCCTTAACACTAAGACAATTCTCTTCTCTAAATCTTTGTAACTTTGTTTACTTTTTATTGTGGCCTTGATAGAGAAAAAAAACTTCTAAAATCTATTTTTATTCAACTTGTGTAGTCAATTACAAAATATATCAATATATAGAAGCTCTTAATAAACAATATTTTTTCATGAAATTAATGTTGCGAATGAAATTCAAAATTTTAAAAAATTATTATTATTATTTAAATGCATATTTAATACTATTATTCTACTAGAACCTAGAAACATGTGTTCACTACTTTTGGAAGATAAATATATTATTTAAACTCTGCCCCTTCATTTCTGCAACTGACTACTTCAATATTCCCAACAACCAAATTTTGTCTTAGGTGTTCAATCCTTATCTTTGTCAATGTCTTTGTCAACATTTTTATCAATTAGTCTTACTATGTGTAAAGATCCAAATATATATCACTAGGTCTCAAATGAAATGATATCTAGTATTAATGTACTTGATTCTCATGTTAAGAAATAATTAGATTTGATATTGAAATTGTTGGTTTATTATTTTTTATTAAGGAAAACAAGTTTTGAAGGGTGCTTGAAACCCTTTACAAATCATATAATTTTCAATGAAGCCCAAACATAATAACAAAAAACCTTATTTGAAACAGGTCCCCTGACAAAACAAGGTGACCAAGGATGGCCTTACAGATAACACAGTGCTCTACTACCACCTAAACAGGTTTTAAATGAGATCCTAAAACCCCATGGTTACAAAAGAAAAAAAAAAAACATTTAAACCAGAACCATGTCAAACTACAAGACAACAAGGTAAAGAGACCAAGAGAACCAAAACAAAAAGGGGCAGCCTCAAAAAGACCAAGCGAGTAGTAGGAAAAGAAATCCAAGCCTCAAGATTTACATTTAGATCCTATCTTTTGAGAACATAAGACATCTCAAATTGTTCATTTATTGTTACAAAATATTGACGTTGAATTTTATTTTTCCAAAAGATCTATAGAAATAGGTTGACATGTATTTGATGTGGCTACTGAATACTTTTCTTCTACTCAAGAAACTATCACTATAAACTACTTTCATTCCTATGAGAATAAATTAATCCTAGAACCTATAAATCCATATATTATATCTATTATCTATAAAAATAATCTATATAACTAATGAAATAAAAATTACTATTTGAAATATGATATTCCATATCCTATTATTCTTATTGTATATCTTTATGTGAGCTTTTTATAACTTTTTAGATATTGCGATTAGAAACAATGTCATAAGAGATATCTAACATTGAAGTTGTGAGATATATCAAACTTGAAATGAATCAATAATATTAGATTTTCTATAATAACTAACATTAGTATTGAATTAATATTTTAACTCTTTTTTCCTTTTTTGAATAAATGAAAATCTTTTAAAGTACCAAACACTCCAAAAAAATATTCAACTTATTTAATCTCCTCATACATTATTGACATATTTAGATTAATAAATAAGAATATTATCTAATTAAACAACTTTATCATAGAAAAATTATCCCATCAACCTAAATCTATAATCTCAAATTATTTATTTCCTTGAGTTCAAAATTATCCACCCAAGCAGAAATAGAAGCAAGAATAAAAACACACTATTTTATATCATTTCAATCAAATCCTTCCAACTATTTTAATCCATAACTATCATAGCTGTTAACTTCAGGCTTCTCCTTGCTTCAAACTGTCCCACACGAATTTCTATCTAGTTATGTCGAGATCAGATATCTACCCTAGTTCATCCTACACGATCACAATCTATGACGGTACTCTGTTAGAGGTCGTTTCAGATTGATTCGCATAAGTGGATGGCACCTTAGATTCTCATGCAAATCCAGACAATAGGAATGTACAGCCATTCAAAATTGAAACCATCAAACATTCTCAGTTGTCCACGTTATGTCAGGTACCAATTTATTCAACCCTATTAGCTTGAGAAAAATGGCTGATGCCGGTTGTAGATTGTAGTACAACTAACTGGCATGGAGATGTAAGCTCCAATAAGACGTGGAGCTCTTGAACGCTATCAATACCCTAATTATCGCACCACTCAAAACAACCCACGTTGTGTACATTAGCCTTTATCACAGATCTGGGTGGTAAGTTTTTGATTCATGCATTAATCAGTAGATTCAAATCCAATATATGATCATTTGAGTACGTGAATAAAGCACAGCTATCAAAATCTTCCTTCTTTTCCTTGGTTACAACATAGAAAATAATAGTTTTTTCGTCAATGCCGTCATTGTAATGGGTGGTTTACTGGCTCGAGGGACATGGTGCACTGGACATGGTTGCTCAGTTCCGTGAAGAACATGTCCTTGCAAGTCACAGATTCTAAGCTTCTTTGTGGCTTTTGCCCAGCGGACACGTGGGTTATGGAAATTATTGCAATTTATATGGAGAGTGATGCAAAGTAGGCTGTTTTAGTTTTTATCAGCCATGTTTAGGTATGATTTAGGAAATTAGGATTTAGTGTTCTTACATCATAAAGAAACCATCAAAACGTTACAAAAAATTTAAAAATAAGAGAAAACACATATAGGAGTAAATAGTATCATAATTAAAATTAAAATTAGTGATTATCATGTTTTTTATTCAAGTTTGAGACTAAGAAATATGTTTCAAAATAAATCACTTTCTCTTTTTTATAATAGTTTAATGAACCTTATTACCTATGTTCACTAAAATAAGGGAGAGGAGAGGAGAAACCTTCTCCAAAGCTTCAATTGAATCTTTCACAAAAGGAGATGAATATTTGAGTAGGGGCACCAATCACTAAGAGGCTACCACACAAATTAGAGGATACACACATAATCCATAGTGCAAAGGTGTCATTCGAATGAGAGTGGGTGATAGAAATGTTATCAATGATGTTTGTACCCTTACTAAGTTATCAATTCAAGAACCTCCTAAAACATGAGATGGTCTCTCAAAGTGTGGGTTTTGAGAGTTGAGACCAACCCCTAGACAAGGTTGGTTTCTTTTGGAGCTTCACCCTTACTATTATTGAACTATTAATATAGGTTGAGGGAAAGAGGATAGAAAATAATATGAAATAAACATCATCCTTGTGAGGTGATGGCCAATCAATATCAAAACCCATATTGTTGTTAAAAGCACACACTTTCTGTCCAATCAAAAAAGTGTCACTGTGCGCAACTCAAGTTTTCTTGTCATATTCATGCATTAGTATTTCATAAGAAGATTTGAACATAAAAACATTTTGAAAGAAATCACATGTTCCACATAAAATAGTTGTTTGAACTAGTGACACAATTTTTAACATGCACATAGTGTATTTATTTTTATAGGTAGGTGCTAGAAAATGATATACAAAATTCAAGGATTGAGTATAACATTGTCACCAAAACCATGTTCTCTATTCATATAGAACACAAAATAGAAAGTAGAGAACATCATTATTTAATTTATCCATAAAATATGCTTAAAATTTGCATACAAGCCTAAAAATGTTTGTTTCTCAATCTAAAATTGAGTCGCAATGAGTTACAATGCTAGACAATGATAAGGTAGAACCTTATTTTAGAGTAAAATCCTTGATATATATAGAAAAAGAGAAGATAAAAAGTGGATCTTGACACTTTATTGATATCGTGTAACAATTCACTTCAGAAATATGAAAGATTGCCTTGTTACTAAGTCAAAACTACTTGCGCATCCAACTAAGTTTTCCCTAGTTATGAAGTCCTATAAAGCCTCCAAGATATTTTTGGATGAAGAACATTCCTTTACCCTAACCTCTTCATTGAGAATGTACCTTAGAAGACTCCTAGATTATCTCATCTTCCTCAAACTAAGTCAAAATAGCCCCCTATTTTTTCTCAACATGTTGGACAAGTATGTATTTGTCCTAGATGCTCTCTACAAAAGTCACAATATCAGTTCCTATATATTAATCTATCATACCCTAGATCAATGTTATGGCACACAAAAGAATATAATGAAATATACCTTATTTTCAACTTGTTTGAAGATTAAACTTCTCGCAAAGAATCACCATCCATACGACACATCTAGCAAAGAATGATAGAAGAGTGACAAACACATTTATAATTTTTTGGAATGTATGAGAATTTAATTCTACGTGTTAGATAGGTTTCCTAATTATTCAAGTTAAGTATACTACAAATGGTATGTTCTATTATTTTTTATTAAGAATCAAATACGTTTTGAAAGGATGTGAAACCATTTATACAACAATATGCCTATAGCATAACATTAGAAAACTAGCATCTTACCAATAGCTAAAAAGAGGAACAAAAATAGAAAAAAGTTAAAATAGAGAAGAAACAAAAAAATAAGAGACTAGCCTAATTCAATTTTTTCAGTGCCTTTATTCTTTTATCCTCTAGCAGTGATCTGTCAAAGGTCGTCTTCTTAAGATACTATAATTCTTGAGACAAGTTTACTGAGAGCCTCTTCAATTTTACACATGTCCTTGTATATGACCCCTTGTTATCATCATCAGACCCTTGCATGCTTTTGTCCCCTATCTCCACATCAACAACTTGGACCTACTTATGATATATTTTCTCATACTTCTTCACAAGGTTTCGTATGTCCTCAATTGTATCCTTGATCCTATTCTAGACAAAAATGTTATGATTAATATATTTTTTCTTGGTTTCAAGTTCCACAACTCTTCCATCATAGTTTTTTTTTATGGTCTTCACATATTTCACTTCTTTTTGAAGGGAGAAGAAAAGCCCAAGTTCCTTTCCTCTTTTTTATCCCACAAGCTTCTCGACGTTGTTTACTATTCAACTTACACTGAATGCACCTTAATTTTATGTTTGTCTAGTTGAATTCATGGAAGATCAATTTGTTCATCCTATAAGAATCTACTACTACATTTCTAACAATATCCAAAAGATCTCAAGGGCTTTCTTGATTAGAATTAAGGTGATGTGAATTTTTGGGTAACTCATAGGGGAAGATTAGTCTTCCCTCCCTATCTAAATTTGGCACCATTTCCTTAATATCTAACACCATATATCCACTAAGTGAACATATTAGGAAGAATATTTGAGGGATCTATAGAAGGGTGCATAAAAGGGGAACCTCTTTAATATTTAGGGATTTTCCTTTGGATAAACCAAGGAACCCTCTCTTTCTTCTCTAGGGAGACCAACTTCAACTACACATCAATGTTCCAATATTTTCCTTTGGATTAAAATCTCTCAAATTCCTCAAGAGTCTATATCTCCTCATCCACAAAGGAAATAAGGGAGTGCCTAGATTTTGATTTTGATAGGTAAGGGCAAGACATCTAGGGTTCTATAATAACTAATATTAAACTCTCATGCAAAGCTAGATCCATAGGGTTCTTGATGGTCCTTAATGTTTGCAATAAGAGAGAATAAAACAAAAAAAGGAGAATGAGATGTGAACCTTATGAAGAAAGTGTTTGACCAAAATAAAGTGATTTCTATCCATTTTTACGAACCATTTGTACAAGGAAAACTACATAATGTGGACTTCTAAAACTACAACCCAAATCATCTTGATGGAGCTCATGGAATACCCATTTTGTTATTTTTGAACTAGTTTCCTACCTTCATTCTTCTTCACAAAATTTTCTACAGCAATGTCTAAATCCTTTCAACTCCTAAATAAGGTTTTTTTCCCCCTCCATTGGGAGACCAATAACCTTCACAATCAAATCTTTTGCGACCTCACACTTTTGGCCTAACATAATAATTAATTCATGGATAGGTGCAAGATCATGGTAGGTCAAAAAGTGGTGACGTGAAAAAATTTTCCTTTTCACTCATCTAAAAATGCACTAAAAAGCATGTCTACTTATTAGTAGGCATGGGTGTCAATACACATGGTGAAAGCTAATTATGATGCACAAGCATAATTGGTTATTAGATAAAAAATTAGATATATGATCATACTTTCTAGGAAAAAAATCTATGACTTGTTCTTATCAATTTTCATTGTAAAAAGGGTAGGCTCTATCATGTATGCAATTCTCTATCAGGTATAGGATCATCCTATTGCTAATTTCACTCAAAATTCATCAAGGTATGTTGATTTTTTAATATTTTGTTGGTTTATTTTTGTTTTATAATGAAATCATTTTTTTTTGTTAAAAAGTAGAGTTTTTAAAAATTAATCATTTTTAAATTTTGATTGTAATTGAAGATTTCTTCTTAATGCAACTAGGCATGGACTCAAACCAGCCATTAAACCCACCACCAAATAGTTCAAACCCAAAAATAATCTACAACCACCACAAATCAATCCACCATCGATTAAAAATAATCTACCATTGTTTATTGACGAGAAAATTCTTAACCGTCAACCTTTAGAAGAGCTCATATGTGATCATTTAAACCAAGTGGACTCCAAAACACATATGTCAATATCCCCACATTGCATCCCATTTTTCCAACTTTAACTCCATTATTGAAAACATGGAGAAATTTACAAAGCAACATAATGCTACAATACGTTGGCATGATTCTATCCATACATACCGAGTTTGGTGATGGGCTTGATTACAATCAAGTTATGGGCCTAAATATAACTAAAAATGACACGAGTACCCTTCTTTTGAATCCCCTAAAGGGATTAAAATTGGACCTCACAAAATCCAAGTTGTCAATTAAGTGATGCACAAATGATGCTATATGAGCACTTTTGGGACTTCTTGTGGATGGTTTTTTATAGACCACCCTACAAAAATTTGGAGGTTAAATATCACTTTTTAAAAAATGTATATTTAATTTAATGGGTAAGTGCACCAAGTTGTGGTGCCAAAAGGGGGGTATAAGTGGACACCTTTTTTCTAAAATCAGCAATTTCTAAACTTCAACAAGAATTTGAAGATAGTTACGCTCAAAATTTTAAGATATTACAAAAATAAAAGTAGTAGTCCTTTGAATCTAGTTTCTAAACTACTAATTTTTTTTCAAAATGGTTTAGTTTTAGGTCCTCAAAAAATTGGGCCACAGAAAGTGGTACTGTTTATTCCAAAAATATATAACACAATACAACGTGTGGCCCCCCTAAAATTTTAACTTTTTTTTTGAAAAAGTTACTTAACACTATGTAGTTTATCCCAGATTTTTTGGGTAATTTTATACTGTGTATTTTTTATTTTATGAATTTTTAACTAGACACATCCCAAAAATGTAAAATATTTGTATGCTCCCCGTAGAAATGATTGAAAACTAATCTAAAATCAAAACTTTTTTTTCAAAGTGTGTAGAATGGAGTCTAGTTTTTGAAAAACTATTTTTTTGCAAAATTTGATGATTGAGCTAAAATCTATAGCCCAATTAGTACATGTTGGTTTTTGACAAAAAATGGACATACATTCAAAATAAATAATAGATGAAAGGGTTGAAATAGTTCAAATAAAAAATAAATTATATGGCTATATAGCTAACAAAGAGACTTACAATGTCATGTAACCTAATCTTATCGATGCTTAACCATGAGGAATCTTGAAGGAGAGCGCACAAGAAAAATCAATCATTTTTTGTATGTTTGCAACAAAACATGTCTCAGACCAGTTTATAGACTCCAAACCTTTGGGTTTGATCCCCAAGGCAAAACCAAGTCTTAGGCTTGGTAGAATGAAAATGTTTGAATAGTGTGTGTGTGTGCACCCTATTTAGAGCTTTTTAAAGTTGAGTCTTAATAGTGTGTGCGCACTTTAGTGCCCACACACTATTGAGACATAAATATTGCATAAAGAGGGAAGAAGAGAGGGAGAGAGAGAGAGAGAGAGAGAGAGAGAGAGAGAGTAGGGGATGGGAGAGGGGAGAGAGAGTGTAGGGGATGGGAGAGAGAGAAAGTGAGAGAGAGTAGGGGTGGTAGAGAGAGTACGAGATGGGAGAGAGAGGAAGTGTAAGAAAGAGTAGGGTGGCAAAGAGAGAGTACAAGATGGGAGAGAGATTGAGAGTAGGGGATGGGAGAGAGAGGAAGTGTGAGTGAGAGTAGGGGTGGTAGAGAGAGATTGAGAGTAGGGGATGGTAGAGAGAGTAGGTAGTGGGAGAGGGAGAGAGAGAGGGAGAGAGAGAGAGAGAGAGGATGGGAATGTGTGTGAGAGAGAGTAGGGCATGGGAGAGAGTTTGAGAGAGAGTAGGGGTGGAAGAGAGAGAAATTAGGGGATGGGAGTGGGGAGAGAGAGTAGTAGATGGGAGACAGAGAAAGTGTGAGAGAGAGTAGGGTTGGTAGAGAGAGTACAGGATAGGAGAGAGAGATTGATAGTATGGGATGGGGGAGAGAGAGAGAGAGTAGGCAGTGGGAGACGAAGTGGGAGAGAGAGAGCGAGAGAGAGAGGAGGATGGGAGTGCATGTGTGTGTGAGAGAGTAGGGTATGAGAGAGGGGAGAGAGAGGGGGGATGGGAGTGTGTGCGTGCGTGTGTGTGTGTGTGTGTGTGTGTGTGTGTGTGTGTGTGTGTGTGTGTGTGTGAAAGAGAGAGAGTAGGGGATGGGAGAGGGGGGAGAGAGAGAGAAAGTAGTCTGAGAGAGAGAGAGAGAGTAGCCTGAGAGAGAGAGAGAGAGAGTAGGCAGTGGGAGAGGGAGTGGGAGAGGGAGAGAGAGGGGGGATGGGAGTGTGTGTAAGATAGAGAGTAGGGCATGAGAGAGTGTGTGAGAGAGAATAGGGGTGGAACAAAGAGAGTAGGGGATGGGGGAGAGAGAGAGAGAGAGAGAGAGAGAGAGAGAGAGAGAGAGAGGGAGGGAGGGAGAGAGAGTGTGTAAGCAAGAGAGAGTAGGTGGTGGGAGAGGGAGTGGGAGAGAGAGAGAGAGGGGGGCCAATGGGAGTGTGTGTGAGAGATCTAGAGAGAGAGGCAGGATGGGAGTGTGTGTCTGTGAAAGAGAGAGAATAGGGGATGGGAGAGGGGAGAGAGAGAGAGAGAGAGAGAGAGAGAGAGAGAGAGAGTAGGGGATGGGAGAGAGAGAGAGTGAGAGAGAGTAGGTGGTGGGAGAGGGAGTGGGAGAGGGAGAGAGAGGATGGGAGTGTGTGTAAGAGAGAGAGTAGGGGACAAGAGAGAGTAGGGGGTGGCACAGAGAGAGAGAGAGAGAGAGAGAGTATGGGATGGGGGAGAGATAGTGAGAGTAGGGGATGGGAGAGAGTGTGAGAGTGAGAGAGAGAGAGAGAGAGAGAGAGAGAGAGAGAGAGTAGGGGATGGGAGAGAGAGGGTGGGCAATGGGAGAGGGAGTGCAAGAGGGAGAGCGAGAGAGAGAGAGAGAGAGAGAGAGAGGAGGATGAGAGTGTGTGAGTGAGAGAGAGAGTAGAGGATGGGAGAGGGGAGAGAGAGTAGGAGATGGGAGAGGAGAGAGAGGGGGATGGGAGTGTGTGTGTGTGTGTGTGTGTGTGTGAAAGAGAGATTATGGGATGGGAGAGGGGGGAGAGAGAGAGAGGGAGTAGCCCGAGAGAGAGAGTAGGGGATGGAGAGAGAGTAGGCGGCAGAAGAGGGAGTGAGAGAAGGAGAGAGAGAGGGGGGATGGAAATGTGTGTAAGAGAGAGAGTAGGGGATGGGAGAGTGTGAAAATGTGAAAGAGGATAGGGGGTCGTAGAGAGAGTAGAGAGGGAGAGAGTGAGAGTGAGAGAGAGAGACTGAGATAGAGAGTAGGCGGTGGGAGAGGGAGTGGAGAGGAAAAGTGAATGAGAGATAGAGTAGGGGATGCAAGAGGAGAGAGAGAAGGGGGTATGGGTGTGTGTGTGAAAGAGAGAGTATGGGATGGGAGAGGGGAGAGAGAGATAGAGAGAGTAGGGATGGGAGAGAGAGAGTAGGCAGTGGGAGAGGGAGTGGGAGAGGGAGAGAGGGGGAATGGGAGTGTGTGTAAGAGAGAGAGAGAGTAGTGGATGGGAGAGATTGTGAGGGTGTGAGAGACAGTAGGGGTGACATGGAGAGAGTAGGGGATGGGAGAGAGAGAGTAGAGAGGGAGAGAGTGAGAGAGAGTGAGAGATAGTAGGCGGTGGGAGAGGGAGTGGAAGAGGGAGAGAGAGGGGGGGGAATGGGAGTGTGTGTGAGAGATCTAGAGAGTAGGGGAGAGGAGAGGAGAGAGAGGTGGGATGGGATTGTGTGGGTGTGTGAAAGAGAGAGAGTAGGGGATTGGAGAGGGGGAGAGAGAGAGAGAGAGAGTGTGTAGGAGATGGGAGAGAAAGAGTAGGCGGTGGGAGAGGGAGTGGGAGAGGGAGAAAGAGAGGGGGGATGGGAGTGTGTGTAAGAGAGAGAGTAGGGGATGGGAGAGAGTGTGAGAGTGTGAGAGAGAGTAGGGGTGGTAGAGAGAGAGAGTAGGGGATAGGAGAGAGAGAGAGAGTGAGAGTAAGGGGTGGGAGAGAGAGAGTAGAGAGGGAGAGAGAGTAGGGGATGGGAGAGAGAGAGAGTATAAGGGATGGGAGAGAGAGTAGGTGGTGGGAGAGGGAGTGGAAGAGAGAGGGGGGAATGGAAATGTGTGTAAGAGAGAGAGTAGGGGATGGGAGAGAGTGTGAGAATGTGAGAGAGTAGGGGGTGGCAGACAGAGAGTACGGGATGGGAGAGAGAGAGTGAGAGTAGGACATGGGAGAGAGTGTGAGAGAGATTAGGGGATGGGAGAGAGAGAGTGAGAATAGGAGATGGGAAAGAGAGTAGAGAGGGAGAGAGAGTGTGTGTGAGAGAGAGAGAGAGATAGTAGGCGGTGGGAGAGGGAGTGGGAGAGGGAGAGAGGGGGGATTGGAGTGTGAGTGTGAAAGATCTAGAGAGTAGGGGATGCGAGAGGAGAGAGAGCCAGGGGATGGGAGTGTGTTTATGTGAAAGAGAGAGAGTAGGGTATGGGAGAGGGGAGAGAGAAAGTAGCCTAAGAGAGAGAGAGTAGTGGATGGGAGAGAGAGTAGGTGGTTGGAGAGGGAGTGGGAGAGGGAGAGAGAGGGGGGCATAGGAGTGTGTATAAGAGAGAGAGAGAGAGAGAGAGAGAGAGAGAGAGAGTAGGGGATGGGAGAGAGTGTGAGAGTGTGAGAGAGAGTAGGGGGTGGTAGAGAGAGAACAGGATGGGAGAGAGAGAGTGAGAGAGTAGGGGATGGGAGAGAGAGTAGAGAGGGAGATAGAGAGTGAGAGAGAGATAGTAGGCAATGGGAGAGGGAGTGGGAGAGGGGGAGAGAGAGGGGGGATGGGAGTGTGTGTGAGAGATTTAGAGAGTAGGGAATGGGAGAGGAGAGAGAGGGGTGATGGGAGTGTGTGTATGTGAAAGAGATCTAGAGTAGGGGATGGGAGAGGAGGGAGAGAGTAGCAGATGGGAGAGAGAGTAGGTGGTGGGAGAGGGAGTGGGAGAGGGAGAGGGAGAGAGAGGGGGGGTTATGGGACTGTGTGTAAGAGAGAGAGTATGGGATGGGAGAGAGTGTGAGAGTGTGAGAGAGAGTAGGGGGTGGCAGAGAGAGAACGAGATGGGAGAGAGAGAGTGAGAGTAGGGGATGGGAGAGAGAGAGAGAGAGAGAGTAGGCAATGATAGAGAGAGTGGGAGAGGAAGAGTGAGAGAGAGAGAGGAGGAGGATGAGTGTGTGTGAGTGAGAGAGAGAATAGGGAATGGGAGAGGGGGGAGAGAGAGTATCTTGAGAGAGAGAGTAGGGGATGGGAGACCTGAGAGAGAGTGAGAGAGAGTAGGGGATGTGAGAGAGAGTGAGAGAGAGAGTAGGCAATGGGAGAGGGAGTAGGAGAGGGAGAGCAAGAGAGAGTAGGGGATGGGAGAGAGAGAGAGAGTAGGGGATGGGAGAGATAGAGTAGGCAGTGGGAGAGGGAGAGAGAGAGGGGGGATAGGAGTGTGAGAGAGGGAGAGAGAGTAGGGGATGGGAGAGGAGAGAGGGTGAGAGAGAGTAGGGGATGGGAGAGAGAGAGTAGATGGTGGGAGAGGGAGAGTGAGAGAGAGAGAGAGTAGGGGATGGGAGAGGGGAGAGAGAGTAGGGAGAGAGAGAGAGAGAGTAGGGGATGGGAGAGGGGAGAGAGAGAGTAGTTGGTGGGAGAGAGAGAGAGAAGGCGAGGATGGGAGTGTGTGAGATAGAGAGTAGGGGATGGAAGAGGAGAGAGGGTGAGAGAGTAGGTTGTGGGAGAGGGAGAGCGAGAGGGAGTAGGGGATGGGAGAGGATAGAGAGTGAGTAGGAGATGGGAGAGAGAGTAGGTGATGGAAGAGGGAGTAGGAGAAGGAGAGCAAGAGAGAGAGTAGGGGATGAGAGAGGAGAGAGAGTAGGGGATGGAGGATGGTAGGATAGGGAGAGATTTATTTTCACATAGTGCGTACATACTATTGTGTGTACACACTTTATAGTACATACGTGCTATAGTGCATACGCACTATAGTGCATACACTTTATGTGAAATCACCAAAAATGGTCATAAAGAAAGTTTAGGTCCCTTTTGATCCATATTCTACTTTTTCTCTGTTGTGCATTCTGTTGCTCTGATAGAAAATATGGGTTTCAAGCTATTGGAAGTTAGCAAACACTATTTGAAGACTTTTTGAAGCTAGGAAACACCAAATTTAATCATTGTATATGCTATTTGAAGGCTTTTTGAATATTCTTTCTATAGAAAAGGTTAACTTGCAGTCTTTTTTAAATATTGCTTGTTGATATATAGAGACAAATTTGATTATAATTTGACATGTTTAATAGATAATGAATTCATTGAAATTTGTATGTTTGAATTAATTGTTATTTGGAAATGGTTAAAAATTTGGCAAGTTTTTTTATATATATTATGTATTCATTGAAATAATTGTAACTTTTATATGTATTTGAATGATTTGTAATTTACTAATTGTAAGTAATTCGGATGTTTGAATAATTTGATATATAGAAATCATCATCATGCCAAGGAAGAAACCAAAAACTCAACAAAGAAAGAGAGGGAGGCAGATTTAAAAATTAAAAGAGATAAAATGAAACTACTATGTGAACAAAAAAATTGCAAAAAAATAATGAAGAATTGACTTTCAAAGATAAACAAGAACCACTGATACAAAGAAACAAATAGGAAGAATTGAAAAGACAAAGAGAATGAATGAGACTGTTACAATCAAGAAGACAATTGAATTGTGAAGCTACACCATCTTCCAATGTTGGAGTCATATCATCCTCTCATGTTGAAGAGACACTAATTTTTAGATTCAATGATGTACACACTTCATCATGTCATGTTGAAGGCACAACATCAACATATCAAGTAGGTGATATTTTGTCTTTTGCATCTTATTACCAAGGCACACCATCTTCGGTTCAAGGTACACAAAACACTCAACCTTATGTTGATGTTCAAAATGTTGAGGGAATGGAAGAAATTATAACACCTTCTAGAATTCATTTTAGAAGACCAAAATATTTGATTGATATTGATACTAACATTTTGAAATCAATGCCTGACAAGATTAGCAAGTGTACTTGTCAAAGAAAATTTAATCGTATGTGGAGATTATTCTTTGAAGAATTAAATATTACAGGTCAATGCCAATTATTTTTTGAAATGATGATGAATTTGAAATTTAGGCCTATCATGAAGATTCTTGGGCTAAGAATGATGGATGATTCAAATGAAAAAAGCATTATAAAGAATATAATGAGTGCTTATGACAAAATGGTTTCTAAATTACACACCAAAGATAGTAATATCACAAGATGAGTACTTACATCGACAATAATAAGTACCCAAATGAAGAAAGCTTGGCTCATGAGAAAGACAAGAAAAACATTGAAAATTGGTAGAGGTACTCTAAGGAGAGCCATGCTAAGGCATAAGAAATTGAAAGATCCAACAAAAAATGAGTTATGGACATTTGGCGGTAGACTACTGTGAAAGGATAAAGAAATTAGTGAAGCTTTGAAATCATTGATCGAAGATTTTTGGAAAAATAACATATGTGTTTCCCCTAATCAAAGAGATGTTGTAAGAAGGAGTATTGGTAGCCAAAATCGCGATCCACATGCAAAACATTTTTTGGACTCAACTCAGACACAATTTTTTGCAAAATTTATTGGTATGTATCCTCAAATTTGAATAAGTCAAATATTTTTTGAGATGAGTAAACTTTTTTATGTGAAGATAAATCACACATGCACAACTTGTTGTTGTAGGATATATATTGAATTTTCTAACCATTTTGATGTTTTTAGGCACATATGTCTATTTTTTCATTCTAAGTTTGTTTTGTAGGATTGTGACATGAATGAGCCATCGAGATCTTCAAGGGAATTCATATCCAAAATTTTATGTGAAATAGGGGATGGCCAAACATTTTACAAGACATCATGCTCGGATGGTACATGCTTATTTTGTGGTTTTTTGCAACTTTTATCAATTTGTGAACAGATGGATAGTACACATGCAATTGGAAATGAAATAGTAGATTATGAAAAATTTAAGATAGTGACATATGCTCTAAAAGATGGGAAACAGGGTAAAAGATTTGATTTAGTCATTGAAAAAATTCCAATGTATGAGTTCATGAAGATTTTTCGTGAAAAGATTAGTTACAAGTATGCAAGACATACACATAGAGCTTGATGACTAGTTTTACAATTCAAGTTGTGCAAGGATACGTTTCCACTAGATACCATTGTTTCAATTGTAGACTTCATAGAGAACTACACACTATAACCACAGAATGAGGTGCAAGAAAAGTATTATACTTCTCAACAAGTTTCCATATTTGTTCACATAACATTCATGCATTCACCTACAAGTATAGAGGATGACAAGAAGATTTTGAGGGAGTGCCATTTTTACATTAGCAATGATCAATCACATTCTACAGAGTTTGTACATGGTTGTTTTCAACTATTTTACAGAGATTTGGCTAACAAGCACATAACATATCGTCAACACATTATCTGGTCAGACAATTGTGCATCTCAATTCTAGAATGCATGGATGTTCTATTGGTTGAGCAGGATGCACAAGTTGTGTAGAATTCAATATATGTGAAATTTCATAGAGGCTGGTCATGGAAAGGGAGAGCATGATGGTGCAGGCGCATGCATCAAAAGAGCATTAGCTTGTGAAGAACTTAAGTACAAAGACAGAGTAATATTAATAGATGCAAAATCTATTATCGAGTGGTGTAATGCTACAATGGGTCCAGGTACAAGAAAGGTGAGTCTATGGTTTGTAGATTTTTTTGGTTGATAGATAATACTAACATTGCACCATATGAAGATTGTTGCACACTAATAGAATCAAGTGAGTTGCACTCTTTTAGAAGCTCTGATGCAGGTTCATGGAGTATCCACACACAAAAAATGGCATGCTATTGTCCATCATGTGCAGAGAAAAATTGGGATGATTGTGAGTCAACTGAATGGGTGGACAAATGGGATATACGGGTTTTGGACTCAATTGACACCTATCATCCCTCACAAGCACTAGAAATGGTAGAGATGGATTCGTCTATTGACTTTGACCACTTGTCTTGCGAGTTATATATATATATATATATATATATATATATATATATATATATATATATATATATATATATATATATATATATATATATATATATATATATCTTTTTAATTTCAATATGTAACTTTATAAATTTTACCTAAGTATTTTTTGAATTAATGACCACATTATGTACATTTGTCACTGCAGGCCATGTTTTTGTTATTATTACACTTGAAGACAATGAAGAAGGGATAGATTATTATTTGTGTTGTTGTGTCCAAGCCAAACAAAAATTGGATCACTCGATTATAAATGGGGAAGGTTTAGAGTACCATATTGGTGTAGTGGTTGTAACCGACACATGGCTTAGACAATATTCTAGGAAGAACCCTAATTTGTGGTTATTTGAGGATTAGCAAATAGAGGGGAAGATTCTTCCTTATTCGAACTTTGTTGTCGCATCAAATGTCCACTTGATAAAATATGGTGGAAAGCCACATAATAAGATTCTTTGGAAAGTTCACGAGTTAGACCACGAGGAAATACTTGAGACATTAAAATATAGAGCAGATCCAGTTGGTTCATTAGATTGAATAGGGAGAGAAGGAGAGAGAAAAAGAGTGATCGATTGGATCCAAATAAAATGTTGCAACCTCTTCCTCCAAGACTATCTATAACCCATTTGGCTTCTCTATAACATATCAAAAGATGAAGTATGGTTTTTTTGGACCAAGTCTCTGCTGTTACACTATGGGCCACTTTTTAGGAATAAAAACCCCTCCATTTACAAAGGAACTATATGGAATAATTATCCCCCAACCATACAACTTGGTAACATATCTTAAAATGATCCTAAAGTGAGGATTATTTAATTGGATTGAACTCATCAGCTCTCTATATGTTCTTTTTATGAAACCCTCACCAAACAAGGCCAAGAATTAGGGCCTCTTCAAATCTAACAAAGAAATCATTTCCAGGACCTATTAGTTGGTCCTACACCATGTTTATGGTTATTAATTTTACTATTTTACATAAAACCATGGCCTCCTTTAGGCAGATCTCCCGCTGCTATACCTATGGCATCAAATTTAATGCATTTTCATGCACCCAACGACACCAAACTTGTGCAGTTGGATGGTCATTGGTGCAAGGCACCAAGGAAAATAGATATGTGTCATCCTAGTTTTGAATTAGGATCTAGGTTTCAAAATGATGTAATAAGACCCAAGATGTAAGGTCAATTGGACTTTAGGTGCCAGTATAAGCTAGAGTGCCAAATTGAACCAAGGGATCAAAAATGAGCAATATAGGTGATTTTTCAAGGAAAAAATGATTTTTATGTTTCTCAAAAGGTTATAAAGGTTTTTAGGGTCATTGGTTTAAGTTTTAGGTGTCTAGGAGTTAAGATGTCAAAAATTGCAAAAGTCGTCAAGCAAAATTGCAAAAATGTTGAGAACTTTGCAATTTTGTTGAAAAATCAAGTGTACATTACAACTACCATTTGAAATGTGGTTATAAATTTTTGAATGGAAGCATATATGTATGAGATGACTATACAGTCCTCAGTGGGTGATGGTTGTATGGATTTGATGTCTTTTGAAGCAATAAAAACTTTATTTTCTGCCATTTTTTCTGTGTTTTGCTATTGTATGGATGTTTAGAAATTGGCACATGTGAAAATTTGATATGGTTGGATAGGTATTTTAATTATCTTTCATTTTCATTTGGTTTGAGGTTTTGAGCTATTCATTTGTGTAAGATATTGCCATTTTACCGAGGGTTGCTTGGGTAAGCCTGTAAATTGACTAGATTGCACTTATGGCCCTCTGACTTGCAATTCCAATGGTGGGAAGAAATTTAGGGGTGTATTCTTGCATATGGTAGATTTTCATGGGTAGAAAAGTTGTTTTACTATTTTTGCTTGCAGGCTCTAGGCTAAACATCATCATGTGTTTAGCCCAGTTTTGAAGAGAAATTGGTGTGAAACTCTCAAACTTGTTGTAATGTCCTAGGTGAAGGGTGGAATGGATTTTTGGTATGGTGAGGAAGAGTCCCAAGAAATTATGCTGATTCTATGACCCCATCTCTTAACACTTGCCTTGGAAAGCTAGCCTAATTAGGCCTATTAGGACTGTGAACCTAGTTGGTGTTTGGGTATGCTCGAATAGGATCAGCCCATGAGCCTTTGGAATCTTCAAGAGTCTAGAAAAGAATATCCAAAAAGGTTTTTTTTCTACCACATTGTTTGGGGAGTTTGGGAGTTAACCTTGGAAAACTAAAAACAGTCCTACTAGGATTTCTAGGCCTAGATTTGGGAAATTGGTCTATTGGTGATGTGGGAACCCTAAAAGTGGATGAATTCCAATGGGATAGGACTAAGTATGAAAAAAAAAGTCTTTGTTTGAACCCTTGAAATTATTTTGCCTGATTTTCCCTATTTGGCCTAATTGAGGGCTAGTGTCCCTAAAGCCTTATTTTGGCCCATGTTTGCTAAGAACCCTAGGGAGAGGGTAAGACCTTAGAGAAGTGGAGTCCACTTGAAGAGATAGAGGTTAGCATTGGGTAAAGGTTGGAAACGTTGTTTGGCATCTTGCAGTGGGTTGGATGCTACTAGGCACTTAAGAAGGTTTGAGTGGATTAAGGTTGTAGACTCTGCACCAATCATCTGCATCCTCTGACTGTTCCCTACATTAGTATGCATAATTACATATGATACATGTTAATAATCCATCCCCAATTCACAGATAGAATAGAAAGGGGATGGTTACATCATTTTGCTTGAAGGAAACTAGTGCAAGGCACCAAGGCAAATGGATAGTGGTTCTAGTTTTGGATTTGGAACATTAATAAGAATTTTGTAATAAGACCAAAATGTAAGGTCAATTGGGCTCTAGATACCATTATAAGCCAAAGTGCCAAATTGTACCAATGGGTTAAAAATAAGCAATTTTGGTGGTTTTTCAATGCAAATAGGATTTTTGTGATTCTTAGAAGGTTTTAATTGTCCTTAGGGTCATTTGGTCAAGTCCTAGCTTTTCCAAATTCATTTGTATTCTTGTATATCAAATAGACCTAACAAAGGAGACATAAACATTGTTTTGTTCACACCTGGGTAAAAGCACAAACCTGTGTCACCTTTTGTGATATCTTGTACCATTTCGGCCGAAACACTTTCGACCGTAACGGTTTTGGCTGTAACGGATCCGACCATACACACATGGCAGTTTCACGGGCCTACGTGGCGTGTACCATTTCGGCCGAAACAGGTTCGGTCGAAAGGGTTACGGTCAAAACCTCGACACGGAATAAAACTCGGCGCAAACCTCTAGCAGCTATCATTGTTACTGTTGCAGTTTCTGAATGTTTGGAGAGCGGGTTAAGGGTTTCGGCCGTAACTGGTTGGTGGTTTTTCCCTCCCTATTTTTTAATAGTTTTTAAACATATTTTTTGATTAGTAGATGTTAATCGTACTTAAAATAGTTGTTTTTTACGTATTTTGTGAGTGGAATGCTTTAAATTATTTATTTTTTAATATGTTTAAATTACTTAAATTATTTTAGATTATTTAAGAATGGTATTTAAATTAATTTGTTAGCAAAAGTGTAGTTAAACATGAGATAAAAACGTAGAAAAAAATTAATTAAAAGTGTAGAAAAATATTAGGAAAAACATTAGGGTAAAATATAGAAAAACATTAGTTAAAAGTGTAGAAAAACATTAGGTTAAAATATTAAAAAAAATTAGATTAAAATATACAAAAATATTAGGTTAAAATATACAATAATATACCTTCTAACATAACCTTATATTAACTACAATCATAACCCATACCACATTCTAACCATAACATAGGCCCTCTACTAACCGAATGAACCACACTTAGATATTGATGATGTTCATTTTAACAACTAGTTATTGTTAGGTAATAATGATTCTTACATTACCAAATGACACATAACGACCTCATGATACATTTCTAGGTATTTTTATCCATATATATGTTAAGGGGACCTAGGGACTCCTACTAGGTCATTACGTTTGTTATAGGTTGTAATAGGTATTCATATGTTTACTAGCACATAATAGGTATTGTCAGGTAATAATGAGTCTTACATTACCAAACAACACATTACTTGATCACTTATGTCAACTGCATTTTTCAATACCTTATCCATACATGTGTGTCTTAAGGGGACATAGGAGTCGTAATAGGTCATACTATTTTTTATAGGTTCTAATAAATCTTAATATGTATTATTAGGATATAATAGGTCTTATTAGGTAATGATGATTCTTACATTACCAAATGACACATAACGACCTCATGATACATTTTTAGGTATTTTTATCCATATATATGTTAAGGGGACCTAAGGACTCCTACTAGGTCATTACATCTGTTATAGGTTGTAATAGGTATTCATATTTTTACTAGCACATAATAGGTATTTTCAGGTAATAATGAGTCTTACATTACCAAACAACACGTTACTTGACCACTTATGTCAACTGTGTTTTTCAATACGTTATCCATACATGTGTGTCTTAAGGGGACATAGGAGTCGTAATCGATCATACTATTTTTTATAGGTTAGATAATAAATCTTAATATGTATTATTAGGATATAATAGGTCTTATTAGGTAATGATGATTCTTACATTACCATATGACACATAACGATCTCATGATACATTTCTAGGTATTTTTATCCATATATATGTTAAGGGGACCTAGGGACTCCTACTAGGTCATTACGTCTGTTATAGGTTGTAATAGGTATTCATATGTTTACTAGCACATAATAGGTATTGTCAGATAATAATGAGTCTTACATTACCAAACAACACATTACTTGATCACTTATGTCAACTGTGTTTTTCAATACGTTATCCATACATGTGTGTCTTAAGGGGACATAGGAGTCGTAATAGGTCATACTATTTTTTATAGGTTAGATAATAAGTCTTAATATGTATTATTAGGATATAATAGGTCTTATTAGGTAATGATGATTCTTACATTACCATATGACACATAACGACCTCATGATACATTTTTAGGTATTTTTATCCATATATATGTTAAGGGGACCTAGGGACTCCTACTAGGTCATTACGTTTGTTATAGGTTGTAATAGGTATTCATATGTTTACTAGCACATAATAGGTATTGTCAGGTAATAATGAGTCTTACATTACCAAACAACACATTACTTGATCACTTATGTCAACTGCATTTTTCAATACGTTATCCATACATGTGTGTCTTAAGGGGACATAGGAGTCGTAATAGGACCTCATGATACATTTCTAGGTATTTTTATCCATATATATGTTAAGGGGACCTAGGGACTCCTACTAGGTCATTACGTCTGTTATAGGTTGTAATAGGTATTCATATGTTTTAACTAGCACATAATAGACTGACCTTGCTATCAACCTTAATAAAACTATATCCCATTTACTTTATTAACATTCTTAACTCTAATTCAAACTAGTAAATTAAGTCATGAGTTCTAAATTGTAAATTAACATTTGCTAACTAAACTCATTTACTTATCTAGTAACAAATTTTTCTATCCCTATGTCCTAACTCTCATCTACACTCCCCATAATCATCAAAGCATTTACATCAAAATTTAGATTTTATTCAAGAATTATATTTTTTTATTTCATGTATGTACATGTGTACACTTAGTTATCATTTAATCAAGAAATTTTATTTTATTTTTATTGCATATACATGTACATGTACGAATATTTATTTTTCACATTTGCATGAGCACGTTACAATGTACATTAGATATGGTCTCTAAGATAATTTGTTTTAAAATACATATGTATGTTACATGATTGTTCATTTAGCACCATACATTTAATGTTTTGTATTTATATGTACATGTGTTTCAAATTAAATTTAACTTTTAATTATTTTAATTTAAATAGACTTGTATGTTTATATTTGTATATATATATGCATGTGCAGATCTCTAGATATTTATCACTCAGATTGTAGCTTCACATTCATATTCTCATATTTATTTTCATATATACACTATGGCATCCAGTTCTGGGGATCGTGCTCCTACATCCTCAGGGGATGCCAATGTTCGTGGCGGGGGTCAGAGTGCTGAGTCTGGTACAACACATAGAGCGACCTCCACCCATGATAGACAGCAGTTATTTAGAGATACAGTGGCAAGATTATCTCATGCTATGCAGGTTTTGGATAGCTCGCTTTCCTCTTCTACCACCCTCCCTAATAGGGAGAAGGTTATAGCGATGCGAGAGGAGTTATTTTGTATGATTTAGACAGTTGAATCATACAACCCTTTTGATGATATGAGCATTGAGACATTTTATTCTTCTTTATCTCACAGTGTCACTGGCACTGTGAAGTACACATAGATTGATACTGAGGTTTCCACCGGCATGGTGAAAACCATGTTTCTATCTTATGCACATCGTCATAGAGTCAAAGGCTACTCTGCGACGAAGTGTACTGATCCACTCATTGCACCATTGATGTATCCTCGTTGGTTGGCTACTCATCATAGATGGCCATAGAAGGATGAGTTCCCCCTATATTTCTACAAACAATTATTTGCAGAATTTCATTTACACTATGATGTTGACTATAAAAATTATCCACGGCATGTTGGGCAGGGTCAGGGGAGACTTTCTGATAGATTTAGATCCACAGACACTCCTGCGCCCGTTAACAAACGGGCAATGGTGGGTCCAAACCTTTTGGTTATGCCGAGAGGTCCATAGATGGCTACTGCAGGTGAGAGTGTTCCTGATGACACAATTAGGACACAGATTTTTTCGAGCATCGCCACCGTCGCCACACAGTTACACGAGATTTCTTCTGATCGATGTAGTCGATATATGCTATGGTCTCAAGGTACCGCTCCCACAGCTGCATCATCTAGCACACCTGTTGATGATGATTATGGAGTTGCAGACATACCTTCTCCGTAGAAATTTCTACAGTCTTAGAGGTGGATGCATTGCATCATTTGGCATCATATTTAGCATCTGATCTTTTAGATTCATATCAAGAATTATCTACACTCTCATGGATTCCACTTCGTGACATGAGCTCTCAAATTAGACATATTTTGTCACGTACAATAGTCCTAGAGGATTCACAGAGGCAGGAGGACATTCTTGCACCTTCTACTACTCCTACTGCTACACAGGCCCAGGCTACAGCACCAGCCCCAGCTACTCAGGACCCTACAGCACCCCCCCCCTACTTAGGATCTCAGTGGCACCATACAACCTGGTCTATTTACTTCCATGCTTTCAGATCAGGGCCGCACTATTGACTTGGATGCTGATACTATTTTTTCATTACATGATTCAGATATCAGTCAGATCAGCAGAGCATTACATAATGCTACGGTAAATATCTCTATATGTTTGGATTTATTTTTATTATAGTAAATAATATGTCTATATCTTTAAATTAATGTATATGTGTGTGTTTGTGTATGTGTTATAGGGTTTGACTAATATTATGTTACGTTTTGCTGATCTATAGACAATGTCGACAGATCCTACACGTCGTGAGTCCCAGGTATGTTACAATTTATATACATACATACATACATACATACATACATACATACATACATACATACATACATATATATATATATATATATATATATATATATATATATATATATATATTTGATTTATATACATGTAGATCTTGATATAATTTTTCTATACACATAATTAAATGGCTCACTTGTTATCATTTGACACAAGGTTCAAATTCAGCTGATAGACCCTTTTGGGGACAAGGCCCAGGATCAGGAGGGGGGATGTAGCTGATTAGATCATATGTGGCCTTTTATTTTACTACACACATGTTATGTCTAGATACATATTTATATGGACAGTTTGATGTTTTATATTTTATTTCCATATGCATACATTTTATATCCAGACACTTTGATGTCTTATATGTTATTTTCAGATACATGGTTTATATGGACACTTTGATGTTTTATATGTTATTTCTAGATGCGTGTTTATATCATGGACACTAAATGATTTTTTATATGTTATTTCGAGATACATGCTTATATGGAGATTTTGATGTTTTATATATGTTATTTCCAGACATTTGATCTACATGATCTATTTTTATACATTTAATATGGGTACATTATATTCTCCATATATATGCACATGTATGTTATTGATCTTTTAATGTAGACGTCTATTTTATTGATCTTTTGATGTCTTCATCTTTTATGTAACTTATGTATGTGCTATGCACATGTTTCTATATGTTATTCATATTTTCAATATTCAAGTTTACATGTATACATATGTATAGTTATTCATCTTAATGCCTTAATCTAAGTGTAATTAACTATATAATTTTAATGGTCAATGTACATAACAATATAACATATATTTAATGACATGTCTTAATTAACTGTATAATTAACTAAATATTTAGTCTAATTATATTTAATGTAGATCATGTATTAACTATATTTAATGACATGCCTTAATTAACTATAATTAACTATATTTAACCTAATTAACTATAACTAACTATATTTAATCCTATTAACTATATTTAATCTAATTATATTTAATATCTTACTAATTAACTCTATTTAATGACTTAATTAGTTACTCTATTTAATGACTTAATTAACTCTATTTAATGACATGCCTTAATTAACTATATTTAATGACATACATTCTTAGTTAACTATAATTAACAACATTTAATTAATAAAATATAATGTACATGTAATTATATGTAACATAGTTCATATAACATATACATGTAATCTTAACATAACGATTATATACAAACATAAAGAATGTATCATATAAGAACATATAAAGATTATATGTACATACAAATACATACAAATACTAAAAAGGTTGTCTTAAGGGGAGGTCCTAAGAGACCTGATCTTAAATGAGATATCCATGTCGAATTTAAATAAAAATAACAATACATGTCTAATTTTGCATATGCAAGATAAATGATCCAATGTACAAAAATTTATATAAAACAAATATCCTATCAATATTAAATATGAAAGTATAAGAGCTATACAGGCATAACTCAACTAGAGCTCCACAATAAGTACATAGGTAAACTAGAGCTCCACAAACAATGTATTGTTAGGATCCTCTCTACTTTTTATTATCTCTAGAAGTTTTTCATATTCTTCAATAGGCAATTTCCACTTTTGATTTCCACGATGTCCTTTTCTTTGTACTGGTTCAAATTGTAATTTGGTTGCTATAACATGGTTGCTTAGTGTAAAACCTTTTCTCCATGCTTGTATTCAATAAATTCAATACCACTACCAATTACCCTTGTTTGTTGATAATATGTTCCTTCAATAACAACTGATCCAATTGGATATGATTGTTCATCAGCATCTATAGTTCCTTCTAGCAACTTTTGTTTTGCTTTTGTACATCTTAAAAGATAATAGTCGACATTTTCTGCATTATCTTGTAAGGCTTGAACTGCAAAAATATCTCCTACATGTCTATAAAAAGAGAAATATAAATTAATTTTTAAAAAAATATACATGTATATTAATTTATATATATGTATATATGCACACAAACCTGCCACAACTAAATCAAAAATGCGCTCATAATCAGCTGAATATACAGGATCATGAATATCAATGTCAATGTCAACATCTTCAAAAGGAGGCTTTCTAACTATCTCCTTCAAATCCCAATGTGAAACATATCCATTCTCAATATTTTCACATGCACTCACTACATTTTCCTTAATGCAATCACCACAAAAACATGTTTTCTCTCTTACTTTAAGTACTGGAGGTTTATGGTTTCCTGTAGTCATCACTTGATGTAAACTTCTAATTTCAGGAATCGTTTGACAATTGTAAGGATTAGATCGATCTATATCTGTTACAAATACAAAAACTAATTGTCATATTTCAAAATAAATATTTAATTAAAAACTCAACTTGATTTGAAAAAGACATTAAAAATAAATATAACTTAGTTCACCTTTCACCTCCCAAAAGTAACGCTTATTGTATTCAGTATCTCGAGTAGCAAAATGAACTTTGCACCATTCAACAATTTGATTTGCGCTCTCTATCCTATTCCCTGTATGTACATAAAATATGCATGTATATATAAAATTTAAAATATATGCTCTTAGAGTATTAAACATGTACATTTAAAAAATGCATATATTTACCTGCAAGTTCATGTTGTCGAAGTGCACATTTTATACATGCTCCTGCTCCATCATGCTCCCCTTTTCCGTGTCCACTTTCAAAGAAATTCCATAAAAACTTAACATTGGTTCTAGCATGTTGCATTGCTAACCAATTAAATGCTTTTGCAGATTTGAATTGTCCTGTGAACGTGAAACATGATAAGTATCTACAATTATCCAAGTACATATATTAAATAGAAATAGACATGTCCAAATAAATACAAGTTAAAATAAAGTTAAATAAATGTGTAATTATTTCGTGTATACTAACCTGCACATCCATCAGACCAAATCCAGTGCTCTGAAACATTTATTCCACGATTTCTGAGATCTTCAGAGAACATTGCAAAACAATGAGCCACATAACTCCTGTCATGAACTTTATCATCGCTAATATAGAAATGAACCTCTTTGATGATGATGCATTCATTTTCATCCAATCTTTCTATATGATCCACCTCAAATTGTGCATGTCTATAGGTCACTTGCACAAATATTGCAACTTGTTCAGAATGATAATATTGGCTTTGGAGCTCTATATGAGGTGCAAATGTATAATTCTTAGAAAAATCTTGAAAGTATACAACCAGGTGGAAAACAATATTTGGAATCACAAAACTGTTTAGCTTGCCATCGTGCACCATGACAATGTTGGATATGTGGATATATCAATGGACAGAACTTGGCCATAAACTCATCATAATGCAATTCACTCTCCTTCAATACAATTTTTTTGGATTCATCCCCTCTATTATTTTGGTATGTCTCATATTCATATCTCATCCATGAAACTGGTGTGGACTCATTAATATTCTCAACTTGCATAATTTGAGAAAATTTGGGTAAATTTGCCCAAACTTCACACTGATTTTTGATGCATTGCACTTTGAATTCATCTGAATCTTCTAATTTATCACATAATATGGACCTCACAAATTGTGTTGTACTGCTAGGGATGACCAAATTAGGATCAAGTATTGCCATAACTTTTTTAAATGATTGCAAGTGTAGACCAAATTCAACATGATTTCTACAACAACAAGTTTCTCACATCTTATTTATGCGTACAAAGGAAGGACGTAAACCCTCAAACATTCTTTGACATATTTTGACATTTGAAAATTCTTATTTGAATGCTTCAAAAAGTTCACTTTGAGTTATATCTATGAAATGTTTTGGATGTTCAATTTTGGCCCCTGTTTCTTGATCTTTATTTTGTATAGTATCGCGCCTATTGGAAGAAACACGAGAATGTGTGGTCCAAAATTCAATAACTTGTCTTTTTACTTCTTCAGAAATCCTGTCTTTTCGAGGAACTCTACAAATAGTCACCCAGTTATTCTCAATGTTATCATCTAGCATATTTCTCCTCTTGATGTATCTCTAGACAGTTCTTCTAGATATATGTAGTACATCAGAAATTGCACGTACCTGTTTTCTATGTGTCAATTTTCTACTAGATATAGTAGTCAACAATGCTCTACATGCATTACTCAAATCACCTCCTCGAGTTGTGTTGTCAATTTTGTTATAAGCATTTTGCAAATTTTCAACTATTTCTTTATTAATATTATAAGCATGGCTTTTCCTGTTATCAACACCCAACAACTCTAAGACAGGTCTCATATCTCTTCTCCTAAATAACTTGACAAATAATTGTGCCTGTCCAAATATGCTTTTATCCTTGAAATATTCATCCCACATGTTCTGAAAATGCTTTTTGATAGTGTTATCATATATCATATCTTTAGATGGAATTTGGTTAAAAGTAGTTCTTCATCCAAATCCATCAAATTTTTTATGCTTTCTAATTTGTCTCTATCAATAGAACTGCCAATTTCTTCCTCTTCATTACTTTCATTTTCTTCATGAATCTCATCATGTTCAGGAATTTCAGTAGGTTGGTTTTGAGCATGTTTTGTATGGCCTTTCATTTTTTCATCTCTTTTTCTATCATATTTCCTTGATCTTTTCCTTTTACTACCCATTGAATAATTCAACCTATAGAAAAATAAATTAAAAAATTAGATTTCAGTAAATATCAGCTAATGGTTCAATATATAATACATAAAAATAAAAATAATTAGAAGAGAAAAAAAGAACCTTTAAATTATTCGATCCTTTGCAATATTGATTAAATCCGCAAAACAGTTGTTGAAAATTGCTTCAAAATTAATTATTTTTTGCAAATCTTCTTTCAATTTTCGCTGTCCCTGTATATTTAATTATTTTAAAAAGAGAAAACAATATTTTTTTATATCAAAAAGTCACACTAACTGCTAGCGGTTTCTCAAGCCGACTAGGGGTTTCGACCGTAACTGTTCCGGCCAAAATAGTTACGACTGAAACAATTCCGACCGTAATTGTTTATGTGGCAGCCTATGTGGTAGCCAAACAAGCAAAAATCAAAACTTCTGTAAACATCTCACTTTGAAGGCCAATTTGACCTACTAAATTGAAGTATTTTTTAAAACTAAAAATATACTTTAGTAGTTCTCGGAGTCACGATTATGATTGTATACTTTTTTTAAAGTTTTGATTATGAATAATATGTTATAATTTAAAAATATTACAAGTAGGTATCTTAAGATTCAGGAAGATGTCTATTCAAAAATAAGAAAAAAATAGTAAATCATGTTAATTTTTTTTTTTTTTTTAATGGTGCACTAGAGGAGAGAGTCTTCTTCAAGAATATGTAATTTTTTATTAAAAATATGTAGATTTGATGGAAAATGTTTGATGGGAGAAAAAAAATGTCTATTTCTGATAACTTTGACTTTGACCAGTTATAACTTCAAAAATATTAGCTGAATTTCAATTTTTCTTTTTCGGTGCACTAGGTATACATGTTAACTCTAACATATTCCAAAATCAAACCAAAATATGAAGATTTGCATATATTTGTTTGACAGAAAGAAAACTCTATATTTTTAGTATTTTAAAAAAATTTAAAAATACACTTTAAAAATTCAAAAATAAATAAAATTTTCACTCAATTTAAAAAAAAAAAATTATATACATAAACTTCATCCAATTTTACACATTTCATTAGTTTACATCATCTTCAAATTCTAAGCACAAATGCCACTTTTATTTCGTTAAAGTTGAAGACTTTAAATTCTGATATCACTTCTCCTTTATAAAAGGTGACACAGGTTTGTGCTTTTACCCACCTCTTATTGAATTTGGTTCACCCCTATCTTTAGAGTATAGAGTGGAACTTAATGTTCATGTGTAAACTACAAAAACTATTTATATTATTTAATTCTAGTATACCATATAATTTTGCTAGGTCTCTATATTGAAAAGAAATGGTGGATGTAATTATAGTTGCATGTCTTGGGTTTAAATCTCCCTTGCATGATATTTTTTTGGAAAAGAATATTGAGGGATGCAATTCAAGATGCAATAGATGTACTTGCTAAACACTATAAAGAGTGGGATATGATAGGTTATCATATCATCTAAAATGACTTACATGATTAAAAAATAATCTTGGCACAAATTTTCATGAAATCTATAGATGCATTACATAGGCCCATATCAAAACATACAATTTTCACTTTATTATTGTTAGAGTAAATAATTAATATTTAATTATTTATTCTATTGCTTAAGTTTACTTAGGTCATGCATTTATTTAATATTTCATATTTAATGCATGTAGTGGTTAGTTGTTGACAACTCGGGAGTTTGTTCCTTTTTTAGCATATTCCACTTTTTGTGGATGTGTGCTGAGTTGTCAATCTTATCTTCTACCTCCTTCCAGCTTGTTCTACAAGCTTCCATGAGCTCTTTATATTCGGGCTCTCTCTCATTGTAACATATCGATCATCATATCACATTATTGTAAATACATTTCTTATTGTGTTTGCATTCATGATGTCTCTCATGTCCGTTTAGGGTTTTTGCCCGTGCTCCATGCTCCTCCCCTTCTATGGCTTCTCTTTGACAGGTTTTGCATGCAGGTGATCTTGGCGTCTTTGGAGTTGGCTTTCCTCAACTCCAACATGGTATCAGAGCCTTCCTGCTGCTGCTTCGTTGAGGAAATTTTGAAGCCGTGATTTGAAGTCACAAACCCTAGTTTGTTTGTGCAATTTTTCTTCAAATCAGGGGATCAACAATTTTTGGAGCACTTTCAGCCCAAACGGACATCACCATTGGATCCGGAAGGCCGTTTGCAGTCAGGATTCATATAAAACTTGTCGTTTTTGGAGACAGGGCAATTTTGGCAAATTTTTGAGGCTTCCAGGAGTCTGTCGTACGGTCGTACGGACGCTGCGACGGATTTTTTTAAAAAATATATATATTCGGCAATGCCGCCGCCGCACCACCTGCGCGCAGCCCGCAGCGGCCGCAGCAGGCAGCGCCGCCCGCGCTCCACCGCGGCCCGGCCTCCTCCCAGCCGTCGCCCGTCCGCCGCCCTCCGCCGGCGGCTCCTCTGCCTCCGCCGCCCCTGCGGCCACCTCCGCCAGTTCTCCGCCCACCGCTCCGGCAGCTCCGCCCACCAGCTGTACAGCACAGTCAGCGACACGTGGCGTCTTCTGCCGCGTTCTGTGACTGACACGTGGCAGGCGTGCCACGTGGCCTCTGCCACGTCATCGTTCGTACTGCCACGTGGCACTTCTTTTTTGCGGCGACGGCCTCCAAGACGTCAAATTTAATCGCATGAATTGCTGACGTCAGCGCTGCATCATCCTTGCTTGCACTCTCCTTCAAGTTCTCTTTTGGACCTACTTGTGGTTTTTTGGCCATAACTCTTGCATACGGAGGTATTTTTCCGATCCGAAAGAAGCGCTGGAAAGCTGGTTCCGAGACGGAGATTTTGATGTAGGTATTTTTTGGTTTTGATGCTTTTTTATTGCTCGTTTTTTCTGTTGAAGTCTGAAGTCCTATTTTTGACTCCGGCATGCATATCTTTTGCGTCCCATGTCTGTTTTTGGAAAACTTTATATTTTTGGAAAGCTGGTTTTCTCATCTTTTCAGAAATGTAGTCCTTTTTCTTCGTTTTTGGCCTCTGCTCTTTCTATCATAGTTTTGGCGTTTTTGCTCTATGGTTGATATTTTGAGTGTTTTAGGCCCGAGGATCATTTTCCTGGCATGGTTTGCTTTCTTTTCGGCTGTACTTTCTTTTGGTTCAGCTCTTTTTCAGTTCTGATCATTGTAGCTATCCTTTTGAAGCACTTTTCTATTTTGCACTGAGATAAATTGTCACTTTTGCATTCTGGAGGTCATGAACGTTGTTTTGAGTCAGCTGTGCATGCACTATTTCATAAAGCACCATGGGGGGGATTATTTGTTTGCTATTTTAGGCATTCTCCCTTTGTCAAGTGAGTGTCCCTTCCATGACATTAGCCCCATGCAGAGTCAGTTAGACCGTGTCTTTATCGGTGTCTGTATCTCTTTTCCTCTTTCCTCGTTCTTGGTTCGTTTGCAGGAGATTTTGGCTCACCTTCTCAGTTGCCTGTCATCACACCCCGTTTGCATTAAGGGGGGGTTATGTTGTGTTCTAATGCATCCATGGTTTGATGGTTCGATAGTGTGAACTATGTATTTAGTGGTTGATCCTATATACAAGGCGATTGCAGTGGCTGGCTACCTATGCATTTCGGTGAGATGGATCATCTACCATATAGACATGCTCAGTTCGTGCCTTCTTCTTCCATGGAGGTTTCTTCAGATCAGCAGTTTGGCAGATTTGCGACTTCTTCATGCTTCAGTGATGCTGCTTCTTCATGATCACTCTTTGTTCCTGTTTTAGGGGACAATTTCCCTAGTTGGAGACTTCTTCAGCTCTTCACTGGGTTCTTACCTCTTTTTAGGGGAGGGTTTTTCCCATGTGGTTTTCTCTCTTTCCCTGTTTACAGAGGTTTCATCTTCTTGCATTGTACTTGGGTACCTAAAATGGCCTCGTTGCCGGGACCCATTATGCATTTCATCTTAGCTTTGTGAGCTTAAGGCATTTCCCTAAGTTGCACTTAAGGGGGGGTGTTAGAGTAAATAATTAATATTTAATTATTTATTCTATTGCTTAAGTTTACTTAGGTCATGCATTTATTTAATATTTCATATTTAATGCATGTAGTGGTTAGTTGTTGACAACTCGAGAGTTTGTTCCTTTTTTAGCATATTCCACTTTTTGTGGATGTGTGATGAGTTGTCAATCTTATCTTCTACCTCCTTCCAGCTTGTTCTACAAGCTTCCATGAGCTCTTTATATTCGGGCTCTCTCTCATTGTAACATATCGATCATCATATCACATTATTGTAAATACATTTCTTATTGTGTTTGCATTCATGATGTCTCTCATGTCCGTTTAGGGTTTTTGCCCGTGCTCCATGCTCCTCCCCTTCTATGGCTTCTCTTTGACAGGTTTTGCATGCAGGTGATCTTGGCGTCTTCGGAGTTGGCTTTCCTCAACTCCAACAATTATATTATGTGGCTAATGGAAGATAAGTTTTAGGATCTCATATGCACAACATTATCTTCACTTTTTACTAGAAGTCATTGATAAACTTCCATGAATTAAATCTGTAATGATGACAGGTCAAACTATTAGCAAATTTATTTATAATATGATACCTTCCTTCACAGATAGTAATGAATGTTATCCAAAATGACAAAATTTTCTACCCACTTCTTTGCATTCCAAACTCCTTGGTCATAGAAGATAAAATAAATATTTAAAAATTACATGAAATTTTCACAATCCATATTGATGGTTTCTTAATACTTTTGAATTTGACCATATGGGGATTTTTTATTACAAGGCCAAATCCAAAAAAGCACTAAGAAACAATGCATTTTTTTTAATAGAGCAAGTTGAGATAGGTTTTCTAATCATTTACGGTAAATTTATATACTTTGTGAGATCTTTATTCATATGAGCAAGAATTGCACAAATGTAGAGGTCTCTAATTAGAGTTTTGAGACTAGTTGGTGGGGAAAATGGTGTGGATTATGCATATGATGCAATTGATACAACCAAGGGGATCATCAAGTCTAAAATACACAATAGTTTGAAATATACATGCTAATATACACCATTATAATGATAAATAAGATTAGTAGATGCAATGTTCCCTCCATGATCTTAGATACTATGCCAATCTAGTGGTTTTTACAAAGTTCATAGAGACATACAAAGGTATCAAAGGGCCTCTTCAAATACATCATGATATTTCCTATAATTTAATGGAACGATAGACAACCATGGTAGAGTTGTCATCATACTAATAGGAAAAAACATCAACCTCCAATTTAGGTGTTATACCAAATTTGGAACCGATAAGCCAATAGGTGCTTGCAACTTGGTTTATATTTTGGTTTTCATGTTTTTTTTACTTGTTTAGGCTAGAATTAAAAACCTTTGAATGAGAAGTCCATGGTTGTCAAAGAAAGACACCATTTTGTATGCTCAAGGCACATTATGCAATTTATAAGCAAAAGTTGCTCATTAGGCAAATTCAGAATTTTTAATCTTTTTGGTCAAGAAATCCTAGGACTGAGTTTTTTTAAGTTGGTTTTAGGTATTTTGGAACCTTTTCCAAGTCCTAGAAGTGGAATCAAGTGAAAAATGTAAAAATTGCACTTTTTGTGCCAAGTTGCATTGTTGAAAGTTGTAAAAGTTGCTCAAATTTGCAACTTAGTAGGAAAAGGGTTATAACCATTAAAATATTGGTTCTAACCATCAAAATATATATAGGATATATATATACCTCATTTTTGAGGTCTGGAGGGCATTAATATACGGATTGAAAGAAGTTGCAAACAAAGAAATTCAATTTTTGAGTAATTTTTACTGTTGTTTGCACACTGCACAAAATTTTTGGACTTTTACACTAGATCTGATGGATTTTTTGGATAGAGCGTTGAATCATCTTTCTTTTTCTTCTTGTCTCATCATTCTACATATTTTCTAACTCAAGTTATTGCATTTTTAGTGAAACTAGGTTTTTAGGACAGCATTTTGGTGCACATAGCAAAACTGGGCCTCTAACTGCAACTTCCTTGGTTGAAATTTCATGCTCACTTGGGAAATGGTAGTAAATGGTATCCCTTTTAATATTCTAAGGTTTCAAGACTGGAGGATGTGTTTTGTGATTTTTCCAATCAAGCCCTAGGTCAAGTACCATGAAGGATTTGACCTCTTGTAGCGTGTCGATTTGTGAATGGCAGGAGTTTGGGAATTGGTGAAGGTCTGAGCATTTGGAAACAAGTTATATTAGTGTTTCAAAACCTTTTTTGACTCATAAAAGTGGAATCAAGTGAAAAATGTAAAAATTTCAATTTTTGTGCAAAGTTGCATTGTTGATAGTTGTAAAAGTTGCTCAAATTTATAACTTAGCGGGAAAAGGGTCGTGGGATCGAACTGTCTATTTTTTTAGCTCTAGGTGGCTGAGTAAACCCTAGTCCCAAGCTTGTCCCATCCTGTTGAGCACTCAAATGTTCTTGGGCATGCCAAACCGAAACGTCCCTAAGGGTCACTAAATGTCATAGGGCAATGATCTTTGATGGTGCATATCTCAGAGCTTGTGCAAGGTATGGATGTCATTCTAGGTCCTATAGGACTAAATTTTGGAGGCCTACAATAACCTCTCTCATTTTTTGGAGATATTACTCCGTTTTGATTTTGCGATGCCATCTCCGGTGATGCTGAAACTCATAGTGTTGGCCAGTACAAAGTTGCCAACTACCAAATCTCCCTCACCGTTTGTCATGGGATCAAACTATCTATTATGTTAACTTTGAGTGGCTAGTTAAACCCTAGTCCCAAGTTCATACCATCTCATTGAGCGCTCAAACATTCTCAAGCACATTGAACCGAAACGTCCCTAAGGGTCACTAAATGCCATAAGGCAGCAATCTTTGACAAGGCATATCTCGGAGCTCATGTGAGGTATGGATATAATTTTAGGTCTTATAGGACCGTGTTGCATAGACCTACAATAACCTCTCTCTCTTTTTGGAGATCTTACTCCGTTTTGATTTTGTGATGCCATCTCAGGTGATGTTGAAACTTCTAGTGTTGGCCAGTACAAAGTTGCCAACTGCCAAATCTCCCCCACATTCATTGTGGGATCGAACTGTTTGTTCTGTTAGCTCTTAGTGGTTAGGTAAACCTTATCCCCAATCTCATCCCATCCAATTGAGCACTCGAACATTCTTGAGCATGTCAAACCAAAATGTCCCTAAGTGTCACTAAATGCCATAGGCCAGCGATCTTTGACAAGACATATCTCGAAGCTTGTGCAAGGTATGGATGTGATTCTAGGTCCTATAGGACTGTGTTGTAGAAACCTACAATAATCTTTCTTGCTTTTTAGAGATCTTACTCCATTTTGATTTTGCAATGCCATCTCGGGTGATGTTGAAACTTGTAGTGTTGGCTAGTACAAAGTTGCCAACTACCAAATCTCCCTCACCATTCATCGTGGGATCAAACTATCTATTCTGTTAGCTCCAAGTGGTTGGTTAAACCCTAGCCCCAGGCTTGTCTCATCCTGTTGAGTGTTCAAACATTCTCGGGCACGCCGAATTGAAACGTCCCTAAGGGTCACTAAATTCCATAGGGCAGTGATCTTTGACGGGGCATAGCTCAGAGCTCGTGCAAGGTATGGATGCAATTTTAGGTCCTATTGGACCATGTTGCAAAGAACTACACTAACATCTCTCACTTTTTGGAGATCTTACTCTATTTTGATTTTGTGATGCCATCTCGGGTGATGCTGAAACTCGTAGTTTTGGCCAATAAAAAGTTGTCAACTACCAAATCTCCCTCACCGTTCATCATGGGATCAAACTATCTATTTCATTAGCTTTGAGTGGTTGGTTAAAACCTAGCCCCAAGATCATCCCATCTTGTTAAGCGCTCGAACATTTTTGGGCACGCCAAACTAAAACGTCCCTAAGGGTCACTAAATGCCATAGGGCAACAATATTTGATGGGGCATAATGGATGCAATTCTAGGTCCTATAGGACCATGTTGTGGAGACCTACAATAACCTCTCTCAGTTTTTGGAGATCTTACTCCATTTTGATTTTGCAATGCCATCTCAGGTGATGCTGAAACTCGTAGTGTTGGCCAGTACAAAGTTGCCAGCTACCAAATCTCCCTCATTGTTCATCGTGGGATCAAACTATTTGTTCTGTTAGCTCCAAGTGGCTAGGTAAACCCTAGTCTCAAGCTTGTCCCATCCTGTTGAGCACTCAAACATTCTCTGGCACACCGAACTGAAATGTCCCTAAGGGTCACTAAAGCCATAGGGCAGCGATATTTGATGGAGCATATCTCAAAGATCATCCAAGGTATGGATGCAATCCTAGGTCCTATAGGACCATGTTGTAATGACCTAAAATAACTTCTCTCACTTTTTGGTGATCTTACTCCATTATGATTTTGTGATGCCATCTCCGGTGATGTTGAAACTTGTAGTGTTGGCCAGTACAAAGTTTCCAACTACCAAATCTCTCTCACCTTTCATCGTGGGATCAAACTATCTATTTTGTTAGCTCTAGGTGGCTAGGTAAACACTAGCCCCAAGCTTGTCCCATCTCATTGAGTGCTCAAGTGTTCTCAGGTATGCCAAACTAAATCATCCCTAAGAATCATTAAATGCCATAGGGTACTGATCTTTGACTGTGGCAACTGGATATGTCATCTCATCCAATGATGGAGACTCATGATAGAAGGTAAAGGTTTGATCATACACATCATTTTGAACATGTTATTTTTAATGGTAATAAGGTAATCCTTGTTTGTAAGGTCAAGGAACTTGAGGTCACCTATAAACCCAAATTGCCTTAGTCCTAACGATTTTCCTTTTTTTGTTGTTTTTGTTAATGAGTTGACTCTATAAGTGTTTTGAGAGTCATTACACCTTATATAGTTGCATGTTATCACTAAATGGAGTTAGTGGAAGATATTAATGATCTTCTTGGGTGTCTTAATAGTCATTTCATGGGTTTGAAACATAACAATTTCCCTTTGTGAAGAGTTGTCCGAAAATCAACAAATTACATGTTGTTGCAAAGAAAATATAGTCATAAGATGTTGGAAGATTTTTTTCACTCATAGGATGTTGAATAATCTCTTGGAAGGTGGTATAGGAGCACCCTTTCAAGGCTCCCACCATATCATTTTTGGTGTGATGAACTTCTTTGAAGAAGTATGTGAATACAATAAGGGTATTTAGCTCATGCTTGTGTGTCCAAGCTAGTATAGGTCTTAAAGTTTCCTCTTTGGTCTTTGTTGAGAATGGTACCTTGACTTTGGGTTGGTATCCTTCTTATCACTTTATTGGGGGAAGGTTGATTTAGGATTTTTTATTGCATTTTAGGCATGGGTGTGCATTAAAAGAACCTTCCAAGGTGGACTACTTGTTTAGAAGACCAAAGTGGATGAACAATGCAATGTTATGTAAATCTGCCACCTTAAGCGATGTTATTATGAATTTGGGGATTCTTAGGTGAAGCAAGATAGTTAAATTTTCACTCCCAAGTATTTTTTTGGAAGGCATAGCATGGTCTTGAAATGTGACTCAAAACAAGACTACCCGAGCAATAAAAATTGCCCCAAACTTTCTTGTAAATTTTAAAAGTTGTTAAGCAACTTTTTCCAATTGTTGTTAAAAGACCTACTTTGTAAAGAAGCTTTGAAAAAGCCCTAAAAAATATCTCTAACCTGAGGAGAAACCTATTTATTCTTGGAGGAACCCTAATCAAGGGTTGGCAACTCATTTCTTATACAAATTGTACTGTTAGAATGTATGCAGCAGACTGTGACTGTTTTAGCATAGATTTTACTGGTTTTTAATTTTGTTCGGAGGAAAATCACATGGATATTATCATTTTGTTGCAGGTTGTAGTTGTCTTATTTTTTTTTTTCCATTTTCCATGCATTAGTTATAGTTTGTGACCAAGTTTTGAAAGGTTTTGTAAATTTCTTCAAAGATACCTGTCTGCTACCAATTTTGGAGTTGCATATCATGAAAGGGTTGCAAGTCTTATCTCCACCATGGAAATTCCATGGTCTTATGGATTTCAAGGATATATACCCTAATGTATTATACTATTCAAGAAATGACCCTAAAAGTGAGTGCAAAGAATTCTTTGACCAAGCCCTAGGCGAGCTAGGCAATGCCTGGCTAGGGACTATTAGCAAAGAAAGAGCTCTCGAGAGCAAATCTTGAAGAATGAAAACTTTCCCTTCTGAGGGATTGAGGAGGGGTATGAGGAGGTTCTAACTTGTGGAGGAGGAGTCTTGATGAAGTTTTTAAGGTTTCTTAAAAGTGGGGACAATAGGCAGCCAAGAAAACCCTACCAAACCCTCAATTTTGCTATCTTTGTTGTACAGCCTATAGGCACCTTGAGACCCTAACAATCCTTGAGCATGGGTCCTATGTATCAATTTTTATTAAGGCTAGAGGTGTTGAAAATATAAGACAAATGAGCTATTGGCCCTAGAAATCTGGGTGGAGGCCTAATTAGGGGCTCTCCTTGTAGCCCTTTTGTGAAGAAATCTTGAAATTGGGTATAAACCCACTATTGTTATCCATTTAAGAATAGTACAAGTGTTCCAATAACACCTTAGGACATTATGGAAACCTTGGTTGGACTGGGGAGTGCTATGGTACCCTAGTAGACCTATAAAACCTTTGGAGGGATGTGTTCCTAGAAGAGTAAGGGAGTGATGCTGCAAGTTTGGATCAGTTAAACTGGTGAGGAGGTTGGGCAAGGTCAGGGGATATTTTAAGTAGCAAGAGATCCTATAGACCACATAGGTGTAGAGAAAACACCAAAATCCATATATAATATACAAGGTTGCATGGGGATGGGGGTACTTGGGGTACTTAGGGTACGGGTACGGGTACAGCTATTTTTTATAATAGGGGATGGGGGTACTTGGGTATGTCAAACTTTATTTTTAATTATAATTTTATATTTATAGAAAACCTGAATTTATGAGTCATGACAATGATTTTTCAAATCAAGAATAGTGATAAAGTTTACAAATGTAATGTATTGTTTTCAGTTTTAGATTTGTTATATGTTTGTAATAATAATTTATGATAAATGTTTAGATGCATAACATAGAAGGCAGGCTACATATTGCAAATGATAAATTTATGGCTTTAACATTGATAAAGTTTATCGTTGATCAATATTGTATCAAAATTTCAAACTGATTAGGTATTGAATTAAGCTTGATAAACAAATAATAGAGAAGGAAAACTTTAAACATGAACAAGATCATAAATCATATGATTATGACATATTGGAAATGATAAACTTATGCTTGAATAGTGATAAAGTATAGGATTAATCAGTATTCTATCAAAGTTTTGAACTGATTAGGTATTGAATAAAGCTTGATAAACAATGAGCTAATACACAAACAAAAAATTGAAAAAAACAATCTAAAATCTTAATCAAGGTCCTTAGCTATGATGCTCTCCACCGAGTACCTGGTACTCAGGATACGTGTACCCAATACTTGGTTACGTGGGTATGAGTACTAGGGGTGTGGGTACAAGTACCCATGCAACCTCATAATATATTATGATAACCAATAATTTCATACAGGAACGAACATATAATATATTATGATAACCAATAATGTCATACATGAATGAACATATAATATATTATGTTAAGCAATAATGTCATACATGAAGGAACATATAATATATTACGATAACCAATATCATACATGAACAAACATATAATATAAAATGATAACCAATTATGTCATGCATTAACAAACACATAATATATTATGATAACCAATAATGTCATACATGAACAAACATATCATATATTAATCAATAATTTCATAAGTCTAACAATGTCATGCATCAAATAAATGTCATACATCAAATATAAAATGTGATATATACATCAAATGTATATTGAATATGTCCACTGACATAAAATCCAACATATATGTTCGCTGATGCCTATACATGTGTGTCTATCAACTATATCTTCTCCTTCCCATGAGGGGAAGGAAACAAATCTCTAGAGGTTTTTAGTCGTCATGTGGAGGGAGATGATGGGGATGATGGGGTCCTCCTCACACACTCACTTGTCCTCTTGTTTAGGCTCTTCTCTAACTCAAGCTGATACAAACAAAGTAGATATGTATCAATAATTATTATACATTGAAATCAAATATATGTACACAAAAAATTAATTATTTTCTTACCACCATCAAATATTCACTCTGCAAGTCCACCTCAAAGGCTTGCGGATGATCGGGTGTAACAAGACCCTACAACAATTCAATCAATATAATCACTTATAAATAACATTAGAAATTTCGATACTAACTATTATAAACAACAACTAAAACCAAGAAAATTCTTTCATACCTTAGTCAATGGCTTTGAACTAGCCATAGCTGCAGCCACTCCATGATCGATGGACTACCAAAGATGAGGAGGAGTCTCAGATGTCAAGATTTGCATGTCATACAATACATGTTAAATGTAACATGAAACATGAAACAAATATAATCAAATGAATTAAATTAACATGAAACAAATGTACCTCTACGAAGCTCGTATCATGTCTAGGCTTAGAGTCTCTAGTGAATGTCGACACTCCTATAGAGAACTAATGCACATGCATAAATTTTTTTGTCAATCCTTCATATGATTACTTAATAAATATATGTATTAATTTAGATGATTAAATCAATATATACCTCTGGACTCATCAACGGAATGAAAAATGGGGTCAGAGGATTGCTACTAGGGTTGCCAACACTCTGACCTTGAATTTTGAACAATGTTAATACATGTTAATTAATTAGTCATTCATTATACATATGAAATGTGATAAAATTGGTTTATTATAATTTTAATTTACCTATGTGTCAATGCCAAATGTCTCATTCAAGAACTGATCAATGACTAGCCCATCATCCACATTATCTCTAGCATGACTGCCAAATGTGCATAAGGATCTGCATGATGTGCACATGTGACCTTGATGCACAAAAGGCTCCCCCTCAACTAATGGATTCATGCAATGAATGAGGGTCTACATCAAATCATTAATAGTCCCTAGGGTGTTGGCCTCTACATGTTCCTTTACAACTGAAGGAATAGTCACATGCTCACCGTGTGGCTTGACAATAGGTGCCCTAACTACATTAGGGTCACAATGTGCCCTCAGCCTCTCAAATGATGACCCACCACCTCCACCCTAATATTCTAATATATCAAAATAATTCGGGATCTCCCAAGGACAAACTCACAATACAATTTCTTTAAGAAATACATTGGGACCTCGTGATTATTGTGAGGGGCATAAAAAACCATCCACCATCTATCCCAAAAAATATTTCTAATACCATCATGTATGCACCAATGGACGGGGAACCATTTAGTTGTCTCTCTAATAGTATTTTGTTCACCAGGTTTTCTAAACAATGCACAAATGCTACCTTTTGATATTTTTATTTTATTTTATTTACATCTTGATATGATAATTTGTTTGCATAATATTTTTTTGTTCATCCCTCTTAACCTGCCAAATATCCAACTGACCACTAACAGAAGCTACGTGGGTCATAATGGACTCGAAGGAGGATGTCAATTGAGCTCTCATTGGATTGGTTTGTCCACAAGCTTTCAACCTACCAATGAGTGCTTCTAATTCATTTTTACCTCTTTCTATTTTATTTATTATGTTGTTTTGTGTGCCGGGAGGAGGTCTTCCAATCGGTGAAGGTTAAAAAATTTCCTGTTCTTGTTGTGGAGGGTTTTGATTCTCATTTTGTGGAGGGTTTTCATTTGGATCTTGTTCAGGGTTTTGGTTTTGATCTTGTTGGGGATTTTTTGGTTCACTATTCACATTTCCTGATAAGAAACCAATTGCAATCTAAATAAATAAACAAATTTAAAGAAAAATTGAAAAAAAAACCTACAAAACAATGCAAAAACAAGGGTAAACAACATACGGTGTGGTCTCAATCTCGAACTTCAACAATGAGGAGGCATTTTGAGGAGGTAGGTGGTGGAAATCTCCAATCCTTTTAACTCACATATGTGTTGTGGCTATGAAATCCTTGCAAAATGAGTCAAAATGAAATGGGTTGTGGGTTTGCAACCCATTTATAAATTTTGTTGACTTACAAAGTGCCTACGTGCTTTCTAGAACTAGAAAAAAAAAGGTGTCATCTTTTTGGCACCACAACTTGGTGCACTTACCCTAATCTTAGACATAAGGCTAACTATTCAAGTATGAGACTACACCAAGGTGTAGGTTTAGGCACTCCTTAAGATAGGTCATTGATGCACTAGGTGAGATCTTGCACATATGCCCTTCCCCCCAATATTTCATCACATCCTATGATGTATCATCCTCATATTATTGTTGAGGTTGGCTCACAGACTATTAAATTCATTTACACTTTGAGCGATCTACTGGTTAGGTAGAATATAGCATTATTCCTCCTCATGCTGATGATTTTGCCCGTTCTACATCCTCCATGAGATACCATGTTTGTGTACCCTATATGTGGAATAGTTTTTTCTTGGATCCCTTGGATGATATTGATGCATATGACTACATCTTTGAGGTGGATTATATAAAAGAAGATGCTATAGGAATTGAAGCACCTCATGGTGAGGTACATCATACAAGAGACTAAGAGGGGCATGCAAAGCCATGGACTCCTATTGTTAGAGTACTACTAAACATTTAACTTTTCACACTATATTTAATTTCAAAAATTCATGTTTTTAGTCGAATTTATTTATAATTATTCACCCACCTCCCCTCCCCTCTTCTTTGTCTATTATGCCAACTTTCAATTTTTACCCTATGAGTTGTAGTGGTTGGTATTTACTAAGATTCTGTTATGGATTTCATGTCAAAGGTAGCCTTTAAGTGACATACTTCTCATTGGATCCCCAAGGCTCTCACTTTGATTTGTTTTCCAAAAATTCTTGCTTTTCCTTTCCCTATCCTTCCATGCGGGTTTCTTGTCATTTAGGGTTTAAGTGATTTAGGTTTGGATGGGATGTGTTTTAAGTGTCTTCTTGATTAGAAGTAAATTTTCCTTATTTCCATAACTGCAAAATTGTACCAGTATTCTCGTTTCCTTTAGACTCTTAACAATTAGGTTGGTTTTCCCCTGGCAAAAATTTCATTAAGAATGTATATGAGGAACAAAGTTATGATGGTATAAAAAAGTAGTACACTTGATTGTCTTATAATGAAGAGATCTAGGAAAGTGCAAGTCAAAGCCTATAAGGTCTCAAATCAAGTTTTAGAGGTAAAATCTATTTCTATGAAGAAAGACGGGTCTACAAGTTTCTAGCTACTCACTGATGGAAATGAAAGCATTATGTTATATTTTTGAAGCCAGTATGGATTGTACCTAATTCTAAGTCTTTATGCATAAATGAAACCCATGAACAATGCTAAATGGAATTAATATGAGCCCGTGATGAACAATCCAAGCTCAAAATCCCACCTCAAAGCTATCTGATCAACATCAAAGGGAAAAATGTTGTAAAGTGTTTCTTCCTCCAGAAAGTGCTACTTCTAGAGGGGTTTTCCATTGGAAGGGAATATAAAAGACTACTTCTCCAAAGAATTAAAAAATATGGAGCTACATGGCCAAAATATGTGAATATACGACAAAGATGCCCAAAAGATGCTTCTAGTAAAGTTAGATGTAAAGGTACAACCCTGACATAAAACAAATCCAGTATTGAGTACTTAGTGTAGAGAATGAGAAAATGAAGTGCTCGAGGTATTGACGGATCATTCCCCACAGTGCGATTCCAAATCAAAGGAAAATTGGACTTATAGAAAAATAGATCGATGCTCTTTCCTATGCACATATTAAGTTGATGTATAAATCCTTACCCCAGATCCTAAAGTAAACAAGGTACTTTCTGGTAAACTAAAAACCCTTGTTTTGGTAAGGGCCTTTTCACAATATGACTCCACTTTAAGTGAAGTAGTATAGCTTTCAGATTTATGAGTCTATGTGCATGGAAATGGAAATTTTTAAATAGCCATTGATTATGAAATTTATTGCAAATCATGTTGCTATGATCATTGGTTGAACTTAATTTTTTTGATGTGGAGCCAACATTCAAATTTCTATATCTATTTCATCGGACTTGCTTTGAATTTGTTTCCTTGCTATTTTAAATGGCTATTTATTGAGAAGTGCATCCTTTGAAATCATAGCAAATGGAAATCAAAGTAGCAGGTTATGATAAATTTATAGGCCTGGAAAGTGAGTTAAAGGATTTAACTAATTCATCGTTCAAGTTCTATGACTTAGGTGATCTTCACAGAAGCCTTAACTTAGCCCATCAACTTGATTGCCTAGAAGTTGAAAGAGAGTGGATTGGTAGAAGCTATCAATTTTTCCATGGTTGTACAAGCTCCAGAATTGGTCAGAGAATGCATTAAAAGATATGATCTCGAGACGAAGCAAATCTTTCATCCTAATTAGTCTATCCTTCTTACAATAAACAAGGCCTTGATGTAGTCTGCATTTGGTGTGCCAATGAAGGAGAAATATTGTGATATTGATTTTGGATCTTCAACATCCATGTTTAAGGAGAAAAAAACTTAGAGAAGGGAGGATATATAGAGGACCTAGTTCCAAATGCCTCACTCAAAGAAGAGCAACATGCCAAAAACCCTTTTTGGGAGAATATTAAAAATGGAGATTGTTGACATCTAGGTTGCATTGCTACTTAGATTAGAAGGAAAGGAGGAAATTTGGTAATTCATTGAGCACCACTACTTCTTGGTGCAAGCCACTTGTGTTGAAGGTCTACAGATCAACTTGGCATAAATCATTTGCAATGAGCTTACCTCATGGTTGAGTTCAAAAAGGGGATTCAAGAAGTTTTACATTTCTTCATACTTAATCTACCCCTTGGTTATGCATCACCTATGGTTGGGTCTTCCCATAACTGAAGACTACGATAAAAATACAAAGGTGTATAAGTTCTACCCACACCTTCAGTTGTAGAGGAGCTTTGAGGAGTATGTGAAAGTGAACGACGCCTTCGCTATGAGATAATGCTAGGAATTGTAAGGCTCCTTGAGAGAATATTTTCACTAGAAGCAATTACTCTTAGCTAGTTCAAATGCTCTTTCAAACAATTTCCAAGCTTCTCCTACCTATAGATCTATTCTTTCCCAAAAGACTTCCTAGGTACCCTAAGGACAAGGTTGTTCTTGTGGAATTGTGTTGGCAAATACTTGAAGTAAACACCTTGTGTTCAAATGTAGAGAGGATAGCCGAGATTTTCTTCACCATAGTGGTTGGACCCTATTCATATGCTTCTAGATCCAATGTTCAAAATCTAGTTGAAAATTTTGAAAGTAAAATCAAGTTGATTTATTATGAGGTACTCAGGCCTTAATATGACCTAGTAAACTTCGTGAGAGATCATTTGAAGTTGGGATACTCATATAGACATATTTTAGAGATTGAAGATTTTTGGGAGGGATGTCTTAATGAATATCAAACCTGGGAGAAGTTTCAATCTTGATTGACAATTGATGAAATTAAGTTATATAATGACTCTATTAATGTTTCTAATCTTGCAGATGATGGCTCCTACATGCTTCCTTCATCTTATAGGTAGATTAAAGGAACTCCCATTATGTCTACCCCACTTACAAGTCCTGTCATCGATACTATGGAGATCCTAATGCATAGGATCATAAGGAGGACAAAAAAATGGATAGAGCGGACCTAAGTGAGAAATAAGAGAACAAGAATCATAGGATTCACTAGTGGAGTGCCTTCCAAAGCTCCTCAATGTACTATCGTAGCCTCAACCTCTGCTACTACTTCAATTTCTACAGGCCCACCTTAGTCTATTAGCCAAGGAGGAGACCAACCACCAAAGAAAACCATTCCAATTACCCCTAGTTGTGGAGGTGGATCTCATCTAGATATGGGAAGAGTTGGGGAGAATGAAGGGGACAAGGAGAAAGAGAAAGAGAAAGAACAAGAGAAGTCAGTAGCTAAGCCTCCCTCCCCTATCCAAGTCATCAATTTGGACAGTGACACCAACCCATGGATGATCAACAATAGTACCATCATAGCAAGGGGATAGTTTGGCCCTCTCAATAACACAACTCATTTCCTTCCCCATTATTTCTCAAAGCAAGAAAACTCCCCTAGTGGCAAGGAAGCTCTTTGATCCTATTGCCTTGAAATCAGCAATCAATGTCCTTTCAACCAAGTCATGGTTGGAAGAGACCTTTGATCAAAAGAAGCAGAGGTATGAAGAAGCCACCCCATCAAAGGACCTCATCACGTAGGCAACTTCTTCCCAGCTACCATAGAAGAAGACAAATAAGAAAAATTCCATAGCAACATTGGCTACTTATCCTTCTACTAGCCACATGTTGATGGAGATACCAAAGCCTCAAAAAGAAGGCAAGTTCCATGAGCTTATTGCCAATGAATTTCAAATTAGAATGGTGGACATTGGTATCCCTATTCATGATTTCATGGTAAATATATGGAAATATACCAATGAGAAATGAGGAGAAACTAGAAGAGTTGAGGGTGGAGAAATAGGTGCTCAAGGCCTCAAACAAAGAACTAATGGACTGCATCAAGTCTACACTTGGAAGTACTTCAACTAGCACATTTGACTCAAATGCAGAAGAGAATAAAAACATTATTTTGATGTTGCAGCAAGAAAGGCAATTCAGGAAAATTGGTCGAGCATGTGTTGATCAAATGAAGGCACAAGGTCCCCCACTCATTGATAATTTGGGAAATCTACTATTAGATGTTCAAAAGTTAAGTGAGACAACTTCTAGTTATCAAACTATTGTGCAAAATGCAATAGATAGACTAATAGAGCAATTGGCACTTTTGCAAGAGGTGATCAACATGAAGACCAATGTTGCCATCTCCCACAAGATCCTCAAAATAGGCCAGGAGCAATTGTTTCATTGGAAAATATCTTTGGATTTTATAGTGGAAAGCTCTACAAGATCTATAAGTGAGTTGAAAGATGCACATGACCTAGTGCAAAAGGTTATAGAGAAGGTCTTTGAACACTTTAAGGTGTTGCACATAGAGTCATATGTATCTAGCAATGGCCTATTGGTAGAAATTGAGAGGATGAAGACCAAGTTCCTATCATTTTTTGATGAGGTCATTGATCCACTACACTTCTAGATGTCAAAGATCTATGAGCTTTCATTAGTTGATTCAATCTTAAGGCAGGCATAAGAGAAGTTCCAATCAAAAGCCACCAGAGTGGACGAGCTGACATAGATGCACAACTACTGGATGATTCAAGCTAACAATATCATAATCCCAAGTGTCAATGAGCTAGATAAAGTAATGAATGTAATGAAGGCTTATAGAATGAAGGAAATAACTCCAAAAAAGGCATGATGCTCTAACATTCTTTCGAACATCTGTCATTCCCTCTCTTCTTCCTCTCTTTCTAGCCATTTATGAAATCTCCTCATAAAGCTTAAACTTTGTAAGGGATAATGACTCAATTATGTCCTATTTTTAGATTATTCCATTCAAAGATGCTATGCACTGCAATCATCAAATGTAACTAGCCATTTTGAAGAGGCCTATATATGTAACCTTTAGAGAAGTTAATAACATCGACAAAATTATTTGTGGGCGAACCCCTATAGTTGGGACTACTGTGTGTGACTCTGAGTGTACATGTTAATATTGTTTTTCATTTAGTTATTGTATGATATTGGGAATGAATGTGCTATAAATGAAAATTGAATGATTGCTAGTAAACTTGGTTTTATTTCCTTCATTTCAATGAATCATAAGCTTTACTTTCTTTAGCATAAGCATCATTCTTTTCCTTTTGTTATACACTATAGTTCATATGTCTAGTCAATTAATTGTATGAGAGGACCAAAATTTGATTAATGAAGTAGTTGAAAAGAGGACAATCTGAGTGTTGTCAAATATCAACTGTCTTAGCATTCTAGGAACTGCCCATTCAGTCATTCCTTCTCCCCTCTTGTTGTCATAGCTAGTCTTGCAAATTTACATCTTGCATTTAGATTAGAATAGGTTTAATAACAAGTGTTAGTCTCATTTTTGAAAACTGCCTAGGTTGTTTGAAGTGTTGAAAAATCTGGTTACTAGCCTTTTCTACTAACTGGTTAAGAGCATACACCCAAAACTTAAAAATAAGATTCACAGCAAATCTTGATTCTAAAAGGGAGTTGTACCTTTCAATTCAAGGGTCTTTGATAGATTACTACACTAACCCATTCTGTTGTTAGATTCTTTTTTTTCCATTAGCCATTGGGCACTCTGAGAGTCAAGGTATAAACCAAAAGATTAAGAGATATAAACTATAACCAACAATTTTTAGTGACTCTATTGCGGACTGACTTGTATGTCCTAAGTTTTCTTAGTAAGTCTATATGTGGCTTTACTGAATAACTTAAATTTTATCTTTGTGGCACTCAATTTACTAAATCATGCATATTAGCTCATAAGGAGAAATGTTGTTGCCTCACAAAGGACAAATCTTGATAGTGAAACCCTACCTCAATTTCCAAGATGATCAAGAAGACCTAATAAACCAGTTGAATACTCTTTCTTGGAAAGGTCAAAAGTCTCTTAACCAATATCAAAGAGTAAGCTTCACCCTTGAAAAAAAAGAGGTCAATGTTGAGTATTGGGAAGGAGTATTATAGGAAAGAAGATTGAGAGAACCACACCCATTGTGAATTAAGGAACTCATCCTGGATCCTTAATATACTAGAAGTGTTCGTGGAAAAGGGAAAATTGACCAAGTGTTCAAAGAATTTAAGAAAGAAGATTTCCCAATTTTGGAAGATCCTCTGAGAAGAGGAAGAGCTTGTTCACAGGGGCCAGTGTTTCAAGGTATCCGTGGAGCTCTATTTTTTCCACCCCATCCCATTTCTTAGAGACATAGTCATTCCTCTTCACCTCTAATCTTTCACACTCATATCCCATCATTGTGTAATTCTCTCACCCTTCACAAAGTGGTAGCCCCTACTACCATCACTTTTTAGCCAACACCAGTAATTCTCCCTACTTCAATGGTTGTGCCCTAGGGTAATGCTATTGGCCCCCTTCGGCTTGTTGCTAATAATAACCTACCAAGAGCTTCACGAAAGAACTTTCCCAAGTTCAATGAAAATGGGAAAACCTCTATTGGTGAGCACATCATTTCTTTCTTTGTAGCATGTAGCATTGTTTGTCCTCGAGATGAAGATGCAACAATAAGAATGTTCGTAGAGACTAGTTGAGAATGTAGCTAATTGGTTTCAACATCTTCTAGTGGGATGTATTACAACATGGTATGACATGCATAATCGATTTGAGGCCCACTATAAGAGCACAAATGATGAATGTACTATGTTGTCACAACTTATGCAAATTAAGAAGGAACCTAGCATTCCTATGAGAGATTTCATTGCAAGGTTCAATATGCTAGTCAATTAGATTCCTATTGCAACCAGGTCAATTGTTGATAATCAAAAAAAAAATTCATTAGCTCAATACCCTTAGACATCAATTTTCAAAATCAAAAGAGAACATGTGGTTAATATTCAAGTTTCTTATACCTTGGCAATAGAATTGGAGGATGATCTGAGAGTAGTCAAAAAATGGAAACATGAGCTTCAAAGTGGAACTTCGACAATTTATGTTGTTAGTACAACCAATAATACCAAAGCAATACTTCAAAAGCTATCAAATGAGATAATTTCCATGAAAATTTAAATGGAGAAAATTGTTGATCTTCCCAACAACCTTACCAAGACATTCCTAGAAGGCAACATGAAGGGAAACCATTGCAATGAAAATTTTCTCAGCAAAAGCTTTCCATTTAGACAACTCCCAAAAATAAAAAAACATGTGTATATTTCACTTAAGAGAATACCATGATGATGACTCTTTTCTGGAGATGAATAGGTACACTTAGTTCTACCAATGAGCTAACAATTGAATATCCTAAAAGTGAAGATGATCATGCTCCCCTTGGTAACTCTTGAACATTTTTGTTGGAGTATGAATCATATTCGGATGTTGGAGGTGACTGCTTCACCATTTTGGATGGAATACAAATGATCATGGAAATGAGATGTCAAAGAGACAAGAACCTAGTGAACTCTATTCCTGCTTAGAACATAGCCCCTAGCTCTTCACTAGCTATAGCTAGCACATCTACTTCCTCTTCTTGGAGGAAAGAGAAAATAGATTTCGAACCAAATGGTAAGCCTCATTCCTCATTTTATATAATTCAATGTTGTAAAGATTCTCGTATCTAGGTTTCTCCCCTTGATTACCTAAAAACCCATCTTGTTGAATTGTAAAATCTAGTAGACTACTGTAAAAGTGGAGCTAATTGTAAAACTCAACCTAATGTCAATACTACTATTAGCAATGACCAAGCCCAATTGAATAATGGCCTACTTGTTGATGAAGAACATATCCTATCTATGCTTTTTAAAGAAGAAGATTCCTCAGTCTTGGCCACCTCTCCTGGTTAGAAATTTGATCCATTTTGCGTGTCCTTATACGTAAATGGTCACAAACTAAGTAATTGTATAATTGATTCTAGAGCCTCTAAGAATGTCATGCCTTCATTTGTTTCTTGTTATCTAGGCTTGACCCTAACCAAGATATTTAGACATTTTTATTCCATGGACACAAAATAGGTCCCCTTTTATGGCAAGTAAAAGATGCAAAACTAGCCTTAGCCACACACCCTACAAAAATAATGAAATCAACCATCTGGGTAGCTAATATCCTGGCTAGCTATGGTATTCTATTGAGTAGAATATTTTGTAGAGATGTGGGAGGGGGTCTCATGTTGTAATTCCTCTTGGAAATAAGAAGATCAAGTTAGAACCTAAGGAGAAGGCCAAATTCACTATCATGAAATTTGATGATCCAAAGGCCCAAATTCTATATCAAGAGATGGAATTTGGAAACTACATGTTGTTCTCTGACTTTAGCTATTCAGAAGAACAACTAGATACTCCTAGTGACCAAGAGATTTGGACCTTAGAGTTTGATGGATGTTGTGCTACTGTTGGACCTGGAGCTGACATGGTGCTCGTTTCCCTCGATGGAGATATAACATAGCTTGCATACAAGTTGTAATTCAAGAACACTAATAATACAATAGAGTATGAAGTGTTTCTATTGGGTATCTATGTTGTGAAGGAAAGAGGGGTGAAAATCCTAAGAGCCCAAGGTTATACAGAGCTTATAATGAAGCAAGTCCGAGCATAATATATTGTGTAGAATGCAAGGCTTTGAAATAACAGAAATAGGGTATGGGATGAGATTAAGAACCTCGATACCTTCTCACTACAAGTTGTTCCTAGGGAATAAAATGCAAGGGAAAATATGTTAGCTACCTCATTTTCTCTTCTACTTCCACATTTGGAGTTCATAGATAACCAATGCAAAGTTGATTTTTTTTTTAGACTTAATGTGCCTAAAAATGATGAATCATGGCAAGTCTTCAACAATAATAAGAAAATCCAATGTTTCCTAAAGGGGTCCAAACCTTTCACTGACCAATACTTTGAAGGAAGCGAGAATGTCTGCCAAGATTTCTCCCTTGACAAAAAGAAAGATTTGAAGCTTGGTGTTGAACAACTTAAATCTGATAAGATTCCTAGACACCTCATTACTCTTGAAAAGTTGTTTGATAGGCATGATGAATTTATCAAAAGGGAAAGGGGTAGGAAATGTGTAACCTCTAGAAAGTTTGAAGAGATGAATATTGGCACTAAATGTAAACCTAAGGTGATTAATATCAGTAGCAATTTCTCAAATAAAGAAAGTACTAGGGCCAAAGGACTATTTTCCAAATAGCATGAGAAATTTTCTTGGGGATATGAGGACCTGAAAACCTTTAGAAATGGTGAGTTTAAGCACAAATCCCCCTCAAGCCTGAAGCCACTCCTTTTAGACAAAAGTTGTGTAATTGTAACGCAATGATTTTATATGCCATTTTTTGAGAGGTCCACAAGATGCTAGAAGCAAGAATTATCTATCCCATACACCATTCAACTTGGATAGTCAACATTGTTCTTATCCAAAAAAAGAGTGGGGAAACTAGAATTTGTGTGGACTTTAGAAACTTCAATCAGGTTTCTGTGAAGGAAATTACACCCTGTCCAACATGGATCACCTACTGCAAATAGTGGCTAGCTCAAAGATGATGTCCATGTTAGATGGATTTTCAAGTTTTAATCAAATAGAGGTGGACTCGAAAGGCAAATTTAAAATAATGTTCACCATCCCTTGGGGAACGTTCACTTATAATATAATGCCCTTGGGGCTGATTAATGTCGGAACCACCTCACAAAGGGCCATGAATTCATCCTTTATTGACCTCAGGGATAAGATTATTGTCATATACTTAGATGATTTGACATTCTTCTCCAAGAAAAGAGAATATCACTTGAAGGACCTGGAGAAAGTACTAAGAAGATGTAGGGAACATGGGATCTCACTCAATCCCAAAAAGTCTATTTTCTATGTTATTGAAGGGAGATTACTTGGTCACATAGTCTCCCAAGAAGGTATCAAGATTGACCCTAAACATGTTAGAGCTATCCAATAATTGAATTTGTCGATAAGAAAATCTGGAGCTAAGTCCTTCTTTGGATAGGTGAATTTCTTTAGATGTTATGTCCCTGATTTCTCCGAAATTACCAAGTGCATAGTTGTGATGATGAAGGGAAGCCAAATATTCAAATGGAATAATTTTGGAAGGAAAGCTTTTGATCAAATCAAAGATGCCATAGCCAAGGCTCTCATTTTGGTCCATCTAGATTATACCAAAGATTTCATACTATATTGCTATACATTAGCTCACATATTATCCGAATACTCGTGTAGGAAAATAGGGAAGGCATTAAAGCGCCAATTGCTTTCATGAGTACTCCTCTCAAGGAGCATGAGTTAAGGTATTCTCAAATGGAAAAGAATGGGTACGTAGTGGTAAGAGCACTCAAGAATTTTAGGTTTTATGTCTTACACTCGCATTCTATTGTCCATGTACCTTATTCGACTGTCAAGAGCATATTAACCCAAAAAAAAATAGGATTTAATACAAGAGGAGCATGGATAGCCAAATTTCAAGAGTAAGACATCAAATTGAAACCAACAAAATTGGTGCGAGGAAGTTTCTTGTGCAAAGTGGTTGCAAAAAATAAGGATTTGAGTCAAGAAGAGGAATCTGCAAGAGCATTAATGGTCAATCTCGAAGACCCTTGGTTTTTAAATATTGCATATTTTCTCACTTAAGGAGATTGCCCTCATGGACTCACATACAATCAGAAAAGAGACCTCAGGACTAAATTGAGTATGTCATCTATGATTATCAATTGTACAAGAGAGCAATTGATGGAACTTTCTTAAGATGTGTGGATAAGCTTCAACAAGAGAGATTCCTTCACATTTTCCATAATGAGGCATGTGGTGGGCATTTCTCTTCTACATTTACAACCTACAAGATTCTCAGGCAGTACTACTACTAGTCTGGTATGTTTAAGGATGCTTATAAGTGGGTGGCCAAATGTAATAAATGTAGGATGTTTTCTAGCAAGCCTTAGTTAGCTACCCTGCCACTAAAGCCAGTAGTAATAGAAGGCCCCTTTCAGCAATGGAGAATTGACTTCATTGGACCAATTAATCCTCCTTCTAATGGTCACTTATATATTATAACTACTACAAACTATTTTACCAAATGGGTGGAAGCAAAGCCCACCAACAGAACCACATCTAAACTAGTCTGTGAGTTTGTCAAAGAGAACATCTTGGTGAGATTTGGGGTGTCACTAAAGCTTGTCATGGATAATGCTATTTATTTTTCTCATATGGAGATTATAGAGTTTTGGTATGACAACAACATCCACCTCAATCACTCATTAGACTACTTCTCTCAAGGGAATGGTCAGGCATAATCAAGTAATAAAAACTTAATCAACATCATGAAGAAATTGGTCTCTGAGAATCACAAGGACTGGCACAAAAGATTACATGAAGCTTCCTAGGCAGATAGGGTGACACCTAAGAAGGCCATCAACATTTCTCCATTTGAGATGGTATATGGAGTCGAAGCTAGCCTTCCACTCTCATTGGAACTATCCATCTGCAAGCTACAAGTGATTGAGGACCCAGTATTCCATAATAATTTGGAGAAGCAAATCATGTACCTCACTAGGATGGAAGAAGAATGTGAGAAATTGGTTGATCACATTATAGAACATCAAAAGAGCGTGAAAACCTTCTTTGATAAGAAGGCCACGCCAAGGAAATTCATGGAAGGCGAGCTGGTCTTGTTATGGGATAAGAAGCATGAACCTAAAGGTATGCACCATAAGTTTGATTCCATTTGGAAAGGCCCTTTGAAAATTATGCAAGTATATCAGAATAACTCTTTCATTCTGGCCTATCCCACTAGAGAGATTCTACCATTATCTTATAATGGCTAGGATCTAAAGCTATATCAAGTTCACAATTGAAATCAAGTAGAATTTATAGTTAGTGTCAGTTTGGGTAGGCTTTTGTTTCTGCATTTTTTCCTCACCTTGTTTTCCTTCTTTCCTAGGTTAGTTTCCTTTCTGTTGTGTGCTTAGTTTAGTTTTTCCCACTGTAGTTTGTCATTTCCGCTATACAAAACTAGAGATCCCAGGTTCCTTCTTAGAAATTTGCAATGCCTAAGTCCCCAGTCAGAGCCAATTGTTACCAACTTTCAATTTTTCCCTTGTGAGTTGTAGTGGTTGGTATTTACTAAGATTTTGTTCAAGATTGCATGTCAAAGGTAGCCTTTACATGACTTACTTCTCATCGGATCCCCAAGGCACTCACTTTGATTTATTTTCTAGATATCCTTACTTTTCCTTTCCCTATCTGTCCATGTGGGTTTCTTTTCATTTGAGGTTTGGGTGATTTAGGTTTGGTTGGGATGTCCTTTAAGTGTCTTTTTGACGAGAAGTAAGTTTTCCTTATTTCTATAACTGCCAAATTGCACCAACATTCTCATTTCCTTCAGATTCTGAACAATCGGGTTGGTTTTCCCCTTGGCAAAAAGTTCATCAAGCATGCACCCAAGGAACAAAGTCATGATGGTATAACTAAGTTGTACACTTGATTGTCTCATAATGAACAGATCCAGGAAAGTGCAAGTCAAAGCCCAAAACATCTCGAATCAAGTTTCAAAGGTAAAATCTATTTCTATGATGAAATACGGGTCTGTGGGTTTCCAGCTGCTCACTAATGGAAACGAAAGCATTATGTTCTATTTCTGAAGCCAGTATGGCCTGTACCTAATTCCAAGTCTTTATGCATAAATGAAACCCATGAAAAATACTAAATGGAATTAATAGGAACCTATGATGAAGAATCCAAGGTCAAAATCCCACCTCAAAGCTATCTGATCAACATCAAAGGGAAAATGTTGTAAAGTGTTGCTTCCAGAGGGGTTTTCCATCCTAAGTGAATACATGGCCAAAATATGTGAATATTCCATGGAGATGCCCAAAAGATGCTTCTAGTAAAGTTAGTTGTAAAGGTGCAACTCTGACATAAAATAAATCTAGTATTGAGTACTTAGTGCGGAGAATGAGAAAATGAAGTACCCAAGGTATTGATGGATCATTCCCCACAATGCGATTCCAAATCAAAGGAAAATTGGGCTTATAGAAAAGTAGATATGTGCTCTTTCCTATGCACATATTAAGTTGACGTATAAATCCTTGCCCTAGAACTTGAAGTAAACAAGGTACTTTCCAGTAAACTAAAAACCCTTGTTTCAGTAATGGGCTTTTCACGATACGACTCCATTTTAAGTGAAGTAATATAGCTTTCAGATTTATGAAACTCTATGTGCATGGAAATGGAAAGTTTTAAATAGCCATTGATTATGAAATCTATTGCAAATTGTGTTGCTATGATCATTGGTTGAACTTAATTTTGTTCATGTGGAGCCAATGTTCAAATTTATCTATCTATTTCATTGGAATTGCCTTGAATTTGTTTCCTCACTATTTTAAATGGTTATTTATCAAGAAGTGCATCCTTTGAAATCATACCAAGTGGAAATCAGAGCAGCAGTTTATGATAAACTTATAGGCCTGGAAAGTGAGTTAAAGAATTTAATTAATACATCATTCAAGTTGTATGAATCAGGTGATCTTCACAGAAGGCCTGACTCTCAACCAATCCATCTGATTACCTAGAAGTTGAAAGAGAGTGGATTGGTGGAAGTTGTCAGTTTTCCCATGGTTGTGCAAGCTTTAGAGCTAGTCAGAGAATGCATTGAAAGATATGATCCTGAGTTGAAGCAAATCTTTCTTCATGATCAGTCTATCCTTCTTTCAATAAACAAGGCCTTGATGCGGTTCGCATTTGGTGTGCCAATGAAGGAGGAATATTGTGATATCAATTTTGGATCCTCTGCATCCATGTTTAATGAGAAGAAAAATTTGACAAGGGACAATATGCAAAGGATCTGGTTCCAAATGCCTCACTCAAAGAAGAGCACAATGCCAAAAACCCATTTTGTGACCAATTTAAAAAGGGAGATTGTTGACAGCCTAGCATTGCTACTCATATAAAAAGGAAAGGAGGAAATTCTAGAATTCATTAAGCACCACTTCTTCCTGGTGCAAGCCATTTGTGTTGAAGGTCTGGAGATCAACTAGGCATAAATCATTTGTGATGAGCATGCCTCATGGTTGAATTCAACAAGGGGATTCAAGAAGTTTTACATGTCTTCATACTTAATCTACGCCTTGGCTACACATCGCTATGGTCAAGTCTTCCTAAAATTGAAGACTATGATGAAAATACAAAGGTGTATGAATTCTACCCATGCCTTTAGTTGCAAAGGATCTTTGAGGAGTATGTGAAAGTGAACGACGCCTTCACTATGAAATTATATTGAGAATCACAAGGCTTCCCTAAGAGAAGATTTTCACCAGAAGCAATTTTGGCTATTAGCCAATTCGGATGCTCTTTCATCCAATTTTTGAGCTTCTCCTACCTCGAATCGATGCTTTTGATGGTTTTCCCAAAAGACTTCCATGGTACCTAGAGGATAGATTTGTTCTTATCAAATTGTGTCAGCAAAAACTTGAAGTGAACACCTTGTGTTCAAATGTAAATAAGATAGCTGGTATTTCCTTCCCCATACTGGTTGGACCCTATTCATGTGTTTCTAGATCTGATGCTCGGAATCTAGTTAAGAATCATGAAAGTAAAATCAAGTTGATTGACTATGATGTACGCAGGCCTCAATATGACGTAGTAAACTTTGTGAGTGATCATTTGAAGTTGGGATACGCCTACAGACATGTTCCAGATAGTGAAGGTTTTTGGTCAGGATGTATTAATGAATATCAAACCTGAGAGAAGTTTTGGTCTTAGTTGACAATTGATCAAATTAAATTATATAATGACTCTATTGATGTTTCTGATCTTGCAGATGATGGCTCCTACATGCATCCTTCATTTTACAAGCAGATTAAAGGCACTCCCATTATGTCTACCCTACATGTAGGTCCTATCATCGATACCATGGAGGTCCTAATGCACGAGATCATAAAGAGGATGGAAAAATGGGTACAATGGACCCGAGCGAGAAAGAAGAGAATGGGAAGCACATGATCCACTAGGGGAGTGGCTTCCAGAGCTACTCACTCTACTGTCATGGCTTCAACCTCTGTTGCTACTTCAATTTTTGCAAGCCCAACTCAGTCTATTGGCCAAGGAGGAGACCAACCCCTAGAGAAAAATGTTACAATTACCCTTTCTTGTGGAAGTGGATCTCTTTCGGATAAGGAAAGAGTCGGGCACAAGGAAGGGGACAAGGAGAAGGAAAATGAGAAAGAACAAGAGAAGTTAGTAGCTAAGCATGCCTCCCCTATCCAAGTCATCAGTTTGGACGATGACACCAACCCCATGGATGGTCAAGAAAATGATACATCACAACAAGGGGATACTTTGGCCATCTTAGTAACCAAAGGTGTTTCCTTCCCTGCTATTTCTCAGAGCAAGAAAACTCCCCCGGTGACAAGGAAGCTCTTTGATCCTACTGCCTTGCAATCAACAATCAATGTCCTTTCAACCGAGTCATGGTTGGAAGAGATCATTGATCAAAAGAAGTGGAGGTATGAAGAAGTCACCCCATCAAAGGACCTCATCACACAGGCAACTTCTTCTCAGCTACCAGCGAAGAAGACAAAGAAGAAAAAGTCCATAGCAACATTTACTACTGATCATTCTACTAGCCACATGTTGATGGAGATACTAGAGCCTCTAAAAAAAAAGGTTAATGTTCCATGAGCTTATTGCTAATGACTTTCAAATCATAATGGTGGACATTAGTATCCATGTTCATGATTCCATGGTAAATATATGGAAGTCTACCAATGAGAAGATTATGGACAGAGTAGAAGAGTTGAGGGCAGAAAAAGAGGTGCTCAAGGCCTCAAACAAAGAACTAATGGACTACATCAGGTCTGCGCTTGGAAGTACTTCAACTAGCACATTTGACCCAAATGCAGAAGAGAATAAGAACTTTCTTTTGAAGCTACAACAAGAAACGTAATTCTAGCAAATTGGTCGAGCATGGATTGCTCAAATGAAGGCATAAGGTCCCCCACTCATTGAGAATTTGGGAAATCTACTATTAGATGCTCACAAGTTAAGGGAGGTGGCTTATAGTCATCAAACTACTATGCAAAAGCAACAAATAGACTAATAGAGCAATTTGCACTGTTGCAAGAGGTGATCGGCATGAAGACCAATGTTTCTATCTCTTGTGGGATCCTCAAAACAGGTTAAGAGTCATTGTTTCATTGGAAAGAATCTTTGGAGTTTATAGTGGAAAGCTCTGCAAGTGAGTTGAAAGATGTACATGACCTAGTATAGAAGGTTTTAGAGAATCTCTTTGAACACTTGAAGGTGTTGCACATAGAGTCATATGTATCTGGCAATGGCCGATTGGTAGACATTGAGTGGATGAAGACCAAGTTCCCAACATTTTGTCGATGAGGCCACTGATCCGCCCAACTTCTGGATGTCAAAGATCCAGGAGCTTTCATTAGCTGACTCAATCTTAAGGTGGGCATTGGAGAAGTTCCAATCAAAAGTTGCTAGAGTGGACGAGGTGACAGAGATGCATGACTACTGGATGATTCAAGCCAACAATATCATAATCCAAGATGTCAATGATCTAGATAAGTAACATATGCAATGAAGGCTTATAGCGCTAAGGCGGTAACTCCAAATAAGGCATGATGCTCTAACATTCTTTCGGACATCTATCATTCCCTCTCTTCTTCCTCTCTTTGTGGCCATTTAAGGCATTTCCTCAAAAAGCTTAAACTCTGTAACGGACAATGACTCAATTATGTCCTACTTTTAGTTTATTTCGTTCAAAGACGCTCTACACTACAATCATTAAATGTAACTAGCCATTTTGAAGAGGCTTATATATGTAACCTTTTGAGAAGTTAAGAACATCGGCAAAATTATTTGTGGGCAACCCCTATAGCAGGGACTACTGTGTGTGGCTCTGAGTCTACATGTTAATTTTGTTGTTCATTTAGTTACCGTATGAAATTTGGAATGAATTTGTTGTAACTGAAAATTGAATGATTGCAAGTAAACTTGGTTTTATTTCCTTCATTTCAGTGGATATTAAGCTTTACTTTCTTTAGCATAAGCATCATTCTTTTCCATGTGTTACGAACTATAGTTCATATGTGTAGTCAGTTCATTGTATGAGAGGACCATAATTTGATTAATTAAATAGTTGAAAAGAGGACAATCTAGGTGTTGTCAAATATTAGCTAACTCAGCAATCCAGGAACTGTCCATTCAGTCATTTCTTCTCCCCTCTTGTTGTCATAGCTAGTCTTGCATGTTTCCATCTTGCATTTAGATTAGAATAGGTTGCATAATAGGTGTTAGTCTCTGTTTTGAAAATTGCCTAGGTTGTTTGAAGTGTTGAACAATCTGGTTGTTGGCCTCTTCTTCTCTCTGGTTAATAGCATACCCCCAAAACTTAAAAACAAAACTCACTGCAAATCTTGCATCTAAAAGGGAGTTGTACCTTTCAATTTAGGGGTCTTTGATAGATTACTACACTGACCCATTCTATTGTTAGCTTTTTTGTTTTCCATTAGCCATTGGGCACTTTGAGAACCAAGGTATAAACCAAAGAATTAAGGTAGACAAATTGTTAACCAACATCTATCTAGGTGCATCAAGATGTTGCATTTGTTTGGGAGGGTGGGGTTGAATCAACATAAAACAAAACTTCAATAACCACCACAAGAACAATATGCAAGTAAAGAAAAGAACCAACAACACAAGGGGGGGCGAGGTAGGGTGTCTTTCTAACTTTTTTGGGGGACTAAAGCTAGTGATAGGGTATTTGAGTTGTGCAATGGTAGATCTTTTCTTGGTCTTTTTCCTTGATGGGAAAAGTGGCAAAAGATAAATAAAATGTTTATTATAGTAAGGAGGACTTAGCATTTTTGGTGGTTGTTTCCATTAATGACAAAGGGGGATATTGTTAGAAATATAAGATTGTTGTCTATTATCTCTAATGCCAAACATAATGTTTCTAATGTTTTTTAGTATATTGAGTTTATGTTCCCTTAAACTTTGTTTGTGGTATGAATGTTTGTTATTCTTGGTGATGTGAGTTTGTATTTAAAACCAACACTATAGTGGAAGACAAGCATGTTTTCAATGTTGAAATATAGTGCTACTTTAGTGATGAGCCTTTGTACACAAAGTCTCTGAAAGTGAGCTTATATTTGTACTATAAATTAGTTTGCCTTTTTATCTAGATTCATTGTTGTATTGCACTAGCCATAATTTTCCAATTTGAAGAAATATTAATTGTCAACACTTATACATCAAAACTAGGCATTGAATTAGACGCTAGACATTGTGACTTATTATTTAAAATAATAAACATTTATCTTAAAATATTACCAATCTACCTTTTACTCCTATTATTCTTTAAAGTAATATTTAATAATTAATTTACAAGAAACACATTTGTATAATTCATTTTTACACATGGCCTTCAATACTTTTATAGTATTACATTTATTTATTTTTGAGAAATTAAAATAAAAGTAACCAAAATACAAATATAAATATCTTGAATGAATTTTATTTAAAAGATGTAAATTTGAATTATTATAAAATTCCTATATTTGTAAAAAAAATTGGATAAACACTTTTAAAATTGGCTTCCTTTAATATATTTTTATGTATACATAAAAAAATTATAATATTAAATTTAAATTTACATCTTTAACATTGCTTTCTAACCCTGAATCTAAATCGTCAAAATGGGTGTTAACATTAAAAAAAAAACCATTATCATAAAGAAAAACCATACTTCACATCCAAGCCTATTTATGAATGATCCTATTTGTTAGTTCTAACTATAAATTGAAATATTAGATAACAACTACATGAACCTCAACCTGCAACATTTTAGAAATAATTGCAAATTGACATATCGTGTCATTTGAAAACTAGGACTAAAACAGGCCTGGCCAAGGTTATTTCCATTAACTTTAGAGCCAACATTGTGTCAAATGTTTATCAGATTCTATCAAAATAAAAGGTAGTTTCTGGTTACTGCCAATTGAGTCATTACTTTTGTTCGAGGTTAAATATACATTTACCCTATTTGTAGTTCAAATATTGAATTCTCAAATTTTTATCTTATGGCAAAATAGCAACTCAAACTTCCTGATAAACATGACAAATATTACAGGAATTTACGAGTTTAACTGTATCATCACATGTTACAGCCAATTTCACTTTAAAAATCTAATCACTAACAACTTTAAAAAGGTTCTTGAGTTTATTTATTTTAAATATTCTAATAACTTCTGACAGAACAAAAAGAAAGATTGCCAATACCACAGTCAATATTAAGGAAATAAATTTAAAAAATTCTATTCAGTTAAGAAAATATGTAATTTTCATATGCAAATATTCTACATTATTATAAAAATCCAGGCTAACATAAAATTCAAACCACTCTGACGCAAATTTTTCCTCTATCTGAAATCACATTGCATTTGAAAATAAATCCATACCATCTGGTACTATGATTAATTATCCTTTTTCAATCCAAATCTTAAATAGCATTTATAATGTTTCAATTTCTGTGTATCATACTTGAATTTACATCATTAAGATCATTCAATAATCATAGAACTTAGAACCAAAAATTTAGGAATTTGATTCCACAAACAATTAATTCAATAAGGAATGGGAACTCGCACTGAATCAGGCCCAGTTTTCATGTCCTCCCAAAGGAGCTCTGAAAGAGAAAATGTTAGGGGACCTTCTTTACCTGTCAAAAGGAATATAAATTAACAAAATAAAACAAAGTCATAAGACAGTATATCCCTATGAAAGTTTAAGCATCATTAATTTCAATAATGACCTTAATTTATCTCTCTAAGAATTGTACTTCTATTTATCTCTGGATAAGATAATATGGTGTACATACCATTGCCAATAGGCTTTCCATCCCACATTGTAATGGGAAGAATAGGAAGCCCACTTCCCACAAGCATCATTTCGGCCGCATCTTTGCCTTCTTCTACAGTAATGTTTCCAACTCGAATCCCTGTGAGTAAGCCTTGTTCTACTAACTTTGGAGCAAGTGCCAGCATTCGTTTCGCAGTGCATCCACTTAGAATCCTATCAAATGATGGTGCTAATAGTTCATTGGTTTTACTAATGAATGCAACATTCACATTTGGTCCTTCGGCAATATAACCTTCATCATCAACCCAGATAGCAGAATATGCTCCTTTTTCTTCTGCACCCATTTTCGAGAGGGCATTAGGCAAATAATTGACATTTTTCATGGTTGCCATCTCTTGAGATTTCATAGGTGTAGATGATGTTACAACTGAAACCCCTTCCTTAATAGGCAAATATGTTTCTTTGATCACAATGGCATAAAATGTAGAAGTTGGTTGGCCAACAGGAGGGGTAAGTAAGAAATCTCCTGGACCTGCACTCAACCAATATCTTACATGCCCCATCTTACATTTTGATGCAGCCGCAGTTTGCACAAGAATGGTTCTTAAATGTGACCGATCAAAAGGAGAGACAATCTTTGCCTTGGATGCAGATCTCAGAAATCGGTCCAGATGAGCATCCAATTCATACAGATGACTGCACACAAATTAGAATTATTAGACAAATGAGTTTTCTTACCTTTGTTTTCCAAAATATTAGATGAAACTGTACTTGTTATAATCAGCTCCATTCCCCAATTCCTCATGAATACAATGTTTCAGTTAGACAATTTCAAAATGATCTTGATAATGAAATAGCCTTTATTCTAAGCACAATTAGGTGGTGCAGGGTGGTCTTATATGCTGTAAGCTACCCTGAAGTCTACACACAGAGCACCACTTCTTGTGAACCTTTGGAGGACCTTCTCTTTCCTTTGCAATTTTCAATATTGTCAAAACATACAATAAAATAACCACAGATCCACAGCTAATGTGCAATTATAAAGGGAACACAGTCACAAGCTAAATGCTCCCGCGTGAGAACTTAAGTGTTACTACTATCTAAATGAGTGAAAAACTAAATGGTACCAATATTAATACCTCATATATAAGGCCTCATTTTAGTTGCATAAGTGTTGATAACTCAATGAAAGAATGTTCTTATTAGCAAAAACTGACATAACAAAATATAATCATGTGCATGATTAACATATATTCTGCTCACTGCCTTTTCAAATTTAATCTTTAGACTGCAACAATGAGAGCAGAACTAGATGCAGAAAGGACAGCCTAGGAATCCGAGCAGGCAGCACTCTTGGCCCAACAGAGTCAACTACAACAGGTGGCAGCAGAGAAAGAACAGGTAACAGAAGGGAAGGAGAAAGAGCTTGAAGAGATTGTTGGAATGATGCAGTCAGCTTTGGAGCTTTAGATGGAGGCTGAAGCAGAATTGAAAGCACAAAAGGAGCAAGTGTATAAGCTACGAGCAGAGTTGAATGAGCTTAGGGCACAGATAGCTACTACACTAGGGACGCATCCCTCTTTTTGGTGTCTAGATATTGATGTAATTAATTGTTTTGGTTGTAATTTGAGTTTTGTTGTAAGGGTTGTCTCTATTTTGTCGTCCGGAGACGACTTTACTTTTTGAGGGGGATGATGTTGTCGGTAAATTCTATATTGTAGCTGACGGGTAGAATTGTATCCAAAATGGCACATGATGGTTGAGTCACCCCTTCGAGAAAGTATATGTACACCGTCCGGAAGGGACTTTGAGACATCATCATCATAATCATATTGTAAGCATTGGAGTGCATATCACGTATATGAATAAAGTCTATGTTCTATGTTATATCTTATTGTACTATATACGATAAGTATCCTTTTACCCTGTACGGTAAACAGTAATTATTCAACAAACAACAAAAAAGTCCAATATAAACCCAAGCAATATGAATTGTCAAACTTTGGACAATAAAAATATCCAAGCCAATACTCATATTTCATGTGCATGCCTTGCAATCATACTTGACATTTAGCTGTATAAAAGTTTGCTCTAGTACTTTGTAAATTACAGATTACAAAAGGCTATGAAAGAGAGTTATCACATTAAAGGCCAGTGTCAATTGTGTATCTATTTGCACACTCTGTCATTTCAAATGTAAATTTAATAAAATCCATTGCATGTTTTACATCAGTCCAAATTATATCATTGGGAACCATGTGAGTAACAAAAAATGCTACAGAACGGACTTTGCCTATACTAAGCCGTATACTCAAACCAGATTCACAAAAGATCTTGATCCCAGGCTGGTAAATTGACCAAAATACCCAGTAAACTCTGTCACAACTGCATCCTGAGACAAACCAGGGGATGCTGGGCAGGGTACCTCATGCTCTGGTAACCCATCAAACACAGGCCAAACTCGGTGCAAACTTAGGTCTTGAGTGAGTTTATAAAGCATAAAAAAAAAACTCGCAACCTAAAACAAAACCAAGAAAATGTTCCCTTTACTTTTCACGTAACAAAACTTCAATTGTTGCTTGTTGCTCAGGGCTGAAGTGTTGATTGGTGTCCAAACAGCATTATATTGCTATACCTATGCCTTTATCAATGTTGATTAGCTGCCAAGAATATTGCTAGACCCATCTCTAATAGGGCTTTGTTTTATACATGAAATTTTTCTTTTAGTACTTTGATAATTTTTTGAATTGGTAAAGGCAACCTAGGGCTACAGAGGGTTTGATTTTTTCCCATATTTGTGTTCATTTCAAAATTTACAGCTATAAGGATTTGGTGTAATAGCAGAAAGTTCTAAAATCGTGAGCTAAAGGTCAAAACAAATTTCAAGACTGGCCAATTCAGCCATTAGGGAACATGCGACAACAATGATAGACTATATTTTGGCAAAGGGAGTTATGCTCCACATTGTGACTGCCTAAAGAAGTACACAAGACTTCATAAGGTAGGATAAACCCTATTCATGTGTAATTCTAGGCCAGCCAATCTAAGTAGACAACATCAATAAAACTATGCAAAAGAAGCAATGCAAACAGAATTTTAAATGCAATAAGAAAAAACATTGGCAACTATAAACATAACGAGATTGTTTATCCTAGAAATCCTTTCTAGGGAATGGGTAAGCATGGGTTGGGTAGGGCAGTGATAGAATAACTAGCAGAAACATCATGTGTTCTATTAACTCTAGCAATCACAAAACAAAAAGATATTAGGTTGTCTATTAGTTGATAAACAAATTCACTCACGTAATCATATACACTAAATTTCAGAAAGTATGCAGGTGCAGATCAAATTATCTTTCAGCAATTCAGAAACAAACAAATACACAGATAAAATAATCTCTTACACATAGATAATTACCAAACTAGAAGTAAACAGATATGTACAAAGTTATTTTATGGGGATCCCCCGTGCCATAGGATACAATCTGCACTTTGCTCATAATTTGATTTCTTTCCCAGATTCGATTTCCTTTTCTTCTCTGCCATTGACTGAATGAATGAATGTGGGTATGATAGGGTGACACTTATATGATGGATGTTTGAATGATGATTTAATTGATTTGATAGAAATTTGATCATTGATTTCTGATTCCTAGATGTCAAATCATTGATGATGATTTGACTGTCGTAGACGGTAAACCTTTCGCGAATAAAGACATAATAAATTTGTTTAGTTTTGTTAGTATTTGGTAGTATAATTACTTCTTCCTGAGAGGTTGTGTTGGTTGCTGATGGTTGGCGGTCTTAACCAACTGTCCAGCACTATTTATGTATGGTTCGAGAGCCAGTTCAAAAGATTATTATACAGACATTACATTGGAAATAAAGCTATATCTTTCTGCCAGTCGTATATTTGCTCTTCTCATATTCTTGTTTACTCTGAATATCAAAACATATAGCCCATAGGGAGTAAATATTTTAGCAATGTTGTACGTTCAAACCTAGAGATCAGATGAAAGGCCAACAATCAGAATGGCGGCATAATGAGCTGCTCATAAGAACGTGTGTTAGTAATTGACAATGATGTCAGAGACAACAAGGAAGAAACATGAAGATCAATTGACAAGAAGCTAGTGTTACTCAGGGACAAGCTTTTGGCATAATTTGACCCATACCAGAAATGAGAATGTCTCAAAAACTCAAACTTTCAGAAACTCATCCCCTGGCTGTCCCATAAAATTCATGTTTGAATTTTGATAATTTGACTCCCCTTCTCATGTGAACTCTCACATTAAATTACTTAACGAAAACATTATATGTGAGGTTCTATAATGTATATAAGCATGCTTTATCCATGCTATCATTCTAATATTTTGAATTTCCATACGTATTTTAAATATTCCCCATTTTTTATATTGTTGTCGCCATTGTTGTCCCCTGTCATCTCCTACTCTTGGAAAAACGTCCATCTTGGAAACCCATTTTCCCGTCCCCCCATCTCGAAACCCACGGTAACATAGTAAAAAAACTTGTTACACGTGTGGGAAGTAATGGTTGGTCAGCACATGAAAAGGGGAGGTTGGGATAGAGCAGTCCCTAAATGCACAGAAAGTGACGAATTCAGTGTGACTTATAGTCTATGATCTCAAAAAATTATTCCAAGGTTAGTGGCTTGCAATCTAAATGAAGTACAGGAATAACACGAGGAAAGGCAAAGGGATCAATGTCGGCAACAAATACAACAATTGTACAAAGAAAGGACCCATAGGGAAGAAGAATGGGATATTGACCGACATTGTACCCTTCACAATTAATGCCTTGATGACTGAACAAGGACTGACCTACCACATATAACCAAGAGGAGGGAGAAGCACTACGAAGTTCCATCCATTTGAGAGGCAAAATGAGAGAAGACAACGGTTGGAAGAAATCATCAAGAAGTCACAGTGTCTAGCAAGATCTGAGAGTCCAGAAAAAAGCAATAGTCACAATGTGAGTTGAAGCCATAGTCAAGGGAGGAAAAGACAATGTATGTAGAGTGAGTTGGAAGAGGTTACCAAAAACCTACCACTCTCTAACAACAAAGAATGTGAAGATCACACCAACCAAGAAACTAACCAAGTAGCACACTTTTCTTACAATAAAATTTTGAATCTCTAGATACTAGTTAGTATCAGTACTACAAGCCTGCTTGTCCAGTTGAATGAAGGGGAAGAGTGCAAACCTCTAGACTAAGGTTGTCAAAAATTTGAAACTACATTACACCATATTCAAAACCTATCCGTTGGAGAAGAACTAAGAATATGGGGACTAGAACCAAAGAATACGAGGGACTACAGACATGAGAGAGGCGACCAAGTTGTAGATGGTACCAACAAACGTGAAAAGGACTTGCATGTGGTTAAGAGTGCAAGTAAGGCACTGGAACGCGACTGAGAAAGATACAATACATTCTGGTTAGACACGGTACCTACCAAGTAAAAGCAATAGTGAACATAGATAAACAAAAACTACCCAAATTCACACAAGATGAATCAGAGGATCTCATATGCCATTGTAGGACTTGCATGACAATATTGGAAGCCAATGGTGAAGATAAATATGATTGTTGCTTAAAGGTGTTCCCTACCTTACGAGGATTTCCATTGACTTGTACATAGACCTGCCAAGAGAGAACAAAACATCATGGAATGATCTCAAGAGAGCATTCGAATAGGAATTCAAACCGCAAAGAAATGACAACAAAATAGTAGCAAGAATCTATTACATGAAGCAAGTGAAAAATGAGAACATACGACACTATAATCATAGGCTCAAAGAGTTGCTCGACACGTTGAAATATCCATTGGTTGATGAGTTGGACAAAAGATGGTTTATTGAAGGGTTGTTTCCCTCGCTACATAACAAGATGAAGGTGCTGCCCCCATCCTCGTATGCTAACACTACGATTAGGCAATGAACATCTGGGGCGAAGTAAGACATCAAAGGGGAAGAAGGCAAGTGATGATGATAGTATGGATAAGAGAGTGACAGAGAATCTAAGACATACAATCCCTTTGGAAGGATATGATGCGGATGGTCAGGTAAGCTAAGAGAAGAGAAAGAAAGTGCCAAGGTGGGTAATGAGTTGTAGTGCATGGATTGCAAAGTCGAGGGCCAAACGAAGGCTAATTGCCCAAAGTAATCATTTTGTGATATCTATTAGTTACTAGGACATTCAAACAAGGAATATTTGTACAACTTGAAGAGGAGTACACAAGTGCTTTTCATCCAAGGGGAGCAAGAAACCTCACCAAGCATACCACCAAGGCCACCTACAAACTCCAATGCCTCACCAAGAGGGTACTGCAACAATCGGCGAGGGAAAAACAACAATAGTAATACACCCAAAAGTAGGATCCAGTATGATGCAAATGGTGGTCAACCCATGATTGAATGTCGGAGATGAAATGAGTGGGATCACTTCATGCAAGAGTTAGAGCAATCAAAACAATGAGAGCTTATTGTGCAAGTGGAGTGATCCAAGGAACCATGAGAGCGCTGACTACCTAGAACAACAAGGATTAAAAATTTTGGACATAAAAGATATGGTGGAAGAAGTATTGGCAATCACCAGGCTTTAGACCTAGAATGAAGCATACCATGACACCCGTAGGAAGAAGAGACTTCAGGAAGCCAAGGCTAATATTGAAAGGGAAATGGAGTAGGAGTTCACTATAGCCAAAGAAAGTCATCATGAGACAGATGTTGCTACCCACTATACCTATACGAGTATTTCACCTTAAGTAGACCATGCCAAAATCAAGAATAGAAATTACCAATACAATTGGCACTGACACAATTAACTAGGGCCATGGCGAGCATACCAAGAAGCTAGTAAACAATCTTGCTACTAACCCAAGGTTGTCGACGAGAGGCATTGGGTGGAAGTTGATTGTCGTCAAGATGGAGTAGTGGGATGAAAGTTGACAAACACCATCGTCAACAAAGGCTCCAATGTAAATGTACTACCAAAGGAAATATATAAGACCCTTGACAAGCCAACACTCTACCCACCAACTTTCTATTTGGTAGGTGTCAACCAGCACAACATAAAACCACTCAGTATGTTGATGGCACAATAGGTCACCATTGGCACTTAATATTTCTTCTTTGACTATTTTGTCATTCCTTTGGAAAGAAGGCATATGATGCCCTCCTTGGAAGAGGTTGGTTGATCATGGAAAAAGAAAACCATAATTCGAAAAAGAACACTCTCCATCGAAAGTGACAGGAGAAAGCACATCATCAACTTGCAAAATGAGGCAATAAGTCAAGAGTTAGCATTAGACTAAGAGAGGGTGGAGAGTTTGAGATGGGGGAAGGTTTGATCATAGAATCCAATGAGGAAAGAGTGTTAGAACTTGGAAGCTACTCGAAAGATGAGACAATCTCTCTCAACAAGTTGTTCTATCAGCAAATATAGGATTGTGAAGTGTTGCACCCCAAGTGCAAAATGTTGTAAATTAGAGAAATTGAACTGGTATTAAAGCCACCTTCCTGCCAAAGTAAAAGGAATACAAGGAGATGAGAGTGGATGATACAACAACCCATCCATTCGAGAGGGATAAGGTGATCAAATATAAAGAGTCAAGTGTGAAAATAAATCTGGGCGATAAAGACAACCCAAAGATGATCTTGGTTAGTAAAGGACCAAGAGAAATGAAGACAAAAATGGAGGATGAAGGCATCAAACGAAGAATTTTTTTTTTAAAAGGTGCCAAGCTGATAAGAAAAAATTGCAAAATAATTTAAAAATTAAAACTAAGCGTTATTTTAGAATGACAGAAGTTAGAAGAACTAAATATGGGGAAAAGAGAGAGAGAGAGGATCGCACCTTAGCAAAAATTGCAATTGGAAAATAATACAAAAATGTAACAAAAGGATTTCCATATCTAAATTAAAGACGGTATAAACTAAAACTCCCAGCATTTATATAGATAACTGAATCCTTTTCACATGACATTAACTGCTTTTAACAATTAACAGAAAATAACCGAAATCACATACAATTGAAATAACTAGATCAACAATTAACTATTCACTATTGTATTCATATTCAACTGAAATAAATAGATTAACAATTAACTAGCATAACTGTATTCATGATCAACTGTAATAACTAGATTGATGATTAACTATTCATAACTGTATTCATGTTCAGCAGAAATAAAGAGATTAACAATTAACTAGCATAACTGTATACAACTAAAGTAAATGCTTAACAAAAAAAGAAAGAAAGAAAGGAACATACAAGTATCTTCGGAGGATCTATAGTTGGGTGTGCAAGCCTCGGCTTTGGTGAGAGAAGCATTGACATAGGGTTAACCTCCCAACCTTGGACCATACTTATCCCCACACATTCTATCAAATTAGAATGGCCCTCCCTACCTCAAGATCGGGCTTGGGATGTTTTTCAGTGCAGCCACCTAAGCATCCTAATGTTTTGAGTGTCTACTCAGTTATGAAACGGACATGCTTACATAACTGGCGCTACTGACATCAAGTGATCATTAGATGGAAAACATGCCTATAAACTACCTTGGCCAAGGATTTGCGATTGGGTTCAATGATCCGATCACCACCGCTCGACTTGACAACAGGATTCATAACGGAGATGAGCATGAGCTATTACATATATTTCATTTAAGGTATTCTTGTCTGATTTCTCTTTTGTTTTCTTGCAGATTTATTCCATCTCTTCACCATTTCATGGCTACTGGCCGGTGAGTCCCAAGTGCATTAAATTATGACCGCTCTGCTCTTTTACACCTCTTCACCATATCATGGCTATATTGCTGGTGAATCCCAAGTGTTTTGAAAAGGTTATGAGCAATCTGCTCTTAATATCTTTTATCATAATTGAGACAGCATAAGACTTGTTATTGTTATCAGTAACTTCATGAAGGTTTTTACACATTTTGAGAGTCCTTTTAAAGAGATACTACTCAACTTCTTTTAAAGATGATTTTGGATATAATGAGAATAAAAGAAAAAAACTCAATATAATTCTCACAAAACAATCAGCAAATTGCATAATATAATCACAATCATAGAGGAAAAGACTCCTAAGCTTAGCCGGCTACAGTAGAATATGGATTCAAAAACATAGAAAGGTAACTCATGACCTGATATGTATTCTCTGGGGAACTTGCAATTTGATCGGCTCCCTCTCGTTTCTTCAAAGCTTAATCCTCAGTATCCTAGCCGGAAATACTTGCTTGGCTGAGTTGAAAATCACACAAACTGAACAAGGTTTTAAAAAGGTAAATTGCATGTGTATCAATGGCAGATTGCAGACGTATCAAAGGTAATTGCAGACGTTTCAATGGCAGATCGCAGATGTATCAATAGCAAGATGCAAACGTACAATGCAATGTCGAATTGGTTAATGAGAAATGGGAAATCTGAAACATAGCAAGGTAGGAAGAAGTTCGGGCACCAAGGAAAAAGGTGATCCCATCTCTCCCTCACATCTTCTATATATGGAGAGTGATCAAGACTCCTTGGCTCCCTTCGGTTACAAAAGATTAAAGCCGATTCAAAATTCCAAGTATTAAATCAATTATGAAAAGAGAGGGAAAGAAAAATAAAATAAATAGTTGAAAAGAAGAGTTGGAAGGATTATAATTTTCAATATTATAATATATACTCATATACGTTCATGTAAGTATATCAATGGGGTGACATCATTAAATTACATTATTATAATTTATTGGTGCCATTTCATTTTTATATTTATATGTACGTATTTAAGTATTTCTTATAATATTATGGTGAAGATCAATTAAAAATCTTGAGGTATGTTTTATATTTTAAATTAGATTATTTTATGTTGACTTAGATTATTTTCTTAATAGCTCATGCGGTACCAAAAATGTATCCTATGATCAAGTCGTTGCGTCCTTTCTAAGGAAGTTTAAGGTCATACCTACCGATACTGATGACTGAACTAAGCAAACATCACATTCCGATGATCCCATTTAGCAATGCTTTCCCCTCTACATCTTCTCCTGCAATCACTCATGAAAACACTTTTGCCATAATAATAATTCCATAATATTTTCATATAAACATAATAATCGTTATTTTAAATCAAGCAACTGCTAATCATCTAATAACAGTTAATGGTTAACGACCATCTTCATTAACAGTTGTTAGTGAACAGATTATCTTCCGAAGAAATACATACAAAATCACTCTAAATGCCTAGATAGGAAGATTGAATCAGCACTAACAGTTTAGGTTATCATTGGATTGATAACCTTCCTCTAAATTTTATCGGGTACAGCTCCCCGCACATGATTTACAATGAATTTAAATATAATGCTTTTAACCAGAAAGTACAAAAGGTTTACAAGCATATACCCGTAATCACAGAATAGATGTGGAAACTAAGTAACTGAAAAGAAAAGGAATAGCAAATAGCACAAAGTCGATTTGCCTGGATGCTGCATTATAAAAAGCACGAAATCAAGGAACGCATTTTCCATTCTCTTGAGAAAGTGAAGAAAACAAAAGATTTAAAGATACCTTGCAATCAAACGTATACAAGAAATAGTGACATTAAAGCACATTTTAGAGAAAACTAAAGGTGATACAAAGATCACAATTAGTGGAAAGAAAACTGCTCAAACTCCAGATTTTGATATGCAATTATCTTCCAAATCTCCCTTCCCTAAAGTATACAAGATAACAAAAACCCTCTTACACATTTGCAATTAAAGTCACCATCTAAGGAAAATCGAAACTCCTTCCCCTGTACTACATTTTAAAACAAGATTTCCCCCTTTTTCAACACACAGTTCAGACAAATACGAGCTCTGCTTTCTCTCCCTCACAAGATCTGGAATAATTCAAGAAAAAAGCTTTCCCTTCTTCTTGTAGCACACAGTCTGCAGTCTGTAGGAAAGAGTGGAACCCCCTTTTTCACTTGCTGCTGCCTATTTATCTTCTTTTCGGTCGAGGAGGTTGGTCGGTTATAATAATAACTGTTTCTTGGAACTAACTCTCTCCGGTAACTTCTAGTCACATCCTCGTGATCCTTCTGCTCTTTAAATTTTATCTTTATTATATGATATGTGGCATAATGAATATTTACCTGATGACACGACCTCTAAAATATGCTGACAGGTGGCATTTGCTGGTGACAGAGTGCTGATCCGATAGAGGTGCAAACAGTCACATGTATCTCATGACCCCAAAAAGATTTTAAAGATAGCTCCAGTCAGAAGTTAGAAAATTAGGATTACTCCAACATATCTCAATTTCGCAAAGATCCAATGGTGGAGTTGGGAGTTACGGCCCTCACACCGAGACCAATTTTCCTGTCATCTGCATTTGTCACTGTTATTGCTGATCCGATAGAGGTGCAAAAAGAAACCCATAATTTTTGATCCATAGTGAATCTCATAAAAATATTTGGAGCAAATTTAGATAATTAGGTTTTCCGAGGAATATTTGAAATTCAGCCCAATCCAACGGTCAAATTGAGAGATAGGGCCCCCAAAATATGACTATTTTTCTGTCATCTGCATTTGTGGCTGTTCTGGATAATTCTGATAGACCTGCACATAGTCACCTATATCTCAGAAACCAAACTGAATTTTTAAGATCGCTTCGGTGAGAATTTAGATATCTTGATTATGTCCAACATATTTCAATTTCAGAAAAATCTAATGGTGGAGTTGGGAGTTATGGCCCTCGAAATAGGACCTATTTTTCTGGCATCATTTTCTGGGTGTCATGGATGATTTCAATAATACTGCATTAAAACATGTGTAACTTTCTATCCATCAGGAATAATTTCAAACCATTTGGAGGAAGTTCAGATAATTAGTTTTCTTCAAACATATCTGAAAATGGGATTGACCCAATAGTTAGATTGGGATTTATACCCACCACACTGAGACCAATTTTATCACTCCAGAAATTGCTATATATTATGATTCTTTTCATTTGCACAGTCACTCTAAAATCTCCTCCATACAATTTTGGTATCTCATTATATAAACCATTCAAAAACTAGTCCTTCATGATTTCCATTTTTGAGGTATGTGTATATTTCTCATGTATCGGGTTTAATCAATATGCCTGCACTGATCCATGAAATACATCTATTAGATGACTTCAGATTTGAATTTTGTGAAGAACTGCATAGGACTCATTGGAACCTGATAGGTGTACTTATAGGTTTGGTATAAGGCACCATGGGGACACTGCTCATAGAAGTACATGGAGCATTTTGATGGATTCATAGCAATTATATATATATATATATATATATATATATATATTGCAGTTTTTCTTCACGAAACACCATCCTTTCAATTTTCATGATATGCAGAACTGATATTGCATGGATGCCCTTGAACTGCTACATTCTGAAATGCTCTGCCTCTTGTACATGTGAAATTTTAATTTCCCTGGACTAGAAAATATGGTACAAGAACATCTAATGCACAATACCACACTTCTAGATGACAACCATCAGTTCATACTTATATTTTGAACCAAACCATGCATTGCAATGGGAAGCTTTGACTTAATACCCCAGAATTAGTATGCCAACTCCTCTATGAGTTTGATGATGTTGAAGCTTTATTTGAATAATCTATGAAAACTAGATTCTTGTGTAAGGCTTCTACATATCACCTGACATGTCTCGTCTTAAATTGGAGGTATTTAGTGAGTATCGATCATCAATGAAATGTTCATTTTACACTTACAATTTCGTGGATCAGAGACTTGAACTCTCAAAGTTTTCAATACTATTGAACTAGGGATGTCAACATATGATCTTCATTTTGGAAAGGAGTTATTCTGAGCCCCTATGAACCTTCAAACTGAATTCTAAATCTTTGAAACTCTGAACTTGTGAATCTGGTTATACAAACTGAACCACTTCAAACCATTTCGAACCACTTTGAACCATTTCGAACTTAGTTCAAAGAGGTTCAAGGCCTAAGGTGAAATAAGATATAAGTCTCAAGCAAGTATTGAGATGGCAAAGACTCACATTTTGAAAATTTTGAGAAGGGCGTCTATATAGGCACTAACAACAGTTAATAAAATGTATATTAATAACTACCTATTTCACATGATTATGAAAGAATAATTTGTCAAATCCAACGATTATGAACAAGTTTAAAATTAAGTCAAAAATTTGGGATGTAACAAAAAAGGATAAAAGAAATGTTAAAATAAAAGAGTTTAGTCTCTTCTTGTGAAAAAATAATTAAGTCTGAAAAGACCATTGGTAGAATTGGAAATTCAACAAGCACTTTAAAATCAAGCAAAAAGAACCAAACATGCTCACAAAAAGAACGTACACAACAACCCATCTTTCTCTACCATATGAGTTTGCCTAGCATTGGTGGTACCATACAAGAGTGTCATTGCATGGAGGGCTCTAAGCAACAGCATACAAAGGTTGTTCATTGTTGCACATAAGTCATCAATTATCATATAAAGGTTGTTCGTCGCCACACAAAAGCCATCAATTACCATACAAAAATTGCAAGCAAAGAGAGTTTATGTTGTATGGAAGAAAAATTTAGTCATACAATAGGACTTTGATCTTTGTACGAATGTTAAGTCCTTCAACCATATGGACAATTTTAGCAGCACAACACTCAGTAACATGTTCATATTGTATACAAAGCATTTTTGTGATGACACAATTGCTTGGTTGGTCATACGCGATTTGGTTCTCTATGAACATCATATAGTCAGTATGCATGAAGGGTTTGGCATATCGTAGAAGTGACCTGGCAGTACCTTGGTAGGAGAAGTGTGGCTAGTACCTTGGCAAGGAAAGTGTGGCAACAATGTGGTTGTACCCTAGTAGGAGTTCTTAGTTAACATCACCACCATTGGCAGTTTCAACTTCACCAATAGCATCACTAGATGTGGCGATTCTACCAATAGCATTATTGCCAGAGGGTGAAGCTTTGCTAATAGCACCACCAAAGGTAGTGGTTCTACCATCACAATAGGTACAAGTGACCTCACTTGCCATCTAGTCATGGAATCTATAGTATATACGTATCAATGGCTCCACCAATGGATAAGGGGGCTACCATCGTGCCAACTGCCATACCGACCACAGTGCCAACCACCACAATGCTCGCCATGAGGCCAATTGCCACCATGCTAGGTGCTAGCCTACCAATACAAAACTTGTCAAGTGCCAACCTACCAAGTGTCAACTTGCCAAGTGCCAGCCTACCAAGTGTCAACTTGCCAAGTGCCAGCCTACCAAGTGTCAACTTACCAAGTGCTAGTCACCAAGGTGTCAACCTGCGATGTGCCAACCTAAAATGTACCAACCTACCAAGCACTAATTTTCCAAGTGCTAGCCTACGAAGTGCCAACCCACCAAGTACCAACCTGCCAGGTGTCAACCTACCAAGTGTGAACCTTCCAAATGCCACAGTGCCTAGTGCTAGGTTGGTCAACCTTCCATGTGCTAGCTTGCCAAATACTAGCTTCCAAGGTACCAACACACAATGTGCCAAAATGCTAGGTGCCAATGTGACAAATGTCAATCAACCAGCAAATACCATGGCAATCATTGGAGGGTGAGAGTATGAAATGGAGGAAAATATCAATGCAACCACCTTTTAAGTCACATCTATGGTAGTATTCCAACTAGCAATGCCAACTAAGGGTGTTAAGGCTAAGACACTACAGGGTGTTGAGGGTGAGACGGTACTAGCCAAGGATGCTAAGGGTGAGACTGTCAATCGATGGTGTTATGGGTGAGACATTGCTAGTCGAGGGTGTTACGAGACAATGTTTGGAGGGGCCAAATGTCCCCAACCCCAGCTTGTAGAGGGTCCCATTCCCTTCGGTTAGCTCCTAAGAAACTCTCGGAAGAAGTGATAGTTATTTCTAGAGTTAAACCCCATTATTTTGATTTCTTCCGAGGGCATCATGGGTGAGATAGTCCTAGCCAAGGGTGTTGAGGGTGAGATGTTGCCAACTAAGATTGTTAAGGGTGAGACACTACCTTTACCTAAGGGTCCTAAGGTTGGAACTATCACGGTATTAGATAGTTTCTATTTACTCTCTCTTCCATCTTTTTCTAATGGTCACTCTATTTGTAATGTTTCCATAAACTCCTTCTATTCATTATGGAAACTTTCTTTTTCATTCTTTTTCACTATACATGAATGTTTTTATTTCCTCTCTCATGTTCGTTATAGAAACATTCTCTTGTATCTTGTATATATAGATCATTCATGATCTTTGTTTAAGAACACAAACATTATTTTACCATAATAGGAACAATGCTAGTCAAGGGTGAGATCCATGCAACCATTAACTGATGGTTGCAGTTGATGGGAATTCCACCAGAGTCCCCACAAATGCCAGCTAAGTATCTTGGGATCCTTTCCAAAGCCATCGAGGGAATGAGATATTGTGCTACAAATGGACAAAATGAATTGTCATGAGCCTATTGGTACACTTCAGCGATATACCTATCAATTGGAAGAGATGGCTTTGTTCATGGAGCAAGTAGAAGCACTCACTCAAGATCTCAACATCAAGAAAGCTTTGGTGGCATACCTAGCTAAGAAGCTTATCACATTTATGCATGTTAAGCGCCACAAGGAGTTCGCTACATATTTGACAATTAAGGGGTGGCCATGGATAGAGACTAAGGAAATAAAGGCCACTTAGAGGCCTCTACGATGGCAAGTTGATGATCATCATGGTCGTGTCCTCCATGCACTACATAGCATGAAGAAATGTTCCAGATAGTTTTTGTTATGGCATAACCACTTCACAATTGCACTGGACGAGTCAAGCACACCAAGGGATAAGGCCATCTAATGGTTAGAGCAGGAATGGAAAGCCTTCTCAAAGTTGGTCGAGAAGAGAACACAATTGGCTCAAGAACACTCTCAAGTCACTATTCTGGAGAGTATCGTTGCATAACTACACGAGCAATTGGCACAAAGGGACTTATAGTTGCAAGGAAAAAACTACCGAGTTGGTGACCATGTAGAAAGGGATGAAAGGTAAGGATATTGAGCTTGAGAAGGAAAAGAAGCAAGTAATGGAGGCAGCAAAAATAGTCAAGGCATCCCAACAACTAGAGATGACAGCCACATGGAATCTTCAATGCCTTCAGCAATAGTCTATCATACTAGTCTCTTTGGCTCCAAGGATGTCCCCTCAACCCTCTTCTTGTTTTTCTTTATTGTATGATCTGCCCCATTTTACTTTCTATCGTCTAGATGACAAGACTTTCTTTTTCTTTTTCTTCGGGGGAGGGGATGAGGGGGGCGAGGGGGAGGGGGTGCAGACAGAAAATTTGCTATGAATAAAGAAATAATACTTCTTCTTTTTTCTTAGCATTTGGCAGTGTAATTGGATGAGAGGTTGTGTTGGTTGCTGACAGTTGGTAGTCTTAACCAACCATCCAGCACTATTTATGTATGGTTCATAAACCAATAAATAAGATGATTGTACAGACATTACAATGAAAATATAGCTATATCTTTCAACCAATCTTATATGTTATCTTTGAGCTTCTGTGTTATATGTGTTCTACTCATTCTTTTGTACTCCAATTAAATACCCTGTAGGGAGTAAACAATTGCTTGTCTATTCACTTTGTTGAATTCGTCTTTGCTAATTGACAGATTTTTTTATTCAACCTATATACTGATTTATAGATTGCTTGATTTTGTGATGCATTAATGTTTTCTTGGAATGGTCTCTCCTTTATAATTTACAAGTGAAAGGGTCACCACCTTTCATTAGATTTGAGCCACCACTTCTCCTTATTGCCCTTGAGGATAATATATTATTCTCCCAAATCTCCCTTTTTGATTCTGTGCCCTTCTTGAATGAAGTTCTTCTCTTTTATATCTCCATTGAGTGTCACATCCTTCCATTTGTTTATGCCTTTAATGAAAGGGTTACTCCCTTTAGTTACAACAATTGCTACCCCTTTCACTTCTTATCTCTCACTTCTCAAATGTGTCTTTATAAATTTTCCCAACTGCATATATCCCATTTAAGATCTGCATATCTTCTTCTTCTAGATCTGCATATCTTATTTTCATCTTAACTCAATTCCTACTTCAGATCCTTCCTTATGCCTATGCTCTGAATTTGCTCTAGATCTCCTCTACTCCTTTTTCCACATTCCATTTGATCCTCCTTCACCGTTATAACTTCCCCCTGTGAGGGAGAGGTCACGCCTCTTTATCATATTTGCCTTTTGGCAAGAATCACGACCCTTCATTACTGTCCATCTTTCAAAGAGTCACAACCCTTCATAATCAAATCCCTTTTGAAAGGTCATGTCCCTTCATAACTACAACCCTTCACCTTTTGAAAGTCACTTCCTTATTTTCTTCCCTTTCCTTTCCTTTCATTCTTAAGCTCCACTCTTTCTTCCACCATGCCTTTTCCGCAAATGAAGTTCTATTCTCTCCATTTTACACCTCTCATTTGAGGGAGACAACTTTTCCATTCGTGCATTTTGACCATTTGTTTAACTTGACTAAATTGTGATTATTTATAATTTTACTCTTTTATATTTTTATTTAACTATTATTCTTTAATATTTAATCATATTGCAAAAAAGGGACATGACACACCACATATTTCCCTCCAAATTTTGCATTGGTCTCCATGGACTAATAATTCCATGAAAACTCACCAAGGGAGTGCAATCATTGTACACTGAAAAGCATGTCAATTTCTCCTAAATCCACAACATACAAATCATCACATAGCTTGTGATCTCACATGGTTGTAATGAACTATCAAATTATTTTGGTGCATGGAATAGTCAAGGTTGCCCCAAGTTTCTAGGACAGGGACAGCAGGGGATGGGGGGGGCAAGTTTTTGGGACAGCAATTTCTTTAGCCAAATTTGGGGACAGCTATATAAAAATAAGAACATTTAAAATATTCATATGAAAACATTAATCAATATAATAACCCTAGCTGGCTATATCCTTGACAAACACTAATTTTCCTTTACTATTTAGTTGTATTGAACTATCAAGTTATTTTGGTTCATGAAATAGTAAGGTTGCCCCATGTTTCTGGGACAGGGACGGCACGGGATGGGGGGAAAAGTTTTGGGGACGGCAATTTATTTTGCCCACTTTGAGGACAGCTATATAAAAATAAGAAAATTTAAAATATGCATATGAAAACATGGATAAATGTAATAACCCTAGCTGGCTATATCCTTGACAAACACCAATTTCCCTTTACTATTTGGTTGTTTGACATTTTGTCAAACACTTCACACGCAACTCTGTTATCACTGTATATATGATGTTATTAAATTTCGAACACAATACTAGGAGATGCAACAAACTGCGCACAATCTTAGTTAAGTTGGCCTTATAAGTTTTGCTTGAATGAATACCAAATGCTAATATACAGTTCTGCCTCATTAACTATACTGCAGTATAACAAGATTGGAATTTAATTGTAAACTCGTATCTTATTACTTCATTGATTGCTTTCAAACTATTATCAGTTATGCGCCTGTACTTCCAGTTGAATTGCTCCAGTTGAGTAAAACTCAGAATTTGATAGCAATCAATTATGTCTTTCAAATTATTTAACACAGATTGAAATTACAAATCAAAAACTTGGTCTTTGTTGTTGACAGTAATTGCAAAAACCCAGCTGATAGCGACCATGTCCAATTTCGAGACTGATGAATACTTGTAACCAGATTAAAAACCACAACACCATGCTCGATTTGCAACAGGGACAAAGACTGTCTTCACACGATCTGTTCTCTATATGACCAATTCACCAATAGCAGTCATGCACCAAATGGAACCAGCTCATGCCAAAACGTGGGAGATAAGGGTACAGTCATATGTCAAATGCAGCATCAATAGCAGGCCCTGCATTTGTGTCTCAGGCAGCCAGTAAGCACGCCCCAAGCAGGAAATATAGATGCTGTCGGCAGTGATAGGAAAGCTGAAATGGCAAGCTAATGGAGGTGTATAATGCCGCCCAGAAATCAGTATTCCAGACACCCAAAATCAGTGGCCAAACGTCCAAATAAACAGATGCAATTTTCCCAGGAAATTACAAAGACAATAGCCAGCAACTGTAGCGTTCTTCCTCACCAAATTGCAGGTTAAACCCATGCCTAGTAGGAGAGATAGTTGGGGTTCGTAAACAGATTTCTCAGTCACCACAGTTTCAATACAAATCACCAGCAAACCCATGCTCCAACAGCAGGTGCTTAGAGCCTGTAGTTTCAAATACTAATTGTCCAACAACAGAGAATTGGACACTCAAATCAGATCCCCCAGTCACCAAATTCTCCAATGCAGAAAAACTACATCTCCCAACAATAGTGGATGTAGTAGGAAAACTCCAAACTTTCACAATGTCAAAACTCAGACTTTTAATCCACAATATCTCAGCTATGGATTAAGTGCACACTCAGAATCAAACCCTTATACCTCAGCAAGGCAATTAAAACACAAATTGGAATACTCAGAAACCTTTCACAAGAACGATAAAAAGCAAATGGACAATTGGATGTTTTTTCCTTCGCAATGAGCGAAATTTATAATCCCCAAACAATACTTAGTTTCCCAAATGTAACTCCACTTAGGAAGCTTCACCAACACATCATTTTACAACATTAAATATAATAAAGTGTCTTATAATAATGTAAACTTAATAATTAATTAATAAATATGAGTCCATACATAAATAGCCCCATCTAATGTAGGTGATGACCAATCTAGCATTGGGACCATACTCACTTATGTGTCAGACATCTATCAAAATTAAGGTTTTTCTTGAAGGGTTGCGGCAGAGCATCCCACTCTACAAATGTGGCACCACGTCATTTGCAAAAGGTGCACCCTCAGACTCAATGCTGACTGTATTCTCCTCAAGTCTCAGAACTGTGGGTCCCTGCGGCCTACCATATGTGTCAGTATGTCTGGTCCTATTAACTCTGTCCACTAACCTACCCCGATCCTCAACACTAGCCTTGTCAGAATCTATGTATCTGCCATCTACTCGGGATTAGTGTGAACTAACAGAAGCATCATGAGCACCTCACTCCCTGCTCTGATCTCTAGGAAGTGCAATCTGGTGCAGAGTGTCAGAAAGTTGTTGCAGCACCTCGGCAACATGGTGCTGACCATGTGCAAGATCCTTGAATGTGTCCCGAACCTATCTATCAACCTCACACCCTGTGCTGGCAACTTTATAACCTGTATCAGTTGAACCCCCCGAACCACCAGCACCCCTATTTCCTATAGAACCAAACTGAGTATTAGGCTCTCCATCCTTGGGTGGAGAAGTGACACCCCTAAGGGTATAATGAATACCCGGAATAAACCTTTGAGCCATAAAACTGAATAATCAATCGCTAAATCAAATACTGACACTGTAATGTCCCCATTTTAGCAGTTGACCAAGTGTGCGTGCGTTAGCCTTGTTCTACATGGTCCCAAGGGCTAACGAAGGGTTTAATGGGATCCTGGAGTGTTTTGGCCTAGTCATTTCCAGTTTGCGCCAAAACGAAGTTGATTTACTCAATTTCAGACATACTTACTATTTTTAGTAAGTCGGCAGGACACAATGCAGGTCAATTTTGGTGATTGGATTTGATACTCCTCGGTGAGAGCTTTCCGATGAGCTATCACTCGCATTATTCGGAGTCCGATTGCTAATACATTTTAATGCCTGAAGTTTTATTAAAGTAACGTCTAATTTAATTGTAAAATATTAAAGTGTTACTTTAATATTTATTTTATGGGGATGTGTACCCAAGGGAGACATAAGGGGTATTTTAATATATGTTTTATTTATTACACATCTTTTATCCCACATTGCCCATATGAGTTGAGCAGACCCTTGGAAATAGAATAAAAGGAAGCATTTGTGGCTTCATTAGACAGGTTGAATATGAGAAGAAATTGGTGTGTGAGTTGCAACTCCGTTTTTGGCATTTGAGGACGTTTATCCTCTCTTGTAACATTCTAGACGTCATTCCCTTGGGGTTTGGCCTTTGGAATTCTTTGTTATCGGCTTCATTATCAGGCAGTTTAGTTGCATTTCCAGCTACAGGTAGATTTGGTATTTTGCTCATATCTTCTTCACTACTTGTCCGACGCTTATGCCGCTTTGAGGGAATGATATTACGAAGGTAGTGGACTGATTGAAGGACAAAGTACTGTAGCATCACTATTCATGCGGCACTATTCACGCAACACTATTCACGTGGCACTGTAGCAGCAAGTTCGAAAGCATGGGCTAGAGTATTATGTCAATAATGCTGAAGTAATTAGTGAGTTGATAAATCTGCCATGTATTTGGTTTTATGAATTCTGAAAACATTTTATTGGCAGCAGTTCATTTCCACTTTGCATATTATTGTAGTTTCTTTCTTGTTTATGTTGTATGATACCAATTCCATGCACAAAACACAACAAACAAATAAACGTTTGATTTCCAGAGTTATAAGGGGTTTAAAACATTAAACGAAGAAATAAGAAGTTGAATGCAAACTGTTTGACATAATTCCTTTCAGCAATTTGGTTTAGTTCTTTGGGACATTCAGGGGTGCTCATTACAGTGGTATCAGAGCTATTAGTCCTGCCATCCTGTGGAGTTCTTTTAGGGAATTTGGAATAGCGAGATAAAGAGAAAAGAGTCATCCACTAGATATCCGGAAGATACTTGATAGACACACTAAAGTATTTAGCGATATTCCTCATGGGGTTCCTCCTGACAGAGGGATGGAACATGTTATTGAGCTCGAGGAGGGAGCCAAACCAGTTATGATTACTCCCTATCATCATCCTAAGAAACACAAGGATGAGATAGAGAAGGCGATTAAGGATTTGTTGGAGATGGGGTATATCAGGCCCAGTAAGAGCCCCTTTGCTTCAGCAGTAGTATTGGTAAAGAAGAAGGATGGGACAATGCGCATGTGCATCGATTACAGGGCATTGAATAAGAAAACAACTAAAAACAGGTATCCCATTCCTAGGATTGATGAGCTGATTGATGAGTTGCATGGGGCATGCTTCTTCACCAAAATTGATTTGCGATCTGGATACCATCAAATCAAGATGAGAGCAAAGGACATTGAGAAAACAGCCTTCTGATGCAACTATGGCCACTTTGAGTTCATGGTTATGCCATTTGGTCTAACCAATGCACCCGCTACATTTCAGAGTTGTATGAACCAGGTATTCAGGAAGCGGCTGAGGAGATTTGTCTCTATCTTCTTTGATGACATCTTGGTCTTCAGTAAGACCTGGGAGGAGCAGTTACATCATCTGGAGGAGGTGTTATCTATTCTGGAGAGTCATTGTATGCCAAGGAATCTAAATGTGAGTTTGGCATGACTGAGCTCCTTTGCCTTGGGCATATCATTAGTGCAGATGGCGTTCGGGTTGATCCCGAAAAGATTAGAGCTATTGTAGAGTGGCCTACTCCCACAAACCTTACACAGCTTAAGGGATTCTTTGGTTTATGTGGTTTTTATTGGAGGTTTGTTAAGGGATTCTCACAGATTGCTACACCCTTGACAGATCTTACCAGGAAAGGAGCCTTCATGTGGATAGGGGCAGCATAGAGGTGTTTTGAGCATTTCAAGCAGGTAATGTCTTCATGTCCAGTTCTAGCTCTACCGGATTTCACGAAGCCTTTTGAGCTTCATTGTGATGCATCAGGTGATGGGATTGGAGCAGTATTGATGCAGGAGAAGCATCCCATTGCATTCGAGAGTAGGAAGCTCCGAGGAGTTGAGAAGAGTTATTCTGTCTATGACCGGGAGATGTTGGCCATAATGCATGCATTGGCCAAATTTCGATCATATTTGGTAGGTGGATGTTTTGTGATCAAGACTGATCACAACAGTATTAAATACTTCATAAGCCAGCGTGATCTTAATGACCGGCAACAAAAATGGGTGACTAAATTGCAGGCTTATGACTTTGACATAGAGTTTGTCAAAGCTAAGAAAAATGTGGTGGTTGATGCCTTATCTCGGAGACCTCACTTATGTGCTCTGGCAGAGATTTCAAGAGATTGGAGAGATCGGATTATAGCAGAGTATGTCGGAGATGCTTGGGCTTCTGGATTGATTTCAGGTACCATACAGGATGATCGCTATGAGGTGATAGATGGATTGATCAGAGTTCTGGATAGGGTTTATTTGATTCCGTCATCACATTTGAGAGAGGCAATACTGAAGGCATTTCATATTGCACCCACAGCTAGACATCCGAGGGTCTTCAAGACCTACAGGCAGATTCGAGACCGGTTTTCATGGAAAGGGCTCAAGGATGATGTTCAGAGGTATGTCAAGGAGTGTGTGGTTTGTCAACAGAATAAGGGAGAGCACACATTTCCTGCAGGTTTATTACAGCCCTTGCCCATTCTTGATAGGAAATGGGAAAGTATTTCGATGGACTTCATCACTGGTTTACCACGAGTGCAGGGAAGGGATTGCATCTATGTGGTGGTGGACCGCTTGACGAAGTTTGCTCACTTCTTTGCTATTCCATCCACTTACACAGCAGCACAGGTGGCAGATCTTTTCTTTAGAGAGATATTCAGGTTACATGGGCTGCCCAGATTCATTGTCAGCGACCGGGATAGTAAGTTTATGAGTGTTTTTTGGCAAGAGTTGTTTAGGTTGTGTGGTACAGATCTTACACCTAGCACTAGTTATCATCCGCAAATAGATGGGCAAACAGAGATTGTGAATAAATGGGTGGAAGGATATTTGAGGAACTATGTAACTGCACAACAAAAGGCTTGGATTAGATGGTTGCATATGGGAGAGTATTGTTATAACACCACTTATCATATGTCCATCAAGATGACTCCTTTCATGGCACTCTATGGTTATGAAGCACCTAGATTCATGGATTTAGTTTTGGGGGACAGTAGAGTGCCCAAAGCCAAAAACTTATTGCAGGATAGTCAGGACATCTTGAAAGTGCTCAAAGAGAATATACAACAGGCCCAAAATCAACAGAAATTGTATGTTGATCAGCACCGAATAGAGTGTAGCTTCGAGGTAGGGGATATGGTTTACTTGAGGCTACAACCATATAGACAGTCATCGCTCAAGAAGAGCGGAGCTGAAAAGTTGAAACCTAGATTTTATGGTCCCTACAGGGTGATTCGCAAAGTGGGCAAAGTTGCCTATGAGCTTGAGCTTCCAGAGGGCAATCGAGTGCACAATGTCTTTCATGTGTCTAGGCTTAAGAAAGCCATTGGTCAGAGTGTAGTGCCTTCTGCAGATTTACCCCCTTTGGATGAGGAGGAGAAGCTTGTGTTAGTACCCGAGGCTATTCTGGACACCAGAGAGAGGAAGCTTAGAAACAGGATAGTGAAGGAGTATTTGGTCAGATGGAAAGACCTGCCGGAGGAAGATTCTACATGGGAGAATGAGCAGGTTATTCAGCAGGCTGGACTGAGATTGCTTGAGGACAAGCAATTTCAAGGGGGGCGGACTGTAATGTCCCCATTTTAGCAGATGACCAAGTATGTGTGCGTTAGCCTTGTTCTACATGGTCCCGAGGGCTAACGAAGGGTTTAATGGGATCCTAGAGTGTTTTGGCCTAGTCATTTTCAGTTTGGGCCAAAACGAAGTTGATTTACTTAGTTTCAGGCATACTTACTATTTTTAGTAAGTCGGCAGGACACAGTGCAGGTCAATTTTGGTGATTGGATTTGATACTCCTCGGTGAGAGCTTTCCGATGAGCTATCACTCGCATTATTCGGAGTCCGATTGCTAATACATTTTAATGCCTGAAGTTTTATTAAAGTAATGTCTAATTTAATTGTAAAATATTAAAGTGTTACTTTAATATTTATTTTATGGGGATGTGTACCCAATGGAGACATAAGGGGTATTTTAATATATATTTTATATATTACACATCTTTTATCCCACATTGCCCATATGAGTTGAGCGGACCCTTGGAAATAGAATAAAAGAAAGCATTTGTGGCTTCATTAGACAGGTTGAATATGAGAAGAAATTGGTGTGTGAGTTGCAGCTCCATTCTTGGCATTTGAGGACGTTTATCCTCTCTTGTAACATTCTAGACGTCATTCCCTTGGGGTTTGGCCTTTGGAATTCTTTGTTATCGGCTTCATTATTAGGCAGTTTAATTGCATTTCCAACTACAGGCATATTTGGTATTTTGCTCATATCTTCTTCACTACTTGTCCGACGCTTATGCCGCTTTGAGAGAATGATATTACGAAGGTAGTGGACTGATTGAAGGACAAAGTACTGTAGCAGCATTGTTCATGCGGCACTATTCATGCAACACTATTCACGCGGCACTGTAGCAGCAAGTTCGAAAGCATGGGCTAGAGTATTATGTCAATAATGCTGAAGTAATTAGTGAGTTGATAAATCTGCCATGTATTTGGTTTTATGAATTCTGAAAATAACATTTTATTGGCAGCAGTTCATTTCCACTTTGCATATTATTGTAGTTTCTTTCTTGTTTATGTTGTATGATACCAATTCCATGCACAAAACACAACAAACAAATAAACGTATGATTTCCGGAGTTATAAGGGGTTTAAAACATTAAACGGAAAAATAAGAGGTTGAATGCAAACTGTTTGACATAATTCCTTTCAGCAATTTGGTTTAGTTTTTTGGGACATTCAGGGGTGCCCATTACAGACAGTCTTCGAATAATGCATTGATCACAATAATTCTGAGCCCAATTCCTACATGCTGGCAAGAAATCGCTCTAATACCAATGTAATAACCCCAACAGGCTAAATCTTTGACAAACACTACTTTTCCTTTACTATTTAGTTGTTTGACATTTCATCAAACACTTGGCACACAACTCTATTATCACTGTATATATGATGTTTGAAATTTTGAACACAATACTAGGAGATGCAACAAACTGCTCACAATGTTAGTTAACTCTGGCCTTATAAGTCTCGCTTGAATGAATACCAAATGCTAATATACAATTCTGACTCATTAACTATTTTACAGTATAACAAGATTGGAATTTAACTGCAAATTGGTATCTTATTATTTCATTGATTGCTTTCAAAATATAATCAGTTATGGGCCTGTATTTCCAGTTGAATTGCTTTACTTGAGTAAAACTCAGAATTTGATACCAATCAATTATGCCTTTTAAATTATTTAACATAGATTGAAGTTAAAAATTATGAAAATAATCTTTGCTGTGGACTGTAATTGTAGAAGCCTAGTTGATAGCCACCCTGTCCAATCTCCAGCCTGATGAATGCTTGTAATTAGATTAAAAACCACAACACTATGCTCGATTTACAACAGGGACAAAGACTTTGTCTTCCGCTCTATTTTCTATATCACCAATTCACCAATAGCAGTCACTCAGCAAATAGGGCCAGCTCACGCCAAAGTGTGGGAGATAAGGGTCCAGTCATATGCTAAATGTAGCATCAATAGCAGGCCTTGTGTTTGTGTCTCAGCCAGCCAGTAAGCATGCCACAAGCAGGAAATATAGATGTTGTCAGAAGTGATAGGAAGGCTGAAATGACAAGCCAATGGAGGTGTACAATGCTGCCCAGAAATCAGTATTTCAGATGCCCAAAATCAATGGCCAAATGTCCAAATAAACAGATGCAATTTGCTCAGAGAATTACAAAGACAATACCCAGAAACTGTAGCGTTCTTCCTCACCAAATTGCAGATTAAACCCGCGCCTAATAGGAGAGATAGTTGGTGCTCATATAAAGATTTCTCAATCACCACAATTCTAATACAAATTGCCAGCAAAGCCATGCTCCAACAGCAGGTTCTTAGAGCGTGTAGTTTCAAGTACTAATTGTCCAATAACAGAGAGAATTGGATGCCCAAATCAGATTACCCAGTTACCAAATTCTCCAATGCACAAAAACTATGTCTCCCAGCAATAGTGGATATAGTAGGAAGACTCCAAACTTTCACAATGCCAAATCTCAGACTTTTAATCCACAATACCTCCGCTATGGATTAAATGCACACTCAAAATCAAACACTTATACCTCAACAAGGGAATGAAAACGCAAATCCGAATATGCAGAAACCTTTTACAAAACAATAAAAGGCAAATAGACAATTGGATTCTTTTTCCTTCACAATGAGCTCATATTTATAATCCCCAAATGGCACTAGTTTCACGAATGCAACTCCACTTAAGAAGCTTCACAAACACATCATTTTATAACATTAAATATAATAAAGTATCTTATAATAATGTAAACTTAAGAAGCTTCACAAACACATCATTTTATAACATTAAATATAATAAAGTATCTTATAATAATGTAAACTTAATAATTAATTAACAAATATGACCCCGTACAATAAAAACCCCATCCAATGTAGGCAATGACCAACTGCCAGCATCACCAATTGCACTGCCAAATATGGCAACTTCCTGAAATAGACTTACTAAAAATAGTAAGTCCACAACTAAGACCCTCAAATCTCACTGTCAGCTCACAAGGGTTGCTATGATTAACTAACTCAATCAATTGCAAAGACTAGCCAAAAATGGGGACATTACAGTCCTCCCTCCCCGAGATTGCTTATCCTCAAGCAATCCAGCAACACGCTGAAACCCCCACCTGGATCCCATATGAAGAAACATGTGACATCCTTGTCATCACTGAACCAATTGTATGCCATCAATATCATCAAAGCCAACAACATAGCCTACAACATAACACCCAATACCCACATTGATGATGTAGTAGCCAGGGCATCACCAAAAGAACTATAAAACTTTGAAATATAAGAATTAGCAAAGTTCTTATGCCAAATTTGTGTTATTTTGTGAGTCAATGTCAAATCACCTCTAGAATTCAAAGTTAAAGTCCCCTAGCTGTCCCCTTTCTCTATAACAATTCCTGGACAAGGATGATGAATAAAACCCAAGGAAGTATCCTCAGGTAATGTACCGAACATATCAGCAACAATCGCATTGAATCTTTCAACATCTTCAAAGAGCTATGGGTGTACTTTCATTGGTGTCTTCAACCTCCAACTTTTCAAGCCCGAGGTCTTCTATAACTAGTTGTGACTCATATCACTCAGTCTTTAAATTGTCTTCAGTTATCACTTCAATTCAAAGGACTCATTTCTTTGTTTTGAGTTTATTTTTGTTTTTGTCTATCTTCTTTGTGGTGGAGAGTAGAGGTGTGATCGTTTGTGAATAAAACTCCCTTCTCTATAAAAAAAATTGTGCTGCCCAAAAGTGATTTCTTGTGGTAGAATCTTGATTAAAAGCACTAATGACTCAATTCTTTGAATCCTCTTTATGGCTTCCTCGGGATATGTTGGATCAAAAGGATTAACTAGGCCTATAAGAGACTCAAAAAAACCCTTAACAAAGTAGAAAAGTGATTCTTTCTTTTTTGCTAAATCAAGGCACCATTATTAAAATTTAAAAACCTCCAAACATCTGTCTACTAAACTATAATGCCTTAGTTGTGCCAACTTTCTAAAGTGGAGCTCAAGATCCTTCCAAACCTATAATATCGAGCTTGAACTAAATTCATTTTATGTGATAAAACCTCCCTGATTAGGCCATGGTACGACCATTAAAGAGCCACTCCTAGCTGAAACATAGCGAATTTGATAACCTCTTTCTCATACATCAGACTTAAATATAAGTATTTGTTAAGACATTGATCAGATTTGTATGAGACAAATCTTATTTAATTTGATAACTCTGTGCTGATAATAATTTGGAATACTTTCTCAGTTTTAATTGTTATTCCTTTAATGATAAATCTGTTCTATTTCTGTGAGAACAGACTACACTTTGAATGGATAAAAATTTATTAAATGTATTTACTGCAGGTCTGTAACTTGAAGACTGAATAATTGATGTGTTTGTGATGATACAAACTCTGCTTTGGACTGTGAATTAGTAGCAGTGAAATCTGTGGTTGTGGAGTCATATCCACGAAGGATTATGACCCCATGATAAGTGGAGTTGTGTTCCTTAGTGGACAGGATTCCACATCCTAAGACTTAATCGACTCGGTTGATAAACTAACACTGCTATTAATATGTGCCATTAAATCACAAACTATGATCGGTCAATTTATAACCAGTAAAATTTCTATATTGATGATGATAATATATATATATATATATTCTCTGTATCATTATTTATATTAATTTCTTCATTAAATATATAATATATATGTATATAAATAAAGAATCATTCTTTATTATATCTTATATAATACTCAATATATTCTACAATGATTTTATCCATAGTTTGCAACTCTCCGAGTACTCTCAAAGTTGCCAAGAACTCCCAAGTTTATTTGCTAGGCGAGTACTCTCAAGTTTAACTCTCGCATATTTATAGATGTAAAGAAATGTAGATAAAAATGTTGATGAAGGGAAAACATTGGATTAGATCATAGTAACGAGAATCGCCTAAAAATTGTGTGAATCGGCGATTCACCGATCAGATTCACCCTAGGCAATTTTTTTTGAATCAGAAATCACCATAGCCGATTTTACCTGGGTGAATCGCATGAATCGCCGATATCGGCGATTCATGCAAAAATCGCATGAATCGGCTCAAAAAATCACCAAGAAATCGGCCGCGGCATGTAAAGTATGGAGTTGGAAATTTTAAAAAACTAATTTGTTTGTTTTACTTTCTTTTTGACCTATTCTCTTTGTTATAACCCTAAAGGGCCTTCTATTTGTTAAGCATGAGTAGAAGAGAGGAAAAGTGACAGAGAAGAAGAGAAAAGAAAAGCCATAGGTTTCTAACCGGCAAGAAGGAAGAGCACCAAAGAGATTAGCAGGCCATTTGGGGAGCCCATCAATTGCATTGGGAGCATTAAGGAGCCAATATCAACACTCAACTCATTTGCAAGAGGTAAGTGCTCATTTTTTTCTTGCATGTTAGTGTATTATGCATTTTTTATTAAATTTCTATAGTTTTCAAGATTTTTAGTGTAAATCTTGAATGTTCTTTATTTTTACTAAGTTGAAAACTAGGGTTTGTTGTTTTGTAGTTTTTATTAGCTTCAAATTTTGATATTTAACATAAAAAAAATTATTGCAGCAGCCTTTGCTCTCATTTTTTGCAAATTCGCAATGGGTAAAAAAGATGAATGTTGGAAATATAACGAAGAGTTTCCTGGAAGAACCAAATATCAAACAAAATGTATGTTTTGTAAAGAAAAAATAACTTCCAGAGTATTTATAGATTGAAATTCCACATTGCTGGTATACCTGGACACGATGTTACAGTTTGCACTCACCAAACTCTTGAGGCAAAATGCACTTGCTTAATGGCATTAGAAAAAATTGAAAAAGACAAAGCAAATAGGAAAATGCAAGTTGAAGGGTTAAGGGGTATTGGCTCCCATGTTCCCGCATCCGCAGCCGCATCCACATCTGCATCAGCTTCCACATCCGTAGGTTGTGTTGGAGAGAGTTCTTCTAGGCCTCCTTTTTATCCTAGTTCTTCTGCTCGTGCTAGTGCTAGTGCTAGTGCTAGTGCTAGTCGGTCACATACTGAGACAGAGTCCCACACCAACCTATTGCAGCCTAAAGTGAGGAAAAACAAAATGGATAGTTACTTTGTGCCCCGCACTACTCCTGGTTCCCAACCCACGCTTGAGGGCATGGATTTGAACAAGGAGATTCATGATGCTGCCCGAAAGGAGATATGCAAATTTTGGTAATTTTGCAACATTCCATTTATTGCAGCCAGGTAATTGATTCTTTTTTCTTTGTTTTCTTTAAAGTTAAAATTAAAAATAAAAGTAAAACTTTAATTATATCTACTTGTTTTATAATTTGAGTCTTTAACATCTAAATTTTTATTTGTGACAGGGCTCCTTATTGGCAGAATATGATAGATGCAGTTGCTATTTGTGGTCTGGGGTTTAAAGCCCCAACTGAGGCTGAGTTGAGCGGATACCTCTTGGATGAGATGGTAGAGGACATGAGGGTTGACCTCGAGGAGAACCGAAAGGAATGGATTGCAAAAGGTTGCACCATCATGACTGATGGTTGGACAGATAGGAGGAATAGAACACTCCTCAATTTTCTTGTATCCTATGGAGGTGATTGATCATTCTACTTTCCTACATACATAATTGTAAATTTTGATTTGTTGAATGCTAATTTGTTGATGATCCATTTAATATTATAATTCGTTGTTTTGTTACTTGTAGGATATACCATGTTCATCAAATCCATTGATGCTTCCGCACATGTAAAAAATGCTACATACTTATGTGAGGCTATTGAGGAAGTCATAGCAAAGGTGGGGGAACAAAATGTGATCCAGGTGGCGATGGATAATGCAGCAAGTTATGTTGCTGCAAGTAAACTTTTAACTTTTCAAGTTTTGAAAATAAATTTATTTGAATTTTGAAATTTGAATTTCTAATTGACTTAAAATTGTTGTAGGTAAACTTTTGATGGAGAGGCACCCCACCATATTTTGGTCCCCTTGTGCGGCACACTGCATTGACCTCATGTTGGAGGAAATTGGCAAACTTGAGTTTGTCAAGTCATGTGTGGAAAGGGCAAAAAACATATGCAAGTTCATTTACAATCATTCATTTGTCCTTAGCACAATGAGGAAGTACACAAGAGGCAAGGAGTTAGCTCGCCCAGGTATCACGAGGTTTGTCTTGAATTTCATCACCTTGTAGTCCTTGTTGACATCAATGGATGGATTAAGGAGCATGTTTGTTGGGCAGGAGTGGATTTGCTCTTCCTATGCTACGACCACGATGTGGCGGATTGCATATTTGATGAGGATGGTTTTTGGAAACCCGCTAGAGAAATCCTTAAGGTAAATTTATTGCAATTTAACATTTAGTATTTTACTTTTACTTTAAGTTATATTATTTTATATTTAGGTTGACTCAAATTTTTCGTTTTACTTTATATGTAGGTCACTGAGTCCCTTGTAGCTTTGCTACGACTGCTGATGGGGAGAAGCCCTCTATGGGCTACATTTATGAAGGCATGGATAGGGCCAAGGAGGCCATCAGAGCCCAATATGCAGGAGTGTAGGAGAGGTATGGCCCTATTTGGGCCATCATCGATAGGAGATGGCAGAATTAGCTCCATCGACTTATCCATGCAGCAGCTTACTATCTGAATCCGACATTTCGTTTTCGTCTTGAGTTCAAGGCAGATGCGGAGGTTCTCACTGGCTTATATACAGTGATTCAAAGGATGAGTAGCGATGAAAATAGCACTACTACAATTGTTGAGCTAGACCAGTTCAACAATAAAGAGGGGCCACTTTTCTCTGGCATGATGGCCATAAATGCTTAGACAACACTACAGCTAGGTAAAAATTAAATAATATATTCAATGTTCATGAATCTAGATTCTAAACTTGAAGTTGATTATATAATGCATTAATTTTAAAGTTGTAATTTGTAAATGAGACTAACTGTTTTTTGCTTTTCCTTATTTCAGACAGATGGTGGCAAATGTTTGGGGCCACAACCCCAAACCTTCAAAAAATTGTCATCCGTATTCTGAGTCAGCCGAGCAGCACTTCTGGATGTGAATGCAGTTGGTCCATGTTCGAGCACATCCACTCGAAGAGGAGAAACAGGTTGACAGTGCAAAGGTTGAATGATCTTGTCTTCGTTCATTACAACCTTCGTCTTAGGATCAAACAGATTTTGGGCGCTGATTCCTCTCCGATCATTCTGGAGGAGATTGATCCAGAATGAGAGTGGATCATAGAGACCGTGGAACCAATCTTCACTGAGGAAGACCGCGCGTGGGTTGACCAGGTGGATGTAGAGGTTAAGGTTGTGGCCATGGCAGAGGAGGCAACTAGAGCACGTTCAGGCATTGGTAGACGCACAGACGCAGGCCCTAGCGACGTCGTTTGTGAGCCCATTGCCCATGCAGGGGACATGGCTCAATGGTCCTCTAGGACCTACCTTAGACGCCTTTCTCATAGGCACACTAGATACTCAGAGGCTGAGGTTGAGGTTGTAGCAGAGCTAGAGGATGATGATGAGGATGATGAGGCTTGAGCTGGAGCCTTGTTTCTATATTTTGTTTACACTGTATACATATTGATAGTGATACTAAATCACTGATAAACATACGTTTCAAACTTTCATGGATCTTCATCTTAGATTTATACATACATTTATGATTTGATGTCTTATAGATCTTCATGATTTCATCTTACATACATTCTATGATTTGAATCATTATGATCATTTGATTTTTATTTACTTCAGCTAGCCTATAATTTACATTTTAGTACATAATGATAACATAGCTACGTATGTGATGGATTTTATGTTTCATGTTTATGTATGTTAATGATGGGGACACAACCCAAGCACATAATGGACACAACAGAAAAGGGAAAGTTTTATTAACTATGAAAATATGCTAGTACACTTAGAGCAGAGAAACAGACTCCAAAACATGCCCTATGGGCTTATAATAGCATAAATCTGCAGATAATTTCTTCTCCCGGTACCTTCTCTCAAACTCCACTCCGAACTGCCTTTTACAATGCCAGAAATGTTCTTAAATAGACCCCAAAGGGTTAAAGATTAGGAATACATTCTAGAAAGTGCTAGTTGGCATCCACCAACCAAATAGAAGGCTCCAAAAGTCGCGTTAGAAGTCGGCACAAAACTAGAAGAATCCAAAAATAGTAACCGAACTTCTGGAAGGCATAACTTTTGAACCGTAGCTCCGATTGACGAACTATTTACATTTCCGAAAAGCTCTCAAAGCGCTCTATAGCCCTATGGACCAGCTTCGCTCGTCCCCCATTTTTCGGCCCTGTACGAGGTCATTTAATACCCTGAACCTGACTTTGAAGCATTCTTAGGAGGTCTCCAGAAATCAAAAAACTGCGATAACTTTCAAACCGTGCAGCCTTTTGACCTGATTCTTTTTCTGGAATATTCTGAATTACAATTTTAATCCTCCCTTCAATTTACACCTTCTAATCCACCATAATTATGACTTAATTACATAGTCCTATTTTTTCGGCATTTACACGTATCCCAAGGTGCTCAAATACTCTAGCCTAGAACACTGATAGTGGAACTGTGAGAGTTGGAACCTTTATTTGACCCAAATGGGTATCCAGAAATGAAAACACATGAAACAAAAACTAAGTCTAAGTACATTTTTTTGGGTGACACAGGATTGCCCTTACACCTTTGGATGCTCCTGCATCAGTTAAGTTTTAACTTCTCTTTGATGATGTTATAGCTTGTTCAAGTTATATTCAATAAAGGGTGCATGAAATAAGTCTTAAATTGTTAAAATCTCTACATTTAAAGGGTTTTTTCAAATTTGCCGATTCATCGCCAATTCACCGATGATTCACCCCCGATTCACGATTCGATTCGGTCATGCCGATTCCGATAAAATTTCGATTCTCGTTACTATGGATTAGATGGATTTTTCACATCATTTTAGGGTTATAAAACTACACATTTCTCTATTGAAATGCCAATTACTAATTTAATACATTTTGTAATTGTATTCTACAAAAAAAAAAAAAAAATTGTAAGAGATTTTAAATTTTAGTACTTTCTGACTGTGTCACAGGGTTCGCCGAATTTTGGGCTCAAGGTTCGAAATTCGGCGAACCCATAAAAAATGTTAAAAAATCGATTAGTAAAAAAATCGTTCAAGTTCGTTATTAAATTTGTCTGGAACTGGTTTGTTGTTGTTTTGCATGAATTAATTTAATATTCGGGTTCTTTTTAGGGTTTTTCTACCCAAAAAAAGGATAAAATAATGCCATTCATTGACTAAAAATGCAACAATCTGAATCGCGGAAGGACAAACTGATGGTTGTTGAAGGTCACGGAAGGGCGAACTCATGGTCGCTGAAGGTCGCGTCTGAAAGTCGCACCCGAAGATTTTGTTGTCTGAGACTTGAAGGTCACGTCTGGCATCTCCTCCATTTTCATCAGCTGCCCATTTTTGTCCGCTGACTGCACCTCTGCAATTGCGTTTGCATTTATGCTTGGGTCTACATTTGGTCACCTTTATTATAATTAGTGTTATTTTTATTATTAGGTTTGGATGTCGGCTATTGTTGTTACCAAACATTTTAAATCTAAATGTTATTATTATTATTATAAGATTATTATAGTAAATGTTGTTTTTATTATTAGGTTTCATTATTTTATAACATTATAAAATATGTATATGAAATGTTATTTTATTATTTTTTCAAAATAAATATATTGTAGGGAAACATTTATAAGTGCATATTTTATGTATGTTTATTTATTTTTATGTATAGTATTAATGTTTTCTATGTTATATATGATTATTACTTTATTTATTATTAATGTATTTTTTAAATTTATTTATTTGTAATGTTATAGTTTTATTTTATTAGTTAAGATCATATTTTATTATCATTTTATTTTGTTAGTAAAGAAATTGAAAGATATTTATATTTTTTTTTAATTACATAAGACGAATTTTATATCGAATTTTTTTCAATTTTTTCGACTTGTCAAACTTCATTCAAACTTCATAGTTGTCGAACTCGAACTCAAACTCGAACCTTGTGACTTAGCTTTCTAAGTTGCCGAGTTTTCCCCAAGTTTTTGTCAAGTATATGCCGAGTTGAAAATTTTGGGCTTGTCGAGTCCTTTGCGAATCTGAGTCGAAAAACTATGATTTTATCCAACTAAAGCTACAAAAACATTAAGAGTATTTAACTTCTAGTTTTGAGAATGAGTTGAACTGTTGTTGAATCCATCAGATGAAGGAACTGCCACTTTCCTAATTGGTGCTAAAGATCCTAATTACTCTAGTATTGATTTGGTCTCCTCTTTTTCACCTACTCTTTGCTTTCAAACTGCAAAAATTCAGAAAAGAAATGTCAACACAAAATTCTAACTGTATGCTCTATGCTCTATATTCAGCATGGAGACCTCCCACACCATCACCTACCTGTCTATCAACTGTCCTTCTGGCTGTTCCATCTATATACAAAAAGGCAACTTTTGATAGCTCAGAACCACTGGATACTAAAGATGTCAGATTCATCCAAGGGGTAAGAAGATTATCCTTCATTTCCCATACAATAGGAGATAAAAACCAAGTTTACGTCGAGGTTTTAAAACATTTTCTTAAAGGAACTGATGAGCACCTTTTTCTAATGATTGAGAAATCTCATGGTTTTCATTAATTCTCTTATCTCTTCACTTTCTACATCTAGTGTTACATCCCAATTTTTGACCTAGCTTGAAATATAGACGTTTAGGTTCACATGAAGTCAGTTGGCAGTTTAATTTGATATAATCTGGCGAAATGGTAAGTTGGTTGTTATGATTTCAAGTGCAGATGACATGTTAGTTGATCGTTAATTGCGAATTCATGGAATTAGGATGAAAGCTTAACTGTTATGATTATTTATGATTATATAATTTATAATTTAATTACAGAGAAATTTCTTGCAAGGAGCATGCCGAAAGGGTGAAGCATTGTCAGAAAAGAATTAGGCTGTGCGTCACCATCACTAGGCAGGCACACTTGGAACAAAATACATCTGTGGAATCGCATGAGTTATTTTAAGAAATAATTTAATTATAATTATTGTGTTATTTAATAAATAATTTAATTAAAATAATTGAGTTAAAATATAAAATGTATCTTAAAGGGTTTTAAATTATCTTTTGTCGTAGTATTTTTAATAATTGTTTACAAATGTTCTTTTAAATATAAAATGATTTAGCACCATTATAATTTAATAATTAATAACATGATGTTGCTTATACATATAAGATTTTAATAATTATAATAACATTTGATTATTATAATTTCTGAGTCATAATATTTCAACTCTTTTTTCTTTTTCCATTCTTTTATGTTTATAATCGATTAAATGCTTGGAAACTTGAAACGATTATAATCTTCCAACCTATGATCTTGCTTTTAATTGATTTACATTGAATTAAAGTTTGGAAAACGTATAGTTTCTTAATAACGTGTGGAAGTCAAGAAGTTTCGGTTTTCTTTAACCATCCCTGACCCTCTTCTTTTTCTAGGGTGGTGTGTGAGCGGATTATAATAACTTAGATGGTTTGTTGCATTACGAGGGGGAGGAAGCGGAAGTATTGTTATTCTCTATAGTACATCTGTTCTTCCATAAAAAAAATAACGAGGCACTCTTCTACCGGTACTTGTTCTGTATTTTGAGCATCACGTCCACATCATCTTACATGTAATATCCTTGCATTTAGATATGATTTTTCATTTGTGTACTCCTGTGAGAACTACCGCCTAGGTTTGGACGGACTTGAAAATCATTCCATTTACTAAACAGGTTGACCGAAAGCTTCATCCACTTTTGTTTTTCCAAATACAATAGTTGCATGTTCAATCGCTTTGTTTTCCTTGAGCTATATCGACGAGTTTTGGAGCTTACTTAACGCAGACTTGTAAACCATACAAAGAGAAGGGTCCTTGCAGAGGATTTTAAAATGGCAACCGATACATATTCTTTCCAATATCTGCCGACATTCATTTTTATGAAAAGAAAAACTATCAACTGAGTTAATGTAACAGGTATATTGCACATAAGTACTTACAGGATATCGTTGCTGGGCTTAAGTATCTTCACAAAAATGTAAGTGTTGTAAAAGATTTTATAGTTTCCAATTTGCTATCTACAGAAATGTTTCTTGTTGATTCCATAGGAGGGGTTGAGCTTGTTTCCGTAATTTAAGTTCCATGTTGGAATAGTATCATCTCTTTTGATTGTCTAAATTGAGAGAAAATAGGGAACATGGATGTATTAGCCTGTATAACTATCAGAGCTGCCGGTCTATTTGATTGTTTTAGATGTTGATACTTGATTTTAGTGAAAAGGACTTTTGTGGTTGCCATAGAATATATCTTCTCTAGATGAAGGTTCTTTACCAGCTATAGTCATTTGATCTTAAAGGTAGAAGAACCAAATTATTTAATTCCTTGCTGCACATGTTTATATTTACCACTGGTTTGTTCTTTTTAATGAAAACAATTTAAAGGCACCCTTAACTTCTAGAATTTTTCCTGAGAAATGGTTGAGGATGAATCTTACTTGGATTCTTCTTGCCAGGTTTAAAACTTGAAAATGTTAGTTTGCTAATGGTATAGTAGACCTTTGCATGCCTACCTTGTTTCCCAATGCTACTGACGGATTCCTAGTTTTGGTTACTTTTAAGATGCATACATAAAACATTTCTATAGCTTATGCATGTTTCACTCCTGAGAATGTTGTCAAATTTTGAGATCTTTAAAGAAGATAATCACAGAATGTGAAATAACGATTATATGTAATCATCTTAAATAATTGTTAGAGTCATCTGCTTTGAGAATTTCGGATACCTGGGACTCACCCGACTGTGTAGCTGAAAAAATGGGTGATTGTCAATCATACGAACCAGTAACTTCAATATTTCTCGTTTAATATGAATTAATTAATAGCTCATGCATATTCCTGTCATGGTGATCTCCTGTTGCCAAGTCGTATGGCGTGTTATATATCATGATGCCCAATGGATGATAAGATGATGTTCCCTGTCAATTCCAGGTAGGGAGGGCCTTTCTCGTTAGAGATCATGTGGGGATATATTGTGGTCCGAGGTTGGGTGGTTAAGCCTCTGACAATGTTTCACCTCTCAAGACGTCGGATATGCGTCAGACAGAGATAAGCCATGCATTCAATTGTTTATCGGAAACAGGTAATATCATTTTTGTTTATGAGAAGGTAAGATTAAATTGAAGTATCTCATTGTTATCATCATTTTACTTTCATATAAATGAATATTGAATATAAAAATTTATCTAATCTTGAAAAATTGTCACAGAAAAGCAATCGGAAGGAAAAGAAATCCGAAGCCCTAATTGATTGTGTGACAGTTGGAACCTTAATTGATACAATGGTATTGGAAGCCCTAACTGAATCCGTGGTAACGAAAGCCTTAGTTGAATCCGTGGTTGCAGAAGCCCTAAATTGAATCCGTCGTCACAGAAAACCCTAGATAAAATCCATGGTTGCAGAAGCCCTAAGTGGTAAAGCAGTATCAGAAGCTCTAAATAAATCGATGGTAATTGATGCCCTAATTGGTAAGATGATATATGATGCCCTAATTTAAGTTATAGTGGTATTTAGTTGTATTCATCAAATGATTTTTGAGATATCAGTTGATTTGAGAAATTGTTATAGTGTATTTGTGGACTAACCCGAGTGGTTGCAGAAGAATACTTAGATGATTTTCAGTCTCAATTTTCCAAGGTATGTGATTTCAATTTCTGAAGTAATTTCATTAAAAGGTATTTCAAGTAATTTAGTTATGAAATTTTTGTTTAATTGACTTTAACGGTAATTCTTCTTCACATGAACATGAATGATGTAACTACCTTCTAATGAAATCGAAGTAATATATGTATTCTTTGAGTATGTTGAATGATAAATTAGACCCGGAAAATCGGGTTGTTACATCTAGTATGTCTTGAACTAGTTTTGTGCTTGGTAAAAGGGTTTATTGCAAAAACAATTGGCTCTCTTCTTTACTACCTTCCTCTTCCTATCACTAAAAGTTATTAACAACTTTTTGTACCTTGAAAGTTGAAAAGGTCGATGCTCTAATAACACTATAATGACCCTTCACTAAATATTTATGTAAAAATACTCAGTTTTGAAATATTGTGACTCAATCTCTATAAAAATTCCTAAATCCAAAATATCCACACACATTTAAATCAATTGCTCATGTAGACTAGCTAGAATATGGCATTTCATTAATACAACTCATTTGAAGATTATGAAAGTTTTGTACTTCAAATGTTTGTTGATAACAAAGATTACAATAATTTGAAAGCTAAAATCTTCCTAACTACAAAGTCTCCAAGATCCCCTACTTCAAAAAGTTCTCAGAATGCTGAAATCTTCCTAACTATAAAAAGTCTTCAATTAAAGCTACTCTCTGGAATCGTAAGGGATTTTTCCCTTCAAACTCCAAGAAACCAATGTAATTTCATCCATTGATTTAGTGCTCAACTCTACAATTTAGTGTTTGTTGATATGTTGTCCAAAAGTCTATCTCAACTGATGAAGTTTGTTGCCTTATATATGATTTGAAGGTCTAGCAAGAGCTCAAAATTTTTGAAAGCTATTTAAGAATTTCCTACCATTTCATTTTCAAATCTAGGTCCATCAATGGTATCCGTAGTCATCCTTAAAGATTGATGAATTCCTCTATATGAACAGTGAGGGCGCTCAGGAAAATGCTTACAAATAGATTGTGCAAATAATACCATGAAAGCCCAATGTCAGGGTTTTGAGGAATGGGATTCCATTGTGCCAAAATGCAAGATGGCGGAAATTCAAGGATTAACATGTTGATGAGCAATGTGGCAAGGGGTCCAAGAATTTGTTTACTGGAAAGATGTAATGGTCATAGGGGGTTAATGATATTGAGTACATAAAGAAACCAAAAATCTGCCGGTCTACAAACAACAAGGAAGCAAAACTCTAGGGATCAGGGTTTTCTGAAATTCAGTAGCACCAAGGAATGGGAGTTGGGCGAAAAATCTGAGGGTATGCAAATGTCTGAAGTGACATTACAATGGCTCTTTATGTGATTTGACATCGACAACATAGTCATTCTTCAGCAAAAAAGTTACTTGACAATGCAAAGATGTTGGATAATCATTGCAATTTTCTCTCTTGTTGCTAACTTGAAATGCACTTATTGGTGTCGAGTTTCTTAGGATCGATTGCAAATGTAATACCATGTTCCCATCATAAAATAAATAAATAATCAAAGAATTGTATATGGGCCGATTGATTTAGTATATCTCGGACCCATTTTTATTTTAATTGTTTCTGTAGGTGTTGCTGTCGGCTATCTTTGTAAACCCTTGGGAGTTTCTCCGAAGGGTATTTAAGCACGGCATGTAGGTAGTAGTTCTCATACAATTTGGATTATGTTTTTCTTTATACTGCAAATTCCAATTGGGATTCTTTGTTGTTCGCCATTTCGAAAGTGAAAGATCTTCCCTAATTGGCTATTCCGGTTTCAGTGGGATTCAACCCTCACCCTATTTCGTCTCTGTATTACTTGCTCGGATATGGCAAATTTGCACACCATTTTTGTTTACAATTATAAATATTGTTCGGCAAAAACTTCATCAATTCTATTGGCATCCATCTTGTTCTAACAATTTGCAACATTTTCGTTTGTTCATTGGCATAGGAGGAATTGGCAAACTAACACCCTGAGTAGTTGTACGACATCCATCATACAGTCTCACCACATGCAACACCTCCACCCAACGTCTCAATCTTGGCTATTGTACAGACATCCTTCTCAGACCATACAACAAACTTATTCTCTCCTCACCATACATCCTCCAACATACAGTCAAATAGTCTCCCTAATCCCATTGTACGATCAAACCAAACATCACCATATAGCCAACGCATCTCATACTGTATAGACATCGTTTGATTGTGTTTCATGGTTTTTGAAGCTTACTTCTAGGTTTGGGTACCAAGCAATTTTGCAATCAGGAACAAAACATTACAGTGGTATCAAAGTCATAGATTATGCCAGCCTATGGACAATGAATGAAAGTTTATAGCTAGAAAAGAAAGAGATCCCATTCAATTGATAGAATGGCAAATCAAGAACACACTCGTGCTGAAATCATGGCACTATTGAAGGATCTTTCGAGGAATCAAGCACAAATCAATGACACTCAGTGACTTATGGAAGGAACTCTCTGAAAACTAGCAGACAATAAGATATTTGGGGTCTCAGGAAAGGCAAAATCTTCATCTTGCACGCTCTCGACCTTTCATGCCAACTTTCCCTCCATGGACAAAGGTACCACACGGAGGAAGGCAACCAACCTTTGAGGAAGTACAAGAACAGTTGAAATAAGACTGAAAAATGCAAACTTGGAAGAGTATATATCCTACAAAGATTACGCAGAATTGAGAATGCGATATTCCAAAAGCAAAAACAGAGGATATTTTAACAATGATCTCAGAAGAAAGTTGAGTAAAGTATATCTATCATCATTTTGGCAGATCCAGATCCATATCCACCCAAGCATGGGTAATGAAGGTCGATACTTACTTCCAACTTAATCCAATGCCAAAAGAAGCAATTAAATTTGCAGCACTCCACTTGGAGGGAGTGGTGCATGAATGGTGGCATCATGGCACCATTACGCTAGGGCATTAACAAGTAAATACTTATGCAAAATTCACTGAAAGATTGATAGATTGGTTGATGACAAAGATCTAGAACTTAATTTTAAAGAGTTGGCACAATTGAGGCAAATAGGATCAATCGACCAGTACATCATGGAATTTTAGAAATTCTCTATTTTGGTTGCGGACATTTTTGAAAGGGACGAATAGTGCTCTTCATGGATGGACTGACACAGCCACTAAGGAGTTGGGTAAAAGATTTCAACCCTGCCACCCTTGTGGAGGCTATAAAAAAAGGTGCAAAGCATGGCATCATCCTCTCAAGGTTACTCTCACTCCAAATCACCAATATTTCCAAGGGACAAAGATAACAAACCTCCATTGAAGAAGCCTTCGTTAGACGAAGGTACCAGATAGGAGCTCCGAAGGAAGAAATTATCTTTCAATTGTAAAGAGTCATGGGAACTTGGGCACAAATGCCTCGGTAAAGGAGAAATACACTACATCGAGGTCGTGTCTAATGATGAGGATGATCAGAAGAATCTACCCACAGAGGATGGTTACTTACAGGAGGACTCCAAAATGGTTCATTTAAACTGTACGAAGAAGATTGCCGCACTAGTATGACATAGAGGAACCATCACCCTCGTTGGGAGCCCGAGACGTACGATATTCTGAGTACAAGGAATACTTCAGGGACAGAGGGTCATTGTGATGCTAAATAGCAATGCCACTCTAAACTTTATAAACTCGTCTTTGGTGAAAAGAAGAGGTCTACCTACAAAGACGCATGTCGAAATCTAGGTCAAAGTTGTCGGAGGAACACTTTAACCTTGCACATACCTTGTTCCCCAATTGGGTATCACCATGGCTAATCACACCGTAACAGAGGATTTCTTTATAGTAGACCTAGATGATATGGAGGTTATTCTAGGCATACAGGGGATGGAGTCGCTAGATGAATACACAAAGTTTCAAGCGGATGGATTTCACTTTTGTTGTTGATGGAAAGAAGTTTTTTCTTCATGGGATGGCCAATGAGGGATCGAAGGAAGTTTCGGCACAATGGATGGAGGTTATTTTTCGGCATGATGACATTGCATGGGCTGCACATTGTTTTGTTTTGGCAAAACCAATAAAAGGACAACAGACACCCCACCAGGATGATGATCTTTAGACTATCTTGAGTACCCATGATAGAGTTTCTATAGACATTCCTCCTGGCATACCTCCCCATAGTGGTTTTGAGCATACCATTGAGTTGGAAGCTAGCGCCAAACCAGTTATCATCATGCCATACTACCATCCCAAAAAACTTCAAATATGAGATCGAGAAGATGATTCAAGAGTTGCTCAAGAAAAATTGGATTCATCCCAACTCTAGCCCTTTTGCATCAACAGTAGTATTGGTAAAAAAGGATGGGATGTTGTGGATGTGTGTGGACTACAATATTTAAGACAATAAATATTAGATACCATGTTCCCAAGATCGATGAATTGTTGGATGAGCTACATGGTGTAGTTTATTTTTCTAAAATAGATCTTCGTTCCAAATACCATTAGATCTGCATGTGGGAAGATGTGGAGAAGACATCTTTTCATTGTCACTATGGGCATTATGAGTTCCTAGTCATGCTGGTCGGATTAACGAATGCACCAGCTACTTTTCAGTCTTGCATGAATCACATCTTCAACAAACAACTGCTCCTAGGCACATGGAGGCTCAATCCTTGTTTGCCAAGCAATCCAAGTGTAGATTCAAAATGACAGAAATATTATACCTAGGGCACATTGTCAATAAATATGGAGTGCAGGTCCACCAGGAGAAGATTCAAGCTATCCTTGATTGGCCCCCACCAAAACCGCTCTTTGATTTGCGAGGGTTCTTTAGGCTGTGCAGTTATTACCGGAGGTTTGTAAAAGGATTCTCTTAGCTTAGTGCACCATTAACAGATCTGACTAAGAAAGGCTCCTTCCAATGGAATGAAAAGGTGCAACACACTTTTGATAAGTTAAAAGAAGCAATGAGCACTTGCTCGGTTCTTTCCTTACCTGACTTCACTCAACCATTCATTCTGGAGTGTGACGCATCCGGAGAGGGCATTGGCACGTTATTGATGCAAGATAGACACCCTATAGCCTATAAGAGTCAAAAGCTTAGACAAGTTGAGCACCTATATTCCATTTATGACAGAGATGTTGGCCATCGTGCATGCATTGACCAAGTTCTGGTAATATCTATTGGGTGCCAAGTTTATCGTCCATACCAATCATAATAGTTTGAGACATTTTCTGAAGCAACGGGATCTGAATGAGAGGCAACAAAAATGGGCAAGTAAGATTTAGGCTTTTGATTTCGACATTGAATATGTGACGTGAAAGAACAATGTGGTTGCAGATGTTGTCAATAAAACCCTCCATCTACTTACTGTCTCAGTTTTCAGCTAACTGGAAAGCACACTTATCAATGGAATATTCCAAAAACACATTTACATGTAAGCTAATGGACAGCGACACTCAAGATGACCGATACAAGGTGGTGGATGACATCATTTACTATAAGGATCAGATATACTTAGTGCTTGAATCCAAACTGAAGCAAAAAATCCTAAAGGAGATACATGCCTCACCCTTGGTTGGACACCCAGGGTTTCTCAAAACCTATAGACAGCTTGGGGAGAGGTTCTTGTGGAAAGGACTTAAAGATAATATTTTACAGTATGTGCGGGAATGTGCAATCTGCCAGCAAAACAAATCCGAACACACTTTATCAGTCGAGCTATTGCAACCCTTGTCGATACCAGGGCAAAAGTGGGAAAGTACCTCTATGGACTTCATACCTGAACTTCCTAAGGTAAATGGAAATGATTGTATCTTTGTGTTGGTTGACAAATTGACGAATCATGCACACTTCTTCATCATCTCCTCAGATTTCCAAGCCGCACAAGTAGCCAACTTATTTTTCAGAGAAGTTTTTTGTCTGCACAAGTACCCCGAAGCATTGTTAGTGACAAGGATGGTCAATTTCTCAATATTTTCTAGACAAAATTGTTTCGGTTGGCAGGAAAAGAATTGTCGCCAAGTACTAGCTACTACCCTCAAACAAACGGACAGACAGAGATCATGAACAAGTGGCTGGAAGGCTACCTCTAGAACTACATTTGAGCACAACAACGGGCATGGGTCAAATGGTTGCATTTGGGGGATTATTGTAACAATGCAACTTATCGCATGTCTATTGGGATGGCACACTTCAAAGCACCGTACGGGTATGAACCCCTTTCATTTATCAACATGGTCCTAGGTGACAGTCGCGCACCTAGGGCAAGGACAAGCTTCAAGAAGGGCAAGACATACTGAGATTCTTGAAGGAAAACTTACAAAGGGCACAGAATCAACAAAAGATCTACGCCTACAAACACCAAATCAAGAGAAGTTTTGAAATGGGAGACTTGGTCTATCTTAGGCTCCAGCCGTACAGGCAATCTCCATTGAAGGCAAAAGGGAAAGAAAACGTGATACCACATTTTTAAGGTCCTTATCATGTAACTCGCCACATCGGTGAAGTTGTCTATGGACTGGAACTTCCAGAAGTGAGCCGCATCCATAACGTCTTTCACATCTCCTGCCTAAAGAAAGTCGTGGGATAGAACATCGTAGTAACCATAGATCTTCCGCCACTCAATGAAGAATGGAAGCTCGTGTTGGAACCGGCCAAGATCATTGATGTACAGAAGAAGACTCTGTGGAACCATGCCCTAAAGGAATAGTTAGTACACTAAAAGCACTTGCCGCTGGATGATGCGCTTGGGAAGGTGAACACAATCTTCAACATCCGACATTGCATTTTCTTGGGAACAAGCAAATTTTAGGACAAGAGGACTGTAATGTTCGCGTCATAAAATAAATAAATAATCAAAGCATTGTTTATGGGCTGATTGATTTAGTATATCTTAGACCCATTTTTATTTTAATTGTTTCTATAGGTGTTGTCGTCGGCTATTTTGTAAATCCTCGGGAGTTCCTCCGAAGGGTATTTAAGCACAGCATGTAGGTAGTAGTTGTCATTTAATTTGGATTATGTTTTTCTTTATACTACGAATTCCAATTGGGATTCTTTCTTGTTCGCCATTTCGGAAGTGAAAGATCTTCCCTACTTGGCTATTCCAATTTCGGTGGGATTCAACCCTCACCCTATTTCGTCTCTGTACTACTTGCTTGAATCTGGAAAATCCGCACACCATCTTTGTTTTCAACTATAAATGTTAATCGGCAAAAACTTCATCAATTCTATTAGCATCCATCTTGTTCTAGCGATTTACAATATTTTTGTTTGTTCATTGGCATAGGAGGAATTGGCAAATTGACACCCTGAGTAGTTGTACGACATCCACCGTACAGTCTCACTACACATAGCACCTCCACCCGACGTCTTGATCTTGGCTACCGTACGGACATCCTTCTCAGGTCGTACAAAAAACTTATTCTCTCCTCACCATACAATCAAGTAGTCTCCCTAATCTCATCGTATGGTCAACCCAAACATCACCGTAGGTTAGCACATCTCATACTACAGTATGGCCAACCCAAACATCACCATATAAATAACACATCTTATACTGTATAGACATCATTTGATTGTGTTTTGTGGTTTCTGAAGCTTACGTCCGAGTTCGGGTACTAAGCAACATGCAATCGGGAACAGAACATTACAGTATGTGTTCCAAATGCAACATCCTCTTATATTTATAAATAAAGAATAGGCCATGAATAGACATGTCCCTTCATGGGACATGTCTGTTCATTAATCAAATAATTAATATAATAACAAATTTAATCATATATATATTATATTATATTAATTTTTCTCACATAGCAATAACCTTATATCTCATATATAAAGAACACATGTATATATAAATTATATCTCATATATATTAGGTTTATCCGACTAAAGCTATCAAACATCAACACCCCCTCTTAGCTTAGAAGGATAAACACAAGAATAAATATTACTTCAACATAATATTACAAATAACAATTTTAAGGATATCTCAGAAGATTTACACCATTTGATTTAGCATTTGATATCATGAGTAGTGGTCTTTCACAATATCAATACATGATATTTACCAAGTACCCAAATAAGGTTTAATATTACTTCTGATATCAAGAGTATTGGTTTCCCAGAATATAAACATTCAATATTCACCAAGTACTCAAAAAGGTTTGATATCACTTCTGATATCAAAGAGTATTGGTTTATTACAAATCACGATAATAGATAAGCTTCTATTATTAGTTATTCTATTATTAGTTAATGGTTATATATTTGTAATCTATTGTAAATGTTAGAATGTTTCTAATATTTAGTTATCTGTTAGCTTTCTTCATCTTTCTTTTAGCTAGAATAGAATATTTCTATTCTTTACGATCGTTTCTAAGGAAACATTGCTTTATTCTTCCATATATATAGTCATAGACATCTCAATCTCTGTTAATAACAAGCAACTATTTTACAAATTACTTCGTAATATGGTATCAAAGCATGGTTAAATTATTTTGAAAATAATAATTTCTTACAGAAATTTTCATTTTTTTATATTTGAAATTTAATCTTTTCCTAGTTTTACCTACTTCTTAACACCTAGTTTTGGCTAGGGTTTCAAAAACAAATATCTACAACTCGAGCCATTCTTGGTTCATGTGGCATTTGTTGATGGAAAAAAAAAACAGCCATTGCCTACATCTCACGCGATTCTCCTATTTGCGACTGGAAAAATCACGTCTAATATCTGCAACCCACACAATGTTTTTTCCGAACCATGGCTGGTTATTGTGAGCTTGGTTGACTGCCGAAATTTGTTTCTTTTTTGCCTCATTTCGTACGATCTATCTAGTGTCATTTTTGGTGTATGGAAGCTCGTGACGAAATTCTTTCTTTCTCACATCTGGAGCAGTAAACGTCTACATTACTCCCAATTTTTCCTACAAATACTATCGCGACCTTCACAGAACACTTGTCACCTCTGCAATCCGCTTGTTTTCTATTATCGGTGGATTTTTCGAGAGCTCAACTGGGTTGTCAGTTCTTTTGGGTGCCTAGATTTTTGTGCCTTGATTTTTGAGCTAGTGGATCTAGAAACTGACAACATATGCTTTCTGGGTTTTTTGAGCTCTCTTCTGAGTACCTCTTCAAATTTTTTGGTTGTTCCATTGTTTTGCCTCGAAGAACGTGTCTTTACAGATTTTCATGCTTTTCCGTTGAAAAACATGTTGTGGCATCATTGACCAATATTTCGCAAGTCAAAATTCAATGGTCGAAATTATGGCACTTGGAAGCAGCAGATCATAACAATCTTTTAATATCAAAATACCGATCAAATTGTTATGGGTGTTATACAGTGTCCAACTGCCCCTGGTACTGATGAGGATACATGAGACCTAAATAATCGGGAGGTAGTGATGCTTGTCAAATTATCCATAGTTGATGATCAACTCTCTTAGATTCCATCCAGCAAGACAACTACAAAGATATGGGCACATCTCAAGGTCTTCATGAGACTTCCAACAAAAGTAGAGGTTTCTTCCTGAAAAACACTTTTTTGCTATTATCATGGATGAGTGAACATCTCTCCAAGCTCACCTGAATAGGATTCAGGAAATTCGTGATCAATTGCTTGCCATTGGTCGCAAGATGGAGGAAGAGGATATTGTGGTTATCACTCTCCGACGTTTACACAAATCCTACAAGCATTTTATCAAAACTCTCAAAATCACGTCTTTTGGTGTTGATCTGAAGTTCACTGATCTCTGCACACTTTTGCTTCAGCAAGACCGATGGAATCAACAATTCGATAGCAATTCCAACTCCACCTCCATAGTGCAAGCCTTTGCTACCAAATCCTTTCAGAAGGATAAAGGCAAGTCTCACCATCCTTCTTAGCAGAAGTCCTCTACTCCAACTTCAAAAGGCTCCCGGAAGAACATTCAATGCAACTATTGCCACAAGTTTGGTCACATGAAGGTTGAATGTCGAAAATGCTTAGCTACCCAATCTAAGAAATCAAGTTCGCAGCCCAAAGCTAATAGTGCAAAGCACACTGAGCAGATGGAATCTGACTTTTATGCCTTCATGGCTAAAAGACCTGTCGATCATGCGAAGTCACATGCCTGGTACATTTCATTCAGGTGCCTCTCGTCACTTCACCCATCGTAGAGACTAGTTTACTAACTATCATCCTTATTCAAATTCTATTATTTTGGGTGATCGAAAAGAGTACACCGTTGTCGATAAAGGCAACATTCAGGTTCAATCTGTTGGGAGGAATGTCATTTTTCTCAATGTGTACTACGTTCCAAGGATGGAACTAAATCTACTCTTAGTCAATCAGTTACTGCGACATTCTCTACAATTGGATGTCACCTTCAATTCACATCAATGTATCATCACTGATCAGGCGACTCAGTCAATTGTTGCAGTAGGTCTTGAGAATCGTGATCTTTTTTGACTGACTAATTCTGGTGATTCTCGAGACTTAGCTATGGCTGCTCAGCAGTCTTTTGTTAGCACACTTTGGCATCGACGGTATGGGCACTTAACGGTGCATTATCTCTTAGCTTGCTCGAGAAAAGCTTGTCCTTGATTTGCCAAAGATTCAAACTCAGTAGCTTGGAGTTTGTGATGCATGTCAGGTTGGGAAGCAACATCACACACCTTTCCCCAGTGGCAATTCATGGTGAGCTTCTCAGGTACTTTAGCTTGTTCATGCCAATATCTGCGGCCCTATGGCCACTCCATTTGTTCTTGGGTCCAGGTATTTTCTGTTGTTTGTTGATGATTTTAGTAGAAAAATGTGGGTGTATTTTCTAAAAAAGAAATCAAATGCATTTCTTGTATTTCAGAAGTTCAAACCTTTAGTTGAAAAAGAGTCTAGGAAATCTATTATTACTCTTAGGTCAGACAATTCACTAGCTTCTTGGATATGCATGGCATCAAATGTCGGTTAACCACACTCCACACACCACAATAGAACAGTGTAGTTGAACGCCAAAACAAAACAATCACCGCGATGGCTCAATAAATGCTTAAACACAAGCATGTGCCGAATATGTTTTGGCAGAAGCAGTTAACACTGTAGTTTATCTTTTGAATCGGTCACCCACAATGGTGGTCAAAAGTAAGACTCTAGAAGAGGCTTGGTCAAGTCGAAAGCCCAAAATCAATCACTTGAAGGTTTTTGGCTCCCTTGCTTTTGTTTGAATCCCTGAAGCATCACGCACCAAGTTGGATGCCAAGAGTCGGAAACTTATGCTTGTTGGATACAGTAGTCTTCACAAAGCCTACCGCTTGATTGACACTAAGACATCTTGTCTCCTGTATAATTGTGATGTAGTCTTTGATGAGCAGCGAGGACCATTCATGCATGTTTCTCCTGTTCCTTATCCAGCAGACCAGCCTATGAAGGCTCATGATTTGGAAGTTAGGCTTCCATTAAGTCCACCTAATGGGAGGGCTCCAATAACTCCTGTAGCTCCAGCTATACCAGTAATCCCTGTACAAACACCTCCATCTTCTCCTGCAAGATCACCTCCTTTGTAAATGTTTCACCTGAGTTTGATCCAGATTCTTTTGATGAGGAACCTGATCACCAAGCATCTCCTGATTCTAATGTTGGTCGTTCTCCTCGCCATCCTAAGTGGTGGGCTAAGACACTTGCTGATCTTCATGATGATGAGCTCATTGATGGGGGAACTGCTCAGAAAAAGAGCAAACCTACAGAGTCTGTTAACTTTGCTCTCATAGCCAACATTCATAGTATGTTTGAACCTCAAACATATTCTGAGACTAAAGGAATTCCAAAGTGGGAACAGGCCATGACATCTGAACACTAGAGTCTGCTTAAGAATAACACTTGGGTCCTTTCTGATCTTCCACTAGGGAAGAAACCCATTGGCTGCAAATGGATTTACAAAATCAAATACAAATATTATGGTACTTTGGATAAGTACAAAGCTCATTTAGTTGCGTAGGGCTTTTCTCAACGTTAGGGCATTGATTATGAGGAGACCTTTGCTCCTACTGCAAAGATGAGCACAATCAGATTATTCCTAGCCATGGCAGCACAGTTTGGTTGGAAGGTCCATCGAATGGACGTCAAGAGTTCTTTCCTGAATGGTGATCTCCACGAAGAGGTCTAAATGATGCAACCTCTTGGTTTCAAAGTTGTCGGTAAAGACCATTAGGTTCTCAAATTGGTCAAAGTTCTCTATGGCTTGAAGCAGGTCCCTAGGGCATGGTACATGAAAATTGATAAGTACCTCAGTGATCAAGGCTTCTAGAGGAGTTCTTCAAACTCAAATTTGTATATCAAGACTACTAACAATGACATCATCCTTCTGGTTATTTATGTGGATGATTTGATCATCACTAGCATTTTCGCATCTTTGATTCAGGGAATCAAACAGAATTTATGCCAGTTTTTTTATATGACTAACCTTAGGCTCATGCATTATTGCCTAAGTGTTGAGGTTTGGCAACAGTCTTCTAGTATATTCATCTCTCAGTCCAAATATGTTAAGGCTCTGTTAGACAAATTTGATATACAGGATTGCAAGTTTGCATCCACACCCATGGAAAAAGGTCTCAAGTTATTAGCCAAGTCTGATTCTCCTCCCGTTGATGATACTACATATAAGCAACTAATAGGCAGCCTCATCTACCTCTAGGCCTAATATCAGCTTCACAGTCAACTACATCTCACACTTTATGACAGCTCCCAAGGTTGATAATTGGATGGCAGCAAAGCACATGCTTCATAATGTGAAGGGCACTTCAGATTTTGGACTTGAAGTTCTGATCCTAGACTCAGTGGGTTCACAAATTCAGATTGGGCAGGCTTTGTTTACGATAAAAAGTCAACTTCTAGATACCTATTCAGTTTGGGATCAAGTGTCGTCACGTAGACCAATAATAAGCAATAGGCAATTGTTCTCTCCTCTACAAAGGCCGAATACAGAGGAACAGTCAAGGCAAGTTGTGAAGTTGTTTGGCTTCATCAGATGCTTGGGGATATGCAGATGTCACCAATAGTACCGACTACTATGTTTGTTAATAACGAAGGCATTATCAAGTTAGCACGAAATCCAGTCTTCCATGAATGAACCAAGCATGTGGATGTTCACTGTCACTATATATGACAGCTGGTTGAAGATGGGACTGTAGACTTGCAATATGTTCTTAACACAGATCAGACTGCAAAAATTCTCACCAAGCCTCTTGGTTTTGATAAGTTTGTCAAATTTAGAGGACAGCTTGGTGTTGTGGATAGATTAACCATTAAGGGAGGGTATTACGATAATATATAAGCTTTTATTATTAATCAATGGTAATCTATTTGTAATCTATTGTAAATATTAGAATGTTTCTAATATTTAGTTAGTTGTAGATAATTGATAGTTTTCTTCAGCTTTCTTCTAGCTAGAATAGAATATTTCTATTTTTTATGATCGTTTCCTAAGGAAACATTGCTTTGTTCCTTTATATATATATAGACCTCTCGGTCTCTGTTAATAACAAGCAAATATTTTACCAATTACGTCGTAATATGGTCTCCTAGAATATCGATGAGATTCACCAAGTACTCAAAAAGTTTTGATATCACATCTAATATCAAGAGTTTTGGTCTCCCAGAATATCAACCAAGTACTCAAAATAAGGATTGATATCACATCTAATATCAATAGTATTGGTCTCAGCAAAATATTAATGATATTCACCAAATTCTCAAAAGGTTTCGATATCAGTCTGATATCATGAGTATTGGTCTCCCAAAATATAAATGATATTCACCAAATACTCTTTGAGTAATGACCTTCCAGAATGTTGAGATGCAGGACATTCACCATATACTCAATTTGTTTGGTCTCATAATACAAGTTATTGTAAGATCGTCACCTTACAATAACTTCTAAAAATACAAGTGGCATCATTTGGAAGTCGTCACTTCCTCATGATGTACACAGGGTAGGCCCATTAAAATCATAGTTACTCACAAGGACTTTTAAACTCCTCTAAAAATCAATCATCTGGGCTCCTCAACCAAAGTTGTCTTTGATGAAGTGTCATACTTCCTCTGAATCTGATATGATCAAGATCCTCAAATATCAATTGAAACATATCCTCCATCCGCTCTTCAAACAAATGTATCGAACTCCCTCTAAAGCTGATATCAATCCTCCTTTTCCTGCAAGAACATTCCTAGAGGAGAAGATCAAGGCACATAGTTCTTATGGTATGTATCAATGCATCACATGTTTTAGTAACCACAAGAAGTAAAATAGTTAAGTGTTTCCCTTAATCAATGTTTGAAACAAAGTTGACCAAGTCAAAGTCAACAAGGTCGCCACATAAGTAGGAAACTATAAGTGTCGAAAGGCAATTCAATAGCCTTTGAATTAGGGTTACAACCAGTAAATATATTTATTTAATCAATTTCTTGAAAACTATGATGAATGGGACTGTGAAGTATGGGATGGGATGAATAAAAATCTACAAAATAGGTACTGATGAATATTTCAGTTTTGAAATTCTTTTAGTAGTTATCATTGTGTTCCCGGTTCTGGGAATTATTCAAAGTAGGGCAAGTCCAATCCGAGTTAACGTAATTAATGAATTTTGAATGAACTTCGCACAACCAGATTGAAATAGAAATTCAGACAATTGTCAAATTTGGTATGGCTCTAAAAAAAAACTCAAAAACCACTCAACTTCCAAGTTTTTTCGTCTCGAGTAGATGTCCATGGCTTGGCATTGATTAATAATAATATCATTCCAATAAAATACTACTGAAGATAACAAAAAATACTTATCTCTCTCCTTATCTGTATGTCAACATCCATGATGCAATCTTTTATACTTCTTAGTTTTTCCTCTTGATACTAATATCAATACTCCATGTGAAGTTATAATTCTGAACTATATATATCTTTTATATTTAGCACACTTCCACTCACATGTCTCATGTTCTATATATATATATAGATGTCAGATTAAAAATCTGATTATGTATATTCCTTTGTTATGTGTAATATTCTATTCTCCCTCCTTGTAGTCGAGTACTTCGTAGAGATTTACTCATTTGTCTCTATTTCGTTATTGCCCACAACATATCAGTTAATTCTACAATAATCGAGTTGTCATTATCATGTCAGATTACTTCAGACTGTGAACCCTGCTTCCTTTCCCGTATGCTACGTATATTCGTGCATTAAAAAATCTTTCATTCTACATGGTGCAACTCCATTGGCGACTAAGACAGCCTTATTCTATCGTGGAAATCCTTCCTCTACTTTTATCTGGTCACCTCATAATTTCAAGATACGCTTCACCTTCTGTGTCTTGTATGGATCTGCTATGTGGAATTATGCTTCATTTCCTTTAACAGATTAAATAAAGTGAACAGGGATGTAGAGCATGCTACAGTATTATAAAGCCTATGTGCTCGATTCATACAACGAACTTACATAATTTCTTAACTATATATTGCCAGCCTCAATCGAGCGCTCTTTCCAAATAGTTAACTCTCCTTTGTTCTATTGAAATAGTAACCAAGCTTATATAATAGATAACAGTCAATCGACATTTGTCACCTATGTTACTAATTTCTATTCTCCAATTGGTGCCTATTCAGCTCCCTGCTGATTGAAATGCAGTTGTTGTTGTATCATGTATACTTCACTGTGTCGATGTTTATCTTTCTTTAATTCATCTCTAGCTATGTCAATTATTAAATTGTTGAAATCAATTAACTATTCTCTGTGCTGCTTTCAAATCGTAGATAAAAATAGTCTCTGTTTGTATATTACTTCTCTTTTCTAGACATATCCAATGGATGTTTTTATCGCTGCTCACAACTGGTTTAGAAATGACAATATGAATTATATGTATGACTAGTCAGGTCTTTATTTTCTTTATCGCACCATTCCTTCCAGTAGACCTTTTACTATTTACACCGCTGAGATCGATTATTAAATGCAGGACCTCAAAATCTGATCACAGGTCTCTAACAGTTTATCACAGGCCTTGTCTAAATGTTTGCAGCTTGGTAATCATGATCGCAGCTCCTGAATAATGCTCCAAATGCCCAATGATTGCCGCTCCAAGCCCTCAAGCACACACCAATTGTAGACACAAACCACATCCAGGCCACAGATTCTGATCGCCATAAATGTAGAACCAATTCTCTATGGATCACCAAATATTTCTGCTTTTCTATTCTTCATTCCATTCATCTGCTACTAGGCTCCGGATACCATGTTGAGTTTCTTAGGATCGATTGCAAATGTAATAGCACTATCTTTGCGGTACGTGTGTTCCAAATGCAACATCCTCTTAGATTTATATATAGAGAATAGGCCATGAATAGACATGTCCCCTCAGGGACATGTCTATACATTAATCAGGTAATTAATATAATAGCAAATTTAATCTCTCTCTCTCACACACACACACTAATTTTTCTCATATAACAATAACCTTATATCTCAAATATAAAGAACACATATACATATAAATTATATCTCATATATAATAGGTTTATCCGACTGAAGCTATCAAACTTCAACAATTGGGTGCAAGCTTTCAATATCTACTCACTGATTTAGATGATTACCTTCCCAGATAGAAGAAAAAAAAGGTTGACATCTCAATTACTGAGGCTTCTACAATTAAGGAGCTTGTTATCATAAATTCTTGGTGGGTGCAACATTCCTGCTTCAGACTTACTTTTTCTCATGTTCTTTATCCTATGCAGATGTACATCATATTCTGGATAATCTTACTATACCTGTTAATCCTATTGTGTGTGGTCGTCCTATAGCATCTGCTAATGTAGCTCTCAGACTGGGGGTCTTGATGCTTACCTTATGGTCCTGATACAGATAAGGATGAGAAATCAAAGCATTTAAGATTACTAAAGCTGTGCCCCATTTTTACCATTCAAAATCAATAATATCTGTCCTATCATTTAAATGTTATAGCTGCACATTAAGAAGATTTTTATATGCCTTTTGAAACAATTTTGTCAATTGGATAGGAAACATTAAACAATAATATCTTTTAAACTAGATATCTACATGTCCTATTTAAAAAGAGAGAAGTGGAAAGATATAATAACATGACATAAACAACACGCATTGGATGGAAGATCATGATAAAAAGGGAAATGAAAAAAGAACTTTGATTCCTTTTAGTCAAACTTACAGTAGACTTGTGAAAAAAATCATTACCCATCAATCATCAAAGCAGTGTCAAATACAGCATGTCCTCGATGAACCATGTGATCATCAATGGGAATTACCATAAAAGCTGGATCTGTTGTCACACCACCAAATATGCTAGAATACATTGCAGGGTAAGGCTGCTCATTGTGACTGCCAAATTTCTCTTGCAATCTGCTTATAACCTGGCATGTACCAAATTCATTTTTTTATAATTCTACACGAGAAGATAAATCAAGATAGAAATAAACAAAGGGTGGATTTCTTGTTTTCCATGAAAAATTAAAAACAAAACACAATGCCGATATGATTAAATAAATACGTAAAGTCCACAATGTATTGTAATTTCCAGTTATTACAAAAGTTCCTTTTGAATTCTAGAGTGTTTTTTAATCTTGTTTTTTAAAATACATAAATGCAGCTGCATTTGTAATTTGAATGGAACACACATAAATTAATTTCTATTGCTATTGTGCATTAGAAAGAATTTGATATACATAAACTAAATATATGAAAATTTTATAGTTGACTCGTGGACATCAACCACGATAAGTGTTAAAATCAGGATGAAATGGTCAATAAAATGATGACAGAAATTTCTATAGGAGCAAAACCTTGTTCTTGCATCATCCATGCCCCTTGCACAGCCATGGTCAAACAAATTTTTAGTATACAAATAATTGCTAGAATAAGAGAGACGTATCTCAAAGGAGTTTCTCAAAATAGAAATGCTGTGACTCATTTAGCAATCATTTGTATCTAAGAAAAAGAATCCAATTGCAGAAGGACAGCAACGAATATTCATTTTATATGATGGGACCCATGCATAAACTAATAACAAAAGATCAAAGTTTCATGGGAAATTGTGCCCTAGACATTTCTAGCTTTTGCATCCTCGACATGTTTTAGGATCCTACCCAGTAACATTCCAAAGACGGATAGGGATATCTATAGATACCCCATCTGTCTAAGAGATGGCCAGACACTTGCCAACCACTATGACCCAGAAACAAACAACAAAACATTGAAAAGAAACAAAAGCTATGGTTTGTAATGGTAATTCATCATTTATAAATGAGTAATTACAAATGGAGATGTTCTCTCCTTTATATAGATTTAGAAAGACAAAGTGTCTAGACGAACTATCAATAACTAAGACCAAAAATAGAAACTAACTAGTAAACTAAAGACTAAGATGACCGTTGAAGAAACATTACACTATTCTAATACCCTCCCTTAATGGCCATCGTCTAACTAGGCTGCAGAATAGTGTACATGTCTTGTAGTCATAAATTCTTAAAATATCCCGCTGCTCCAAAGTAGCCGAAATCCATCAAGAAAAAATAGAGAAGCTGCCCCTTCTTCAAAATGCTCCACAACAAGAGACAAGAGCCTGACACTGACTCTACCATGGAAATATTGTAACAATATTAAGGATCCCTCCTAGAATCTGCAAAACATCTGACAAGAAATCATTATAAAACGTCCTACCTAAAGTTGGATAACAAAGTTGTCCCTCTCTATAGCTAGACACACACAACGTGAACAGCTACCACAATTTTAAGGAAAAAAAAGAAAATCCTCCAAACATTTGCAGATGAACATGATCCCTCAGAACATCCTACAAAAATTCACAATTTTTAAGGGAAAAAATAAAAAAACCATACAGATAGCCAGCACAAAATCCAAGACATAGATCAGCATACAAAACAACATTTTTAAGGAAAACATGGTTAAACCTTTCCAACAACCAAAGAGCCCTGCCGAACTGCAAAAACCCTGTGAAGGGCAGGCAAGAGCAAACCCTTAATTTTTGAGGAAAATTTTACAGACTCCCATTGTTTTTAAGGGAAAAAATTATGAAAGCTGTAGAATTTTTTTAGGGATAAAACTTTATTGAGAAGACGGAGAGGAGAGTAAACAATAGCAAGAAGTCAAGAGTATCAAAACTGCACCATTTGAGTTAAATTCAACATCAATTGTTTATTTTTATAAATTCTTCAAAAAAAAAAAAAATTTTACTGAGGTGGTCTGTATGCCTACGCAATTCCTTATGTTTTCTTTAATGTTTGTAATTATTCTATAAAATAGAAGTAATGAGCAGAACTGAGAGTTATGATAGTGATGAGGTGAGCATTCACTAAACAGGTGATTAAGTAGTAGTGGCTCTTCAAGTGTGAATGGTGTAGGTAAGTGAAAGTAACCCATTTGAATGCCCTTCCACTATCCTAAACTCTTATGCAAAACGCTCTTTCAGTCCCAAAAAATCCTAGGCTCACGTGATAATACAATTAAAACTATCATATCTATTGCATTTCCATCTCACAATTAATCCATGTAACTAAATCCTAATATCTAATATAAAGAAATAACAGAATTTAAATACATGACTATATATATATATATATATATATATAAAATAAAATGCAGAAACATGAAATAAATACTCAAAATAATGTGTATTGTCCCTGTGTTGAGCAAGCCTTGGCCCCTAGAAGAGAGGAGAAGCATTGCCATGAGCTTAACCTCCCAACTACGGACCTTAAGTATCCCCACACAATCTCTACCGAAAAAAACCCTCCCTACCTTGGGATGAGGTTTGAGACACCACTGTCCTGTCACTAAGCATCCTAGTGTTAGTGTCGACTAGTCAATTGACGAGGCTATGAACTACTTCCATCAACCTATCTTCTAACTGCTAGCACTCTGACCTCTAGTGATCACAGCAGCAATCATGCCACTAACATTGGCCAAGGATTTAGATGGCCAATATATAAGCTCGATCACCCACCACTCAACTTCACAACAAGAATTTATACAATGGACTACCATGAGCTGACTGGTGATGTCAGTTTTGTGCCACTACATAACATATATGGAATATCAAACACTCAATCCCTCTCTTGAAAAGTAAATACTCATGAAGACATGAGAAAAACTCCAATGCTCCTTACACCTGTGGATACTAACTCAGTTATATTAATGTGATTTGTTGGTTAATCACGTAGGTGGGCTTACGTTATTCATTCGAAGATAACTTGGACTTTTGCTATGATGGTGATGAATCTAGCTTTGCAATGTATACTAGCGCCAAATGATGTTGATGGTGATGATGATGGAGGGTTCGTGCTCAAATGAGTTATGCCTTCCTAACTTTCTTCTCGAATGAATTCCAACTACTACGCTACTCATTGCTTTACTTCTACTCCTATGAATGGAAAGATTAGCAAATGGATGGGGATCGAGTCTGATGAAAGCTTACCAGTGGCTCTACCTCCATAAATGCAATGATTCAAGGGAAAAAGACTAGGGTACCACGCAAGGCTTCCTAACCAGCCACTAGGATGCTAGTGGCCTAGTTCATAGATCCCTATCAAACATCCACTAATATCACATTACAACTATCCATCTACTCCTACTTTTAACAACTTTCTTGAAGTAAAATCTACTTTAACAACTTCAATGAAATTTAACTCTAACTATTGGAAGTAGAAACCATGCAATAATACCAAGTGTTCTTAATCACCATGCAAATCACAACAATGATAAAGAGAAGCAATTTTGGTATTATCTTACAAAACAATTTTCTTCAACCTTTTACAAATGAGAGTAAATTGCCTTATATAGAGGCCAAAATTACAACCAACGGTAGAGATTAAGAGGCAAAACCAATGACCAAATTGAATCCCAGAAACCCTAATTAGGGTTGCCACCCCATCGGCTAATGAGAAGGCGCCACCTCATCAATGGACCAATGAAAAAAAAGGAAAAGTGGCAACCAATGACAAAGCACCAAAATGGTAGCCAATCAGAATCAGACACCTATCCTACCCAAGAAGGAAAATTTGCCACTTGGGCTTACATCAAATGGTCTAATATAATTCTACCCTTTTCTTTCATCTTCTTAGCCAAAGCAATGAACTTGGCTAGCCTATCGTTGACTTTCTTCATGGGAGGGCAAGGCGTGTGCTTGTAATGTCCCCTTTCTAGCATTCATAGCATGATGTTGTCGTTAGCCTATTTCCCCACAGTCCCGTAGGCTAACTAGGGCATTAAAGGGCCTTAGAGGCCATTTGGCCTAGACAGTTTCAGTTGCAGGTCTTTCTAAAGGGTTCTGAGGCAACTTTGGGCATACTTACTATTTATAGTAAGTCATCTTGGACATGGCCGGACATTCAGTCACAGTGGTATGTCGATGGTAATTGTTTAAAATCAACAAGAAGATTTATTTATCATTGATAAGATTTGTTATGCATTGATAAAGCCATTTTATAAAGTTAAATTTAAATATTTAATTTTATTAATGCATAGACTATAGTTTGTGGGAAATATTTAAATTAAAAGAGTTCCCTTTATTTTTATAACACATTGCAAACATAAGGTACATAAAGGGAGTTATGTTTTATCCCACATTCAGAAAACGAAGGATTGAGCTCTTGTGAGAACACTATAAAAGAAATGGAAGAGCTTTTTTTTTGTATGCTTGGATGAAGATTAATGTTATGTTGCTGGATATTTGATTATCGGGCTTGGAGGACGGAATCCCTCTTTGCTAGCATTCTCTTCGCTGTTGGAAGACATAGTCAGGAGGATCAAGGGTGTTTTCACTTAAGGAAACACAATGGGTTTCATTTGGGGCGTTTGCATAAAGAAATTTACAAGGGTTTGAGGTGTAGATCTGAAGTTAGTTTTTGCTACAGTCGGCATGAACAGTATTTTGCTACAGTACGGCGTGAACAGTGTTGGTATCAAGTTTACTTGTTTTTCCGACTGATTAGAAGTTTGGAGGGCTGGCCGACTACATCTACAAAATACTACGGCCACTAATTCCAGGTTTCTTCTGTCAAATTTTGATATTTTGCATAATAATTGTTGAATACAAGTCTGAATAGTTGTTGCAGCCTTTAAGGCAGCTGTAAGTGCACATCTACATTTAAAAATCACCCTTTATTAGCAGATTGAAAGAGTTTCCAAATTTTTCATATACTATTGAATGTGTACCAAGTGTTTGTGAAAATGTTATGATGTGTATTATGCATTTTAATGTCACTTCATAGTTGTTCGTAAATCTACTCATTGGAAAGCAATTTATTGAGGAAATCAGCTTTATGAGTTTGCATACAAAGTGTTTGACAATATTCCTTAAGTTAAATTTCTGCAAGTCAAAGTTCAAATCAGGGGAGGATATTACAGTGGTATCAGAGCTATAAGTCCTGCCATCCTGTGGAGGTCTTATAGGAAATTTGGAACTGGCGGATAGAGGGGAAAGTGTTTGATGAAATGTCAAAACACTAAAATCAAAGCATTTATGTTTGAGCATGCGACAAGGGCCTTATAATTTCCGCAATACCAGAGCAAGACAAAGTAGGAGTTCAGACCTGCAAAGCAAACAGTCTAGTTCATCCGTACAGGGGGGTATAGAATCCAGTCATACAGACACAGCGGAGGTATTCTTTGATCAAGACAGCAATATGGGTGACCGAGATGACAGGAATACAAGATTAGGTGGAGGCAGGAATGCCGGTCCAGAGCCTGGAGAGGAAAGATTCTTACAGTTATTAGAGACCTTGGTACAGGGTCAGCGAGTAGCAGAACAAAGGGCACAGGAACAGAATCAGAGATTGGATCTTATGATGCAGATGATGGCTCGTCAAATGGGGTTGAATGCTAACATCGGTGAGGAAATAATCAGAATGGTAACAATCAAAATGGAAATGATCAGGATGGGACACATAATGGAGATGAACAAGTTGGGAACAATTTCGGTCATGCACCCCAGCGAGCTAGGACAGTGAGTTCAAGGCCCATGATTCCTACATTTCCTCCTAGAGCTCCAGAGCAGCTCGTACCAGAGCCCCAAATTACTGATATACAGGACCAGTTGAGGAGAGATTGGGAAGCCGGAGGGCCAGATTTTACTGCTGCAATTACCTTTAGGGAGTATATGGATGTGCGGATGAAACATATGCCACGTGGACATGACAGGAACCAGAGCTATGAGCTACGGAAGAAAGTAGGGAGACTTGAGTTACCATATTATGATGGCTCAGGAAAGTCTACAGCAAGAGCTTGGGTTCAAAAGCTTGACACATACTTTCAATTGAACCCTATGCCCGAGGAAGAAGCTATTAAGTACGCAGCAATTCATCTGGACGGGTTAGCACACGAGTGGTGGCATCATGGTATGGTCACTATGGGACATGCACATATTACCTCATATGTGGAGTTTACAGAGAGGCTGATTGAACGTTTTGATAGGAAGGATCCAGAACTCCATTTCAAGGAGTTAGCTCAGCTTAAACAGTGGGGCTCATTGGAAACATACATTTCAGAGTTTCAGAAACTTGCAGTGTTAGTAACAGATGTATCTGAATGGAGGATACTAGTTCTATTTATGGATGGGTTAGCTGATCCGTTGAGAGGGTGGATTAAAGCTCTCAACCCTCCCACTTTGCAGGAAGCCATTAAGAAAGCTAGTGACATGGATTCCTCTTCATCTTCAAAAAATAAATTCCAGGCAAAGAGTTTCCCTTCAAGGAAAGATAAGGACAAGAAACCTTTTCATAAAGAGGTTCAGCCAGCTAAGGAGGAAAGTAAGAGGTTGGACAATGAGACACTTAATGATCTCAGGAAGAAGAAGCTTTGTTTTCATTGCAGGGAGCCTTGGGATTTGTCACATAAGTGTCCATGAAATAAAAAGCTAAGAAGATGGAGTACTTTTCAGCCGAAGAGTCAGTAGATGGAGATTCAGAGCAGTCATCTGAATCAGATGGAGATGATGATAGTTCTTCACAGGAGGAAGCACGCGGTGATAGCACGATAGCTCAGTTGTCAAGTATACAGCAGGCCGTCACTTTCAGAGTTAGGGGAACCTTGGATGGACAGAGAGTTGTGGCACTCATTGATACAGGGGCGACACATAACTTCATTGATGAGAAGTTTGTGACACGCAGAGGGCTACATACAGAGGAGCATAGGGGATTTAAGGTGATGGTTGCCGATGGCTTCAAAATTGAATGTACCAAGAAAATCTCCAACTTGCAGCTTCGTTTGGGAGATTATGACATGACAGGAGATTTCTTTGTGGTCAACATTGGTGATCAGGATATGGTGCTTGGGATGAACTCGATGAAGTCTCTGGTAGAGTTCACATTTAACCTTGAGAAAATGGAAATGAGGTTTGAGGCAAATGGTAGGAAGATAGTGCTCAGAGGTTTGTCAGATGGGAGACTTCGAGTGGTGTCACTCAAGCGGATGCAGAGTTTCTTTAGACATGATCAGGTGCAGTGGGCAGCAGAGTTTAGAGTAATGCCTGAGATGACAGAGCAGCATAAACTAGAGTATCCACCTGATGTACAAAAAATAATAACCAAACATACTAAGGTGTTTGGTGAGATACCTCCAGGGAGACCCCCGGATAGGGGAATCGAGCATGTTATTGAATTAGAGGAAGGGGCTAAGCCAGTTATAATCACACCTTACCGCCATCCGAAGAGATATAAGGATGAAATAGAAAAGGCAATTAAGGAGTTGATTGACATGGGGCACATACGGCCAAGCAAAAGTCCTTTCGCTTCCTCAGTAGTATTGGTGAAGAAGAAGGATGGTACAATGAGGATGTGCATTGATTATAGGGAGCTAAACAAGAAGACAATCAAGAACCGATACCCTATCCCGCGCATCGATGAGCTTATTGATGAATTGCATGGTGCATGCTACTTCTCCAAGATTGATTTGAGATCCGGCTACCATCAGATACGGGTTAGAGAGGTGGATGTGGAGAAGACAGCTTTTAGATGCCACTATGGACATTTTGAGTTCTTAGTCATGCCCTTTGGGTTGACAAATGCCCCTGCCACTTTCCAGTCCTGTATGAATAGAGTGTTCAGAGATCAGTTGAGGAAGTTTTTGTTGATATTTTTTGATGATATACTGATATACAGCCGTACTTGGGAGGAACATTTGAAGCATATTAATACAGTGCTCAGTATTCTAGAGAGGGAGTCATTATATGCCAAGATGAGTAAATGTGAGTTTGGGATGACAGAGTTGCTCTATCTAGGGCATATTATTAGTGCAGGAAGTGTTCGGGTTGACCCAGACAAGATCAGGGCCATTCTGGATTGGCCACCACCGAGGAACACTGCACAACTCAAGGGATTTCTCGGGCTTTGTGGGTTCTACCGCAGATTTGTGAAGGGATTTTCACAGATAGCAACACCACTTACAGATTTGACACGGAAAGATAGTTTCAAGTGGTCAAAGAGGGCTCAGGATTGTTTTGACAGGTTTAAGGAGCTGATGAGTACATGTCCTGTTTTAGCCATTCCAGATTTCACCAAGCCCTTTGAGTTGCAGTGTGATGCCTCGGGAGAGGGCATAGGAGCTGTTCTCATGCAAGACAAACATCCCATCGCATATGAGAGTAGAAAATTACGAGGTGTGGAGAGAACCTACAGCATCTACGACAAAGAGATGCTAGCAATCATGCACGCGCTTGCTAAGTTCAGGCAGTACTTAGTGCGAAGCCAATTCACAATAAAAACAGATCATAATAGCTTGACACATTTCCTTGGACAGAAGGACCTTAATGACAGGCAACAGAAATGGGTGAGTAAATTACAGGCCTATGATTTTAACATAGCCTATGTCAAAGGGAAGAAAAATATTGTTGCAGATGCTTTATCTAGAAGGCCTCATTTGCTTGTTGTTGGGATAGTCATGGATGATTGGAGAGAGATGATCTTGGCAGAATATGCTAAGAATAGTTGGGCATCTAGCATTATTGAGGGAGCTATTCAAGATAGTCGATACACTGTCGTAAATGATTTGATCATCTACAAGGAAAGGATTTATTTAGTACCCGGGTCTGCTATGAAGCAGAAGATTTTGAGGGCATTTCATGATTCACCAATGGCAGGACATCCCGGATTCTTTAAGACATATCGGCAGGTGAGAGAGCGCTTCACTTGGAAAGGACTCAAATCAGAGGTGCTTCAGTTTGTTAGGGAATGCCCTATGTGTCAGCAGAACAAACAGGAACATTCTTTTCTGGGTGGTTTACTACAGCCCCTACCCATACCAGAGAAGAAGTGGGATAGCATTTCCATGGATTTTATCACAGGCCTCCCCAAGGCACAGGGTCGGGATTGTATCTTTGTTGTGGTAGACAGATTGACGAAATTTGCACATTTCTTTGCAATTTCGTCTACATATTCAGCAGCACAAACAGCAGAACTATTTTTTCGAGAGGTATTCAGACTACATGGGATACCACGGAGCATAGTCAGTGACAGAGACAGCAGATTTATGAGCCACTTTTGGCAGGAGTTGTTCAGGTTATGTGGAACAGAGCTCACTCTGAGTACCAGCTACCACCCCCAAACTGATGGGCAAACAAAGATAGTGAACAAATGGGTTGAGGGGTACCTTCGAAACTACATTGCAAGAGAGCAGAAGGCTTGGGTGAAGTGGCTACATCTAGGGGAGTACTGCTATAATACCTCTTTCCATAAGTCTATTCAAATGTCCCCTTTTATGGCACTGTACGGGTATGATGCTCCTAATTTTTTGGATTTGTTATTTGGCGACAGCAGGGTGCCTAAGGCCAAGGATACTTTGCAGGAGTGTCAGGACATTATGCGATCCTTGAAGGAAAATTTGCAAAAGGCACAAAATCAGCAGAAGCAATATGCTGATCAGCACAGGGTTGAGAGGTCTTTTGAGGTGGGAGATATGGTGTACCTCATGTTACAGCCGTATAGACAGTCCTCTCTCAAGAAGAGTGGAGCAGAGAAATTGAAACCACGCTACTATGGACCGTTCAAAGTAATCAGGAGAGTGGGCGAAGTAGCTTATGAGTTGGAGTTGCCTGCAGACAGTAAAGTGCATAATGTGTTCCACGTGTCACGCCTTAAGAAGGCATTGGGTCACAATGTGGTGCCTTCAGTAGTATTGCCACCTCTTGATGATGAGGGGAAGCTTATCTTGGTTCCCGAGGCCATACTTGACTCCAGGGAGAGGGTGCTTCGCAGGAGGACTATCAGGGAGTATCTAGTGAAGTGGAGGAACCTACCTGTTGAGGATGCTACTTGGGAAAATGAGCAGATATTGCAGCATCCAAATCTGAAATTGCTTGAGGACAAGCAATTTTGGGAAGGGCGGACTGTAATGTCCCTTTTCTAGCATTTATAGCATGATGTTGTCGTTAGCCTATTTCCCCACAGTCCCGTAGGCTAACTAGGACATTAAAGGGGCTTAGAGGCCATTTGGCCTAGACAGTTTTAGTTGCAGGTCTTTCTGAGGGGTTCTGAGGCAACTTTGGGCATACTTACTATTTATAGTAAGTCATCTTGGACATGGCCGGAGATTCAGTCACAGTGGTATGTCGATGGTAATTGTTTAAAATCGACAAGAAGATTTATTTATCATTGATAAGATTTGTTGTGCATTGATAAAGCCATTTTATAAAGTTAAATTTAAATATTTAACTTTATTAATGCATAGACTATAGTTTGTGGGAAATATTTAAATTAAAAGAGTTCCCTTTATTTTTATAACACATTGCAGACATAAGGTACATAAAGGGAGTTATGTTTTATCCCACATTGAGAAAACGAAGGATTGAGCTCTTGTGAGAACACTATAAAAGAAATGGAAGAGCTTTTTTTTTGTATGCTTGGATGAAGATTAATGTTATGTTGCTGGATATTTGATTATCGGGCTTGGAGGACGGAATCCCTCTTTGCTAGCATTCTCTTCGCTGTTGGAAGACACAGTCAGGAGGATCAAGGGTGTTTTCACTTCAGGAAACACACTGGGTTTCATTTGGGGCGTTTGCATAAAGAAATTTACAAGGGTTTGAGGTGCAGATCTGAAGTTAGTTTTTGCTACAGTCGGCATGAACAGTATTTTGCTACAGTACGGCGTGAACAGTGTTGGTATCAAGTTTACTTGTTTTTCCGGCTGATTAGAAGTTTGGAGGGCTAGCCAACTACATCTACAAAATATTACGGCCACTAATTCCAGGTTTCTTCTGTCAAATTTTGATATTTTGCATAATAATTGTTTAATACAAGTCTGAATAGTTGTTGCAGCCTTCAAGGCAGCTGTAAGTGCACATCTACATTTAAAAATCACCCTTTATTAGCAGATTGAAAGAGTTTCCAGATTTTTCATATACTATTGAATGTGTACCAAGTGTTTGTGAAAATGTTATGATGTGTATTATGCATTTTAATGTCACTTCATAGTTGTTCGTAAATCTACTCATTGGAAAGCAATTTATTGAGGAAATCAGCTTTATGAGTTTGCATACAAAGTGTTTGACAATATTCCTTAAGTTAAATTTCTGCAAGTCAAAGTTCAAATCAGGGGAGTATATTACAGTGCTTCATCTTGAGCTCAGTTGTATTCATCATGTTGCTCATTGCTTGCAGTGTCTTCTCTCTCATATTCTTTCTCATATCTGACAAAGGCATTGAAGGAGGCAAGGATGCCCAAATGTTTCTTCTTGATGGCAACCTTCCCCAACTCATCCAATCTCGATCCAAATTCTGTCTCATTGACGTTTTCCTCTTTGATATCTTCAAAATCAAGTGCAACCCCAACATCGCTCATCATGGTTGAAATAGAAGTGTCAACACTTGGGCTACGCTGTACAATCTCATTCTGTATCTCCTCAAGTATCCTCAATCTGATGGTCAAGACAACATACCAAGACTCCACCGTATTCATTCCTCCATCCACCAACTTGGTTCTCTCCAAATATCTCTATGGTAATCCAATAAATGCTTGTAGCCTGGGAATGGCTAAGTCCTTGAATGGAAGGAAATCCTTTCACTCCCTTTCAGATGTGTTGAATTTGTCTCTAATAGCCAACAATGACCTGAATGTCGAGATAAAGGAAGGCAAGAAATTTCGCCCATCTTAAATTATAGCATGGATCCAATCCTTGACTTCGTGCAGTTAAGCCGATATCTCTTCTATATTGCTCCCGCTGTCTGATGAAAGCCTTCTAGCAGGTGTCCCTTGTAATATCCTTATCGTCTTCATGGCAAAGGTGTCATAAAACATCTTATAATCTTTGTTGTGGTGCAAATGAAGCTGTGGATAGCACTCATGCACCAAACATTGCCCCAGCCCATTGCCAATCCCTCCTAAGGCCTTAAGTCCAAGATTTTCATATAGTCTCCAATCAAATAGAAAAGATAGGATCCCACGTAGAATTGTTTTTTATTTTGCATTGTCTTAATTTGCAACTCTAGATTTTCACTTATAATTTTAACCCAATCAAATTTTCTCTTTCCATTTTCAATTTCATCAATAAAGTAGTACATCCAGTTCTCAAATTGCATACCTTGAGCCACGACCATGATTCGGCTAAGAAGCACAATTAGATCGTCGTACTCTGGTTTGAAATCTAACTTGGTGAGCTTTGACGACTTGGTGACAATATCAAACCGGGATGCACATTCCATTACCAATTCTGGACAAGGCAAGGTAGAAGGGAAAGCCACCGCATGTACAATTTCACTTTTGTATATTTTATCCGCCATGGGGGATTGTCCTTCTTTCAATCTATCCTTCAACTATACCATGTTCACTGTGCCGATATTGGTATCACTTATTCGTCTCACTTTCTAAAAGGTGGTCTTAGGCATCATATCTTCTTTGTCTTTTTTGGTATTTGTTCCCTTTAAGTTTTTGCTTACACTAACATCTACCATCCTCAACACTTATTTCTGCCCCTTCGTTCTAAATGATATGGACTACACTTATCAATCTCCTACCTTCTTTCTATCGATGGAATCTAGCTTATTTCTGCCTCTCCAAGTCCTATTTCTACACTTATCTCAAAACTTATTTCCTAAGGATGTGACTACCACTTACTTCTGCCTCTTCGTTACCTTAGGGTGGACTACACTTATCAATCTCCAAACTTCAATCCTAGAGATGGTCTAGCTTATTTTTGCCTCTCCAAGTGTCCTATCATGAAATCTACACTTATATCTCCCAACTTCAACCTATCAATGGAAATGATGAAGTGATGGATGAAAAGTGCAAGAAGATAAAGGAAACTAACCAAGCAAGAACAAGGAATAGAATCCACCTTTAAAACCAATCTTCACCTCTAAAAATGAATGGCAGTTTTACCTTAAATCTGCCTTTACCAATAACCGGGTCTCTTCAAGTTCAAATCAGATCGCAAAAATTTCAATCCTCCTTCAAAATGTGATGCCCTAGCCAATGAATTGCTTGTAAAAATCTGCTCATGCCACTGAATTTTTGACCTCAAATTGCCTTGCCAATTCACCAAATAAAATCACCAAGCCGAAGAAAAAAAATCACAGCCTTTGAAAGGAAAAATCAGACTTCAAAATTGTTCTCAATCTCGCAAAAATCAGGCCTCTTCACCACAAATTTGACCTAGGGCAGAAATTGCCTAACTTGCAAATATCATATCTGCTCCTTCAAATTTTCTCTAGGGCAGAAATTGACCAACCAAGGAGGAAAAAATCGCTGCCAAAGAAGGAAAAATCAGGCCCCAAAAATTGCCTCAGCTGGAAATTTGCTCCCTAGAAGAAAATCGTTCCAACTTGCAAGAGGAGGTGGAAAGAATGAATGAGGAAATAAGAGGGGGGAAGCCCCTCTTATACCAAACTTTTGCCTCTCCAAGTGGACCAACCTACCTAGAGGGAAAACAAAATTAAGTTAGTCCCTTAATTAATGGCCCAGATTTAAATGCAACATTAAAATTACTTAGCCCTATAGTGAAATTGGCCCATTTAATTACTAGTTTTGATCAAAAATTGCAAAATAGAAACAAGGTAAGCCTAGGAGATGTCAAAATTTTAATTTAACAATGTTTTGGCAATTAAAATATCATTAAAAACGAATTTATCAAGGCAAAATCAATTTTCAATTCCAAATTACTAATTTCCTTTAACATTTCTAAAATCCTCTAGGCAAAATTTCAACCAAATTAATGTGATTTTGCAATATAATTCAATTTCAATCTTGCAATGCAATTTCAAATTTTTTTAACAAAATAAATCCTTTTCCTAGCAATCGAAATTCGAACTCTAAATCTAATTTCACTATCAAAAATTTCTTTTCATCGAAAAATTTAAGGATTTTTCAAATGCTCAAGCTCATACAATTATACCAAATTTTCAAAAACCATCTAAGTCCAAAATTTGCAATTTTATCCTGCCAGATATCGTTTTAACCATCGAAAAATGTTGTTGAAACCTATTTGGCCTAAGGATAAAATTACATGTTCCGGAAAATCAAGTTTCGCACCGGGTGGAAACAAACCAAATCAAATCTTGGCCCGAAGGTGTCCAAGGTGTAAAATTGTCAATTAAAAAAAAACCTCTAGACAACTCTAAATTTTGCTAAGGCAACCGAAAAATTCCCAACTGGGGGTCTCAAAAAGTTTTGGGGCGATGGTGTGAAAACCTCACAACACCGACTTGCTTATTTTAGTATGAATAGTGTTACTGATTTATGTCTTCTCTTTTTCATGCAGGGATATTTCTACTCTCATTCGTCATCTCAACTATGTTGGTCCTCATGGATGAATTACTCGGTGATTCCATATGTGAAATCTGGTTTTTGAATATAGATACTACCATCTCAATGTGCCCAAACTAACCTATGGCATTACAGAACTATTATTGTTCTTTTCAAATTAATTCAATATCATATGGATGTCGTACTTGTCTCAGAGGTATATTGGCAATACCCCTGTATAAGTTGGCCCTCTTGATCAAAGATCAAATAGAATACTCATGCATACTCGAAGTTAGCATTTTCTTATATCAACATTGAAAGGCAAAGTAAAGAAAGACATACTCAGGACTATAATCATTCCAATTCTTGGATTGAGTAATGATATTGTTCCTTTCATTGATAGACCTAAACTGCTTTAATCTATTGCTTGAATTTCGAAGAATACAAGAAACGAAAATATAAACATGACCTGAGAATAGTAAGGCTCGAGTCAAGCACAAATTTGGAAACAATCAATGTAGAAAATGGGGCCAGCAATCCTATGCGAAAAATGATATAATAGCTGAAAAGGATGATGCTAGTATGATCCAATAATTCGTGCACACTCAATGTTGTAGATGAATACATTCCAGCTTGGATTAAAAAGCAGTAGCTCAATAAATGACAGATTACACAACAAGAAGTATCGAGAGAGAAAAATGGAAATAGGAGAAGAAGAATTCTAATTGTGAGTTAACATAAAAGGCTCACTGATTGCATGCTCAGTTACACAAGAAAAATCTGAGGTGGCAAGGTGTTTGGCAAGGCCATCGGTTCAAAATAAATTGAAAAAATCACTTCACAATTATAAGGCCCGATGGAAGAAGAAATATGAAAGGTGGCCGCTCAAGGCAAAATAATAAAGCTATCACCAAGGTCCAAAATAATAAGGATAGCAACAATAACGTTTCACACTCATGCCTTAATATAATGATATCGCCCCCTATATTCATGCTTGTATGGTAGCCTATATATATATATATATATATACTTTATTAGAGATTACGCATACATATTCATATATATACATATTTTATACCCACACAAGTATGAGTATAGCTACAGTATGATTATATTAAGACATGATAGAAATTGCAAGATATTTTGAGATCATCCACATTATGAAGGTAATCTTTTCTTTATATATATTTTAATGTTATAATTTCAACTAGTAAGCTCATGGTCGTCCTTTTTACATTCTTGCTTCTTGCTTGTCTAGTCGTTTCATCCCTGGTCAAGGTAGTTAGATTTCATACTTGATGGTATGTCAGTAGATTCGGTCCCCCATTCCTAACTCTCATTTTGGCAATACTTCTCCCCTTCATCGTGCTCCTGCAAAAAGGGAAGGTCCCAGAGTAATAACATATTTCCATGATTTGGAAAATATCAAATAAATTTCAAAATATCACATAATTATTTCAATTTCCATAATATTAATTTTCAATTTCAAGTATAACAATTAACTAACATGTCATATGAAATAATAATGAACAACCAAAATTCAATTTCACATGATCAAATATTTCAACAACTTTACCAGTTAACTAACTTCACATGAATTCTCAATGGCTAAGAGATTATTTTAAATTAGGCAAAAAAATGGGATGTAACATACTCTCCCCTTGTATTTCAGCGTCCTCCATAAGCTTTGCAAGATAAACAAAACATTCTAACTAAAACATATGTAAATCCACAATACATTTAATTTAGAGTTCGTTCATAGTTTGGGTTCGTCTGGAAGATCTCATCATAATCTTCCCAAATGGCATTTTCCATAGTATACTGGTCCTATTGGACCTTGCATTAGGTTATATCCCAATTCTACAATCAAAGCTTACGCAAATCTAGTATTCTGAGTGGCTCTATTTCCACCACCCCTAGATCTCACCCTGCAAGAGATTCCAATCAATAACATGCTCATGATAGGTTATATATTTCTTAAGGTAGGACACATGGAACACATTATGCATTATGGCGAGGACTGGAGGTAGAGAAATTTTGTAGGCTACCAGTTTTATGACTTCTAACACCTCAAATGGTCCCACATATCTTGGGGCTAATTTGGAGTTCCTACCAAGCTTGATAGTGTTTTTCTATGGTTTAACTTTCAGAAGAACCTTCTCTCCTACTGAGAACTCTCTAGGGATCCTTTCTGCATCTGCATAACTCTTTTGTCGGTCATTTGCCTCCTTCAGCCTCTAACGGATCTGAACTACCTATCTCTAGAAGCATCTCAGGCCCGACAATGATTTGGTCCTCAATTTTGTTCCAACTCATAGGGGTTCTGCACTTACGCTCATATAGAGCCTCGAAGGGTGTCATCTTAATAGCAAACTGGTAAGAATTGTTGTAGGAAAATTCCACCAGTTAAAGATACATTTCCCACTGATACTGATGATCCATATAATATACCCTTAGGAGATCTAATACTTGGTTTATTCTTTTGTCTGACTGTCGGTCTCGATATGGTAGGCAGAATTGATATTCAATTTTGTTCCCAAGGTTGAGAATAAGGTTTGTCGAAATCTAGAAGTTATTCTGGTATCTCTATCGAATATAATCTTCTTTGGGACTTCGTGGAGTTTGAAAATCTCTCTCACAAACGTGTGAACAATTTATGGCGCTCCATCAGTTAGGTTTCCTAGTATAAAATAAGCCACCTTAGTTAGCCTATCCACAACCGCTAGGATGGTATTATTTTTGTTTCGGGTCATGGGTAGCCCTTGAATAAAGTCCATGGTGCTTAACTACCATTTTAATTCTTGAACCTCAATCGGGTGCAATAGCCCAACTAAGTAACGGTGCTCCACGTTGACCCTCTGACATCGAGGCATCCTACCACGTATTCTACCATTTCTTTCTTCATTCCTTTCCAAAAGTACAAGCAGCCAATATCTCAATCACTCCAAGGTGTCCTAAATAAGGAGCAGCATGAATTTCTCCTAAGATCATCCTTCGAATTTCTAGACTCTTGGGTATATACATCCTACCTTTATATCTCAAGAGCCCATCCTCTTCTAGTCAGTACCCTCCATATCTAGGGTCTTGAGGGTCCCTCTGAAGTGCTTGACAGATCTTGTTATAAAGATCATCTCATGGTAGACACTATAGTACTTGCTCCTTAAGCCCAATATTTATTGCCACCATGGCTGATATATGCTTTTGCCGACTCAAGGCATCCACTACCTTATTCTCTTTATCTTTGATATAACTGATCTTGAAGTCGTAATCCACTAGAAACTCTAACCATCTTCTTTGGCGAGCATTGAGGTTAGGTTGGGTGAATATGTACTTAACTCCATGGCGGTCCGGCCAAAGTTTGAATGGTTTTCCAATTAGATAATGCCTCCCAATCTTTCTCCCGATGCATCAATTATAACCACAAATTGGCCCTCGGCGTCAAGTACTCTGAGTACTATAGCAGTAGTTAATTTATTCTTCAAATATTCAAAGGCTTCTTGGCATTTTTCAAACCAGATAAACTTCTTCCCTTTCCTTTGAAGTGAGGTGATAGGGTATGCGATCCTGGAGAAAACTCTAAAAACTTCCTATAAAAACCTACTAAGCCCATGAAACTCCTAACTTTTGGCACATTCTTAGGAACCAACCATTCTTTGATTGCCTTGATCTTGGCAAGGACTATTGCCATTCCTTGGGCTGATATAATGTCCCAACTACTGAATTTCCCTCTAATAAAATGAACACTTGAATAGTTTCCCATATAGCTTATGTTGTCTCTGGAAGACTATCTCTAAATGTCTCTGGTGTCTTCCTCATTTCAGGAGTAGATGAGATTATCATCAATAAAAACTAACACAAATTTGTCCAAATAGTCCTGGAATATGCTATTCATGATATTCATAAAGGTTATCAGGGCATTGGTTGGCCCGCAGGGTAATACTGTGAACTCATAGTGACCATAACGGCTTCTGAAGGCAATTTTGTGGATGTCCTCTTCCTTGATCTGAAGTTGGTGATAACCCAATCTTAAGTCAATCTTGGAAAATGTAGTTGCTCCCCTCATTTGGTCAAATAGATAGTCAATTCTAGGAAGTGGGTCCTATTATTGATGGTAACCTTGTAAAGCATCCTATAATCTATGCACAACCTCATAGTTCCATCCTTCTTAAAAAACAACACTAGAGCTCCCCAAGGTGAGACACTTGGTTGAATAAGTTTCTTATCCAATAAATCTTGTAACTGCACTTGCAATAACAATAATTCAATACTGGTCAATCGATAAGGTGCTCTTGATATGGCTCTGCTCCCGGCACCACGTCTATGGTGAAATCGAATACCCTAGAAGGGGGTAGGCCAGGAAGTTCTTCTAGAAATACATCCTGAAAAATTCTTAAGGTATGGACACTTTTCCTCAAAGGATTCATTTAGTTTCTCTCTAATTTCCCCTTCCTTGAAAATGTGATCTCCTGATAAGTAGTCTCAATAGAATTCCTTAGGTCTTCTATTTTTATTGCGAAAACTCCACAACCTTTTCTTCTACATCTTTTAAGCTACATGGCTGAGATTTGACAAAATTTTACCTCATGCATTATTCCTTGAATATTTACGCGACTTCCCTAATCATCTAGACACTCCACTACCTTGGCAAGGCAATCCACCTTTTCTTTGTGCTCATTGAGCCAATTATCCCCATGATGATATTGTAAGACCCTAGAGGTGCTACATACAGATTAACCTCTATAGAGAAGTTTGGAAAGTCTACCCAAGCCTTAAACATACACTGCTCTACTCTAGCCCTTGTCTAATTTGCATACTCAACCATTCAAGGTTTTGGCATAAATCCAGTTCTCTTAAGAAATCTGCTCAACAATTTTAACGAGATAAAACATTTTGTAGCTCTTGTATCAATTAATCTAGAGATGGGATTTCCATAAATCTTACCAGGAGTTTCTATAGGGCCCAATTGTTGTTCAACCTAATGGTTGTCCAGCGTTGCATGTATGCTTTGGTGATAAACGACTTGCTGAGGAGATAGTGGGGGTCGTGGCTGTTAGTTGGTATCAAACTTGGAGGGGCATTAATTGGTGTAATGGTCTGCACCACATGTAAAACAATCCTTAGGTGGTCCCTTCTTTTCATTTCCTTTGTTGACGTCGTTATTATTGGAGTTACCCTTAAACTCCTTACTGTTGTTTCCCTTGAATTTTGTTTTGTTGGGATTGAAGTTCTTAAAACTCTTTTTATGCAGCCCTGACTTTGAATTATCGACACTCTAGCTAGTCTTCCTCTTGTTATCTTGGATAGAATCATCCCTTTTGATTTTGATTTTGTGTTCTTGTTGGATGGCTCTCTCAAGAGCTTCCTCCATGGTTCATGAAGCAAGGACATCCACAGCTCCCCCAATCCTATTGTTTAAGCCTGTGATGAACTTTCTAACTTTCAAGTATATTTTTAGTTAATAAAGGGGAACGTACTTTAGCAAATGGGTGAACTTCTCCCAATACTTGTGTACTACCAAATCCCCTTTCTTGAGATTCTAGAAGTCTAGTAATTTATGGTTGTAGAAGATTTGGGGCAGCCATCAGGTTTTGAAAATGGAGATGAACCTGTCCCAAGTGATTTCAGTAGTCTTAATGTTGAGCTCTATATTGGTGTTTCACCACCGAGAGGTTGCTTCTCCTGAGAGATGGTAAATCTCCCATACTGCTTTGGATGTCTCAGAAAAACTTCTTATCTTGAAATATTGTTCCATTTCAGTTAATCAAGCCTCAACGCCTTCACCAGACACGGACCCTGAGAACCTAGGGGGTTTGATCTTCTTAATATCGGTAGATAAGTCACTAACTATCCCCTGTTTCTTTAGTTTTTCAGATGGGGTTAATGAAGCTTGATTTCCTCTTTCACTATGGCTAGAGTTCTCGATTTTAGTTCTAGGAGGTAGCAAGGAGTGAGTCTCCTCCTAGTCTCACCCATTCTGGGCTGCCATTTTGTTCATTCTTTTCTCCATATTTTCTAATATTGTTTGCATATCTCGCAAAACCTCAATCAATAGATCCAAGAAGTTCTAAGGATTGGCCCCACTGGTCACCTCATTCTCTATAGTGTTTTCGTTGCTAGCCATGGTTTAAGTTTGAGTTTCCTGAATTATACAATTGTTTTCTAATCAATATCATGCTCGCATTTATTTTCAAACAAAATGTATCTGATTGTTTAGATAGATTAAGTACAACAAAAAAAAGAATTTTCCAATTGCTCATTTTTATTGTTTTAGAATAATTTTGCTTGTTCGACAGCAACTACATTATTTACAAAATTTCCTCTTTTAAGAACACAGCAAAAGGAATATCTTAATAATAATTGGACACCCTATTCCTAGTATTTTTTCCATTTTCATCTCTGGGCATATCCTACCCTTTACATGATTTATGATAGATCATAAGAGGGTTGGTTTTGTTACAAGATTCAAGAAGAATTGGCAGATTAACGGATTTTCGGATGATTCATTGATTAACAGAGGAACAAATGTGTTCCTTATAAAGAATTACAAGGACGTTGTTTCTAAAAGAAACACCGTAGACTGAAGACGGAATTAGAAACAAAACTAGAGACAGGATAGGAAACATTCCTATCTGGACTGAAGAAAAAAAAGACGGGATAGGAAACATTCCTATCTAGACTGAAAGACAGACTACAGACAAGTAGTTGACTATTATAGAAAGTATAAGATATTATCTTAATACTCTCCCTTAATGGTCAACGTACGAATGTCGGAACATTCTGGGATAATTGAGACCCTCCCTGGATCTATAGAATGCTGAAACCAAGAAGCTTTGCCAGAAGAGTGCTATGACTCAAAATAAGTTGCATTTACAAAACTTCGTTTTTGTGGAAAAAATGGTAAAACCCAGAATCTCACGCAACCTTGCGTATTATAGACAACTTGAAATGATTTTTGAGGAGAAAATCAACAAACCCAGAATCTCACACAACCTTGCGTATTATAGACAACTTGAAATGATTTTTGAGGAGAAAATCAACAAACCCAGAATCTCACGCAACCTTGCGTATTACAGACAACTTGAAATGATTTTTGAGGAGAAAATCAACAAACCCATTAAAAACAGAAACAGATTCAAAAGGCAAAAAATGCAGCTTCGCCTTGATCAGGAAGCTCGACAACTTGTGCTGTTGGCTGGGAAGCATTTTGCCTTGCTTGGGCAGCCAAATGTTTCCGGCACTCGAACTTCATATGGCCGAACTTGTGATAGTAATTACACTGCACAGTAATTAGACTGATGGTTGCCGGTGTTCTGTTGAAAGGATTTTGCAGCAAATGCCTTCTCTGAGGAGGCTGTAGAAGCATTGCTGCCAAACTGTTGTTTCCAACGATCCTGCTGCAGAAGTTTGGTGCATAATTCTGGAAACTTCAGATCAACATTAGTTGACGTAATGTTGAGTGTTTCTATGAAGTGCTCATAGGATGATGGTAGACTTTTCAGAGTGATGACTACCATATCCTCTTTCTCCATTTTCCAACCAATAGCTTCGAGCTGATCACGGATGTCCTTAATCTTTGTCAGATGCTCTTGTAAGGACATACGTTCATCCATCATAATGGAGAATAACTAATTCTTTAGAAAGAATGCCCGAGTTTTGTCAGATGTTTCATGCAGCTCCTTCAGATATTTCCAGATTTCTGCAGCTGACTTGCCTGAAGGAATCTGTGGTAGCTAATCATCGATAACAGAGAGCTTAAGAAGCATAACAGCCTCTCGATTGCGATCATCAAACTTGTCCTGTTCTGCTTGGTCAAAGGTCGGACGAGTCTTTGTGCCTAGAACAAGCTCATCCAAACGACGATATTCGAAGATGGTTAACATGCGCTGCTTCCAATGATTATAATTGTGGCCATTGAATCGTAGACTGCCCTCCAACATCAGATTAGTCAAAGATGCCATTTGCATGAAGTTCGAGGCAATGTTGAGGCTGACCCCAAAAAAAAATGACAAGTGCCCAAAAGAGTAGACAGAAAACCCAAAAGGAATCTGCAGTCGCAATGTAAAACCGCCGGCTCGAAAATCGAGGCACGAAAAATGAGGTACCCAGAAAATTCTGATGAAGACCCAAATGAGGTCTCGAAAAACCCACAAGGAATCTGTTATTTAAAAAGGAATCCGATTTTGAAAACCTAGGATTTCAAGCAAAAAGGCGCCAGGTTGCTAGCTCAAGAAAAATAAATTCTTACTTCAACTCAGCTCATACAAAATGTGAAACACCAATCAGCAATGTGAATGCCCAAGACACGAATGTAAGGCACAGAACTCGGATGCCTAACTGCGAACACCAGTTGTTTGTAGAGCCCAATGAATACAGGTCGCGCTCATAAAAAAATTGGTCGCAAGAAAGAAACGAACGTAACCCTTAAACAGGTTGTGTGAACAATAAGACACAACACACAGGTCGCGAGTGGAAAAGAAGCGCAGCTTGGTCGAATGCGAACGTGAACGCGAGCAAAGAACAGATATCAACAACCAGAATGTGAGCGCGAGCAGAGAGAGGACAAAACACGCGAATGCAAGCAGAGCGAGAACACCAATAAATCGCAATTTTAATGGTGCAATTTTCCAGTTCTGGATTTTCAGATTTTGAAAAAAAAAACCCTAGTCGAAAAAATGTGATGATCTCCAAGATTCGAATACCCCCAAGATTCGGACAGACGAAAGTCTTCACAACAAAACTGAAACCCTAGCTGGGTTTATGTGAAAAATCTCAGAAATTTGAAGTATTTGTTCAATACTTATACCAAGCTCTGATACCATGTTACAAGATTCAAGAAGAATTGGCAGATTAACGGATTTCCGGATGATTCATTGATTAACAGAGGAACAAATGTGTTCCTTATAAAGAATTACAAGGACGTTGTTTCTAAAAGAAACAACGTAGACTGAAGACGGAATTAGAAACAAAACTAGAGACAGGATAGGAAACATTCCTATCTGGACTGAAGAAAAAAGAGACGGGATAGGAAACATTCCTATCTAGACTGAAAGACAGACTACAGACAAGTAGTTGACTATTATAGAAAGTATAAGATATTATCTTAATAGGTTTTCCTGGCATTCCATGCCTCAATAAGTTTTTTTCTCATTATTGCCTTCTTGGCAAGAGTCCACTTGACCCTCTCTTTCTTGATTCGCCATAATGTTTGCACTATGGTTTCATTATCCTTGGGTGTGGAACAGTAGTAGTCATGTTTGGGCATTTTCTTAATCAGGTAGAAGAATATGGGGTGGCGGAGTTTCTCGTGAGGAGTCATTTGGGAGTGCATCTTTCTTAACATTTAAATCTACATTTTCAATTTCCTTGTTGGTTAAAAGTGTGATGAGCCCAAGGTTCAAAGTTGAACCTAGTGCTCTAAGACCATATGTAACAAGCTAATTTCCAATAGCCAATTAATGCATTAACTAAATACGATACATTTACAATCATAACCGAAGGAAATGAGTGACAGTTATAACAAATATTCTACACGTTCACAAGAAGGAGAAATATGAGTTTATCTATAACTTACAATTCATATAACTGCAAAATAAACTAACATTTCCATTCTAGGCTCACATGATAATACAATTAAAACTACCCTATCTATTGCATTTCCATCTGAAGTTAATCCATGTAACTGAATCCTGACATCTAATATAAAGAAATAAAATGAAATTTAAATACATGACTATATCTACAAAATAAATTGCACAAACATGAAATAAGTACCCGAAATAATATGGATTATGTCCCTGTGTTGAGCAAGCCCTAGCATCTGGAAGAAAGGAGAAGCATTGCCATGGGCTTAACCTTCCAACCGTGGACCCTTAAGTATCCCCACATAATCTCTACTAAGAAAGGCCCTCCCTACCCTGGGATTAGGCTTGGGACACCACTGTCCTACTACTAAGCATCCTAGTGTTAGAATGTCGACAAGTCAGCTAACAAGGCTGTGAACTCCTTTCATGAACCTATCTTCTAATTGTTAGCACTCTGACCTCTAGTGACCACAGCAACAATCATACTACTAACCTACCTTGACCAAGGATTTAGGTGGGCAATATAGAAGGCCAATCACCCACCGCTCAACTTGAAAACAAGAGTTTATACAGTGGACTACCATGAGCTGACTTACTTAGTTTAGTATGAATAATGTTCCTGATTTATGTCTTCTCTTTTTCATGTAGGGATATTTCTATTCTCACCCTTCATATCGACCATGCTGGCCCTCATGGATGAATTACTGGGTGACTCCATAAATGAAATTTGGTTTCTAAATATACATACTGCCATCTCAATATCCCCAAACTGGCCTATCGCATTACAGAATGAGAATTATAATTCTTTTCAAATTAATTCAATATCATACAGATGTCGTACTTGTCTCAGAGGTATATTGACAATACCCCTGTACAATTTGGCCCTCTTGATCAGAGATCAAATAGAATACTCGTGCATACTCGAAGATGGTGTTTTCTTATATCAATACAAAAAAGCAAAGAAAGATATACTCAAGACTATAATCATTCCAATTCTTGGATTGAGTAATAATATTGTTCCTTTCATTGTTAGACCGAAATTGTTTTAATCTATTGCTTGAATTCAGAAAAAATACAAGGCAAGTATAATGTTGAAGTATAAGACTGAATACTAATATTATTCAGAATAACAATTCAAGACAAGAATGTGATATAAGACTGAAAGTGGTATGAAGATTTGATGCTCTGCAATATACTGAAGGATGTGAGTGAAGTATTTGCTGCTCTAGATATACTGGAAGACTTGTGTATCTTTATGTGTTCACTATGTATCCTAAAGCAAAGGAGATCGCAGATATATATATGCGGGCAGATGAAAAGAAGTCACGACTAATAGCTGTGACTCATATTTGAGTCACGTCTATTAGACGCGACTGTTATTAAGTCGAGATAAGACACGGCTTATATAATTTCATTAATATAAAACTTGCGCCCAAGTCATATAAGGAACTAAGCGAGCGTAAATGAAACTAATACAAGCACCCGATATTATATCGAGATTAATATAAACTGACACCCCATAGTTATTAGTCAGTTTTATATAATATGAATAGATATGAAATTATAACTTATGTCATAATTTATATTTAGAATAACAATATATATATATATATATATATATATGTTTATCAAATATCTCATATATAATATAACATAAGAATAATTATAAGAGTTATAAATAACTCTTCAACTAATCTATACATCAACACTCCCTCTTAGATTAGTAAGATAAACACACATAAGAGGTCTTTGATCAGAAGACTTCTATTATGTAATGTCAAATATAAGTATTGATTAATATAATCAACTTATATATGACATCATGTAATATGAGAGTTGGCCTATCAGAATATCAATCACATGATATTCACCAAGCTCTCAAGAGCAATGGCCTATCAAAAACATCAATTTAATGATGATCACCAAGTACTCTAAGTAATGGTCTTCAGTATATCAACACTTGATGTTTACCATGTATTCAATAAGGTAATGGTCTGCATAACATCAACATATGATATTCACCATTATAAGATCATATTTGAGTATTAGTCTACAGAATATCAACATATGATATTCACCAAATACTCTTTGAGTAGTGGTCTCCAAAATGAGATGCAAGATATTCATCAAGCATTGAGAGTAATGGCCTCCAGAATATCAAGTCGTATGATATTCACCACGTACTCTATGTAATGGCCTCTAGAACATCAAATTTACATAACATTCACCATATACTCAAAATATTTATAAGGTATGTGCACACACATTCTCATAATGCTACCATATAAATATCCATCATGCAAGGTATAATCTATCATGATCTTCACAGATATCATAAGATATCTATCATAATAGAAAATTTAAGTTATAGTAAGATCATCACCTTTCAATAACTTCTACAGTTTCAAGTGCTGATCATTTGGAAGTCATCACTTCCTCATGATGTACACTGGGGTTAGGCCCATCACATAGTCACAAGGTATATATGAATTATAGTCCTCTTGATTACTACAATTTATTAATTTTCGAAGAATCCATCACAACATGGTTTACTCCCTCTGAATCAATATGATGTAGATCACTGAAGGTTGATTTAATCATATCCTCTATCTTCTCCCTCTCTTTTAATGTTTCCTAAAATGTAAGCCTCGCTCTGGATCTTAATCTCCCTCTTTTTCCTGCAAGAACATTCTCAAAGGAAAAGATCAAGGTACATAACTCTTCAAGAGTATGTAGAAACAAATAAATGTGAATTTTATTTAATAATATATTACAATAAGTTGGTATTTTGAGACTTTATCTCAAAAAATTATTACCAAACTAAATTCATTTAAAAAAACAATTACATTTATTTTGCTATTTCATGAAGATGATAAGATAATAGAGAACTCCCTCTGAATCCTATTATTTCATATGTGTTAAGGATATTTGAAGTTCTTTAGAATGGGCGTCTTTCTGGATCTATATCAGAATTGCTGACTCCGGCAAAGGATGCCTGATGTTTTAGTCTATTAGGGCAATGAGATGCTAAGTGACCATAGTTGTCACATCTAAAACACTATATTTTAGAGTAATCCATATGTTTCCTTTTTCCTTTGAATTTAGGTATCTTCTTTTTATCGACTTGGGTTGTGAGAGCCTGAACATCACATCCAATGGAAGTGTCATCTAGAGACATTAACATGCCCTCCTCTTGTGTGCAATCAGCCTTTAATCGAGCAAGCTTAGGAATCTTGGAACGAGCACATACTCCTTGTCTAAAAGTCTTCCATGATGATGGCAGTCCCTTTAGAGCAATCATGGTTAATTCTTTCTCATCATAGATATGACCAACTGTAGAAAGTTGGTTCCTTAGTTCTGTTATCCTCATGAAATATGTAGAGACGGTTTCTCCTTTATTCATCTTAATGTTGGAGAGATTGTCCTTTAGAGTTAGAATTCTAGTGGTATTGTTTATCTCAAACATTTCTTGAAGTGCTTCAAACATTTCATGTGTTGTGTCTAGCTCTGAGATGATTGGAAGTAAATGGTTCCTAACACCATCCACAATCAACTTCATGCCTTTGGTGTTATCATTTTCCCATTTTTCCAATTCATTACTTCCTTTGGTTAGTGGTTCAGATTTTTCAATTAATTGTTTCAAAACATTCTCTTTCAAGGTTAACTTCATTGTCAATTTCCATCCTGCAAAATCTGAATCACCTTTGAGTTCTAGTCTCATACCGTTCACCATTTTGACAGATTTAGATTTTAAGAGAACTTGATTTCACTAATAAATCTGATCAGGATCACCTTCTTAACTTGGCTCTGATACCATGTTGAAGTATAAGACTGAATACTAATATTATTTAGAATAACCATTCAAGACAAGAATGTGATATAAGACTGAAAGTGGTATGAAGATTTGATGTTCTGCAATATACTGAAGGATGTGAGTGAAGTATTTGCTGCTCTAGATATACTGGAAGACTTGTGTATCTTTATGTGTTCACTATATATCCTGAAGCAAAGGAGATCGCAGATATATATATGCGGGCAGATGAAAAGAAGTCACGACTAATAGCCATGACTCATATTTGAGTCACGTCTATTAGACGTGACTGTTATTAAGTCGGGATAAGACACGACTTATATAATTTCATTAATATAAAACTTGTGCCCGAGTCATATAAGGAACTAAGCAAGTGTAAATGAAACTAATACAAGCACCCGATATTATATCGAGATTAATATAAACTGACACCCCATAGTTATTAGTCAGTTTTATATAATATGAATAGATATGAAATTATAACTTATGTCATAATTTATATTTAGAATAACTATATATATATGTGTGTGTGTGTGTGTGTGTGTGTGTGTGTGTGTGTGTGTGTGTGTGTGTATATATGTTTATCAAATATCTCATATATAATATAACATAAGAATAATTCTAAGAGTTATAAATAACTCTTCAACTAATCTATACATCAACATATAAACATGACCTAATAATAGAAAGGCTCGAGTCAAGCACAAATCTAGAAACAATTAATACAGAAATGGGGCCAGCAATCACATGCCAAAAATTATAGAATAGCTGAAAAGGACGTTGGTAGTATGATTCAATAATTCGCACATGCTCAATGCCGTAGATTAATACGTTCCATCTTGGATTAAAAAGTAGTAGCTCTATAAATGAGAGACTACATAGAAAGAAGTATTGAGAAGGCAAAACTGGAAATGGGAGAAGAAGAATTGCCATCGTGAGCGTAGCATAAAAGGCTCACTGATTGCATGCTTAGTTACGCAAGACAAACCTAAGGTGGCAAGGCATTTGGCAAGGCCATCGGTTCAATATAAATTGAAATAATAATTTCACAATTATAAGACCCGATGGAAGAAGACAAAATATGAAAGGTGGCCACTCAAGGCAAAATAATAAAGCTATTGCCAAGGTCTAAAATAATAATAAGGATAGCAACAATAATGTTTCGCACTCGTGCCTTAATAAAATGCTATCGCCCCTTATATTCATGCTTGTATGAGTAGCCTTTATACATAGATATCTATATATATATATCTATGTATACGCTTTAATAGAGATTACACATACTTACATACATACATATATATAAGTGTGTGTGTGTGTACATATTTTATACCCACACAAGTATGACATTAGAGAAATTGCAATGTATTTTGAGATCATCGACATTATGAAGGTATTCTTTTCTTTAGATATATTTTAATGTTATAATTACAACTAATTAGCTCATGGTCATCCTTTGTACATTCTTGCTTGTCCAATCGTTTCACCCCTAGTCAAGGTAGTTAGATTTCATTTCTAATGGTCAATCAGCGGATTTGGTGCCCCATTCCTAACTCCCATTTTGGCAATACTTCCTCCATTTATCGTGCTTCAAAGAGGAAAGGTCCCGGAGTAATATCATATTTACATGATTTCAAAAATATCAAATAAATTTCAAAATATAACAATAATCATTTTCTATTTCCATAATATTCATTTTCAATTTCAAGCATAACAATTAACTAACGTCATATGAAATAATAATGAACAACCAATATTCCATTTCACATGATCAAATATTTCAACAACTTTAACAATCAACTAACTTCACATGAATTCTTAGTGGCTAAGAGATTATTTTAAACTAGGCAAAAATTTGTGATGTAACACATGTTCTATTTCAAGGAAATGTTGAAAAACAAATGTCATTGGTTCCTCAAACGCCCTACTATATAAAATGAGTACATATAACCTTTTGATATGAAGTAGTCTAAGATGAGTTTGTTTATGAAAGACATGAGGTGAACTTTACAAAGAATGAGCTACTCGAAACATGGATAGGCACACCAATATAAAACATTGGCCACTCATCAATATCAAGACCACATCTACATCAGCTCTTAACTTCTCATACTTACTGATTGTTTACGATAGCACAAGAATAAAAACTTCAATTTCAAGTTTTGAGGGAGGACATAGAGGAGGTTGAGATCTCATATGTTGTACAAGCTTTCACACACATGTTTATGGACCAATTGGTTTCTCGTCAGCCTATTCCTAATTAGTTGTCTTTCCCATCAGCCTTTTCCATGGTTCCGATAGACTTTTTAGAGTTGGTTAGGGGACTCAAAGTTCTATAAAGATTGAGCTTGCAATTTCAATGTGTTTTGACAACATTTTTATTTTTGGCATGTTCTATAACTTAGAGTTTGTTCTCTAACTCATCTATTATGCTTGTGCACACATAACAAGTCAAAATAAACTTGAGTTCTCAGGATTCTTGAGGACCAAAACCCTCTTCAATAAGTGTAATTTCAATGGTGTAAGACCAACCCCAGCTGGGTTGCTTTCAGTGTGAATTTTCAAGTGATTTGCTTGAAATTCAATGATAAGGGTTTGATGCAAATGAACATTTATTAAGTGTTTTGATGTGGGATTTCATATTTTAATATGATTTATCCTAAATGCTGATTTGAGCTTTCAAGAGATTGGGAGGACTTTCCAAAGTTGGTCGTACAATCTCCAACTACCCTTGGATTTATATTTTTGTTTGTATCTCTTTGATCACATTATAAATCATTTTGGGTATTGATCATGTTATAATTAATTTCAACTTTTAATACAGAGACTTTCATATAATACTCATTAGTAAAGAGAGTTTATTGTTAAGTATGTAGCTATAGTCAGATTGATATGATCATGAGTTTCATTATTGATGATAAATCATCATTAGATAAATATTATTTTATATACATATATTATTATATATATAATAATCTATATATTATACATATGGTTATTTATATTATTAATATACTAACTAATGATGTTTAAACCTTGAAGACATGTCTCTTCAAGAGACGTCTCCTCCTCTCATACTTATACGAGATCCAAATATGCATTTGGAACGTATCTATAACAATGGCAATATAATTATATTTGCAAAAACTGATCCATGTTACTTAACATGCTATCAGAGCAAGGTTGCAAATGTAAGGAAGGTGCTTCATATGTGTGAAAGTAACATCCGAAGGCAAAACATTTTCTTTAAGAGTTACGGCTTCTTGGAAGCCTTTGAGAAATCGAATGCCTTTACATATATTTGGAAGCCAAGAGAAGTCGGATATGTATTTTGCCTCCACGTGATTTTACTCCTGCATTTTCTTTCCACAGTTTTGCTCCTTGTTTCTACACCCTTGTTGAAGGCGGAAATCAAACACATTCTGATATTGCATACCAATTACATTTGTGAGGAAGTCGGCTATTAAACATCAAGCCAAAGCTCACATTTATGTATTATGTTAGACCAGGTAAAGTGGTCACTTCTTTTTTGAGTGATACATCTTCATTCTTTTATTGCTGCATTATAGATTATAGCAGAAGGAAGTACGTCCATGAGAAGTCTGCATTGTAATATCAAAGAGACTCATCTTCCCATATTGAGTAAAGACAAATTGTCATGTTGAGTCCAAACATCTTTCTTTTATTGCTGTAAGTTAGAACCGAATTGTATTTTGCAAGTCTTAGAATTGATTCTTCAAGCCATAAAAGTTGAGATATACTGAATATGTAATTAATCATACACTAGTTGAGGATCAGCAAATTGAGTACTATGAGATTTAAACACTTGGGACTCACCCGGCTGAATGGCCAAGGAAGAGGTGAAGAGGTGATAAAGGAATCTGCAACAACGTGGAAAACGAAATCAGAAATGATATAACAATAATATATTATTTTTAAAAGGGAAATCGTTTAATAGCTCATGCATGTTCATACTTTTTTTTCTTCTGTTGTCAAGTCGAGCAGTGGTGATCGAGTAATAGAACCCATCCAAAAACCTTGGCCAAGGTCATTAAAGGGCATGTTTTCCTTCATAAGATCACTTAATGTCAGTAGTGTCAGTTATTCAGACATGTTCGTCCATAAGTATGCAAACATTCTAAACACCGGAAATGCTCAGACGGCTGGACTAGTAATACCCCAAGCCTGATCCCGGAGTAGGGAGGGTCTTTCTTCTCAAAAGATTGTGTGGGGATGGATATGGTTCGAGGTTGGGAAGTTAAGCCTAAGTCAATGTTTCTCCTCTTACCGAAAGCTAAGGCTTGCACAACTAGTTAAGACACACTAGTTACTTCTTGTATGTTTTCTTCTTCCTTTCCTGATATGCATTTATATTCCTGTTGTAACTGATCATCTATTTTCTTTACTATATGCAACTGAAGATAGGAAATCCTTATTTTAGTTACCTCAGTTAATAGTTATTTCAGTGACTTCAATTAATCGTTATTTTAGTTACTTCAGTTACTTCAGCTAATCATATTTCATTTATTGCATTTAATCGTTATTTCAGTTATTTCAATTGAATGGTTATCTCAGTTAATTGTTAGTAGTTAAATCAGTTAAAGTCTCATGAAAAGGATTTAAGAATGTTCTGTTTCGAAAGTTGGTTGAAGAAAACTCTGTCATTTCTATGTGAAACCAAATATTAGTTCTTTATTTTGTTATGAAAATCTGTTTGTTACATATGGTATCAGAGCACTGGGTTTGGCACTAAACGTAGGGCACACTACTTAAATAAAGACCAGTAAACCTAGTAAACCTGAAAATTCTTAGATTAAATGTACAGAATGCAAGTACGTAAAACACCTCGCAAGAAGGCATGACATTCCATCTTTTTATACCTAATTAGGAACATACTGAACTACGACTACCTTGTTGTTCCATGCCTCAAGACAATGAAACCCTAAAGCATGCTTTGCAATGAATGAAGAAAGAAAGAGTCAGGAGGTCTCCTGCCAGTAAAGCGATCTATAAAAACAAACTGACTCAAATTTGGAAAGCCCGTCAGGCCAATTCTCTTATGCACTTCCATAGATCTTGGATGGTGCAGGATATGTACAAATCTAAAACTGAACCAAATGCTGAAAATAAAGAAAATTCAGAGTGACTGAATCTATAATGTAAGCATCCTCTGAAGAGGAATTTTTTGTAAATAAGGTTGTCGTAAATACAACATAGAAGTATTAAAATTGATTAAATAAATTGGTATAATCCTGTGTTTTATCTACTCGCAATCTCTTTATCTTGTAGAAACTAAGTTAAAAAAAAATGTTATAACACAACAAATTGACATAAGAATCTTGAAAATTTCTAGGTCAAACCAGTAAACAAGAAATATGAGCAATGAAGAGAACATTGCAGGCCAAGACATGGTCCATGAAAATAACCCACAATCTTCCACTGATTTACTACTTTAGATTTTGCAAAAAATGCAACTGAAATTAGATAATATGGAAAAAAGAATGAGTGAAATGGCAGCCTAGATGGGGCATGGCCAAGAGGAAATGCAATCCTCACCCCCTCCCAGAACAGAAACAGAAGTCTTTGAACACAGCAAGAAAACCCCTCAAACTTCACCTTCCCAAAATGAAAAACAGAAGAAACTTGAAATAGTAAGCGACCTATCTGCAAATATTAAGAAGATCAAACCACCCAAGTTTGTTGGTTTTGAGTCCGGAGAGGATGCAAAGGCCTGGTTAACCGAAATGGAATAGTACTTTGAAATTAGAAATTTTTTCGGAACCTCAAAAGCAATTTGGGGAATATACCATTTTACAGGAGAAGCTGTTACATTGTGGGGAAACACCAAGATTGAACTAGACATCAAAACCATTGAGATTACTTGGAAAAAGTTTGTAATCATTTTTAGGAACCGTTGGTTACAACAAAACTTCTATGATCAAAAGTTGTTGGATTTTCAAAAACTCAAGCAAGGAGATATGACCGTACATAAGTATTGGGAGAAATTCACCCGACTACTGAAGTACGTACCACCATACCAACAAGATAGGAACCTGAAGGTGAGGAAATTCATCATGGGACTGAATAATAGAATAGGAGGTGCAGTTGATGTTCTCACTCCTCAAACCATGGAAGAAGCTCTAGAAAAGGTTGTCCGATAGGAATATAAAATCAAGAGAGATGATTCCATCCGGGATAATAAAAGGAAAACCAACTGGAATACAGAAAGTACAAAAACTGGATCTTAGAAGAAAAAATTTAAGGATTATAATTTAACAAGCTAGAAACAAAAGGGAATGGAATCAAGGATTTTAAAAGTAATTTCAATACAAATAAGAATAATAGGAGCAGTGCAAAGAAGGGGCCACCTTCAAGATGCTTCACTTGTGGAGGAGATCATTATGCTAATAAATGCCCTGTTAAGACTAATACCAATCAATCACCCCTTCCACCATAGCAACATGTTTATCAGCAAAAGATTCATGTAGCACTTGACAATCGACAAGCAGAACAACAGATAGGTCCAATCGAAACTCCGAGTAAGATCTACGGGAACCCTATTTCTATTTTAATTGTTACTAGAGCCTCTGAATGTTTTATATTGCCTAAACTATTAAGTAGATTTTCAAAGAGATCTAGTTTTATGGCAAAACCATGGATAGTCGAGTATGCAAACCAGTCAAGGGCTAAGGTAGAGTAGTGTCTATTTGAGGCTCGGGTTGATTTTCCAAATTTCTCCACTGAACTGAATTTGTATGTAGCACCTCTTGGGTCTTACGATATTATTATAGGCATTAATTGACTCGGTGAGCATAAGGCCAAGGTTGATTGTCTTGCTAAAATTGTAGATTGTTTGGACGAAGGCAAACCTGTAAACATTAAAGGGATTATACATGAAATTAAATCAAAACAGATATCTGCCATGCAACTCAAGAAATGTAGAAGAAAAGGCGAGGAGATTTTTGCAGTAAGAGTTGAAGATATAAGAGATCCTATAAACACCACTTATGGAGATGATTACATTTTTGAAGATGGGAAAATTAGAGAAAGATTAAAGGAATCTTTCGCAGAAAAGTATCCCTATCTAAAGAAATACCAGGATGTGTTTCTCGAAGAACTCCCCGGATTACCTCCATCCTAAGTCTTTGATTTTACCATAGATTTGGTACCAGGAGCAGAACCCATCTCTCGAGCACCTTATCAAATGACCACCACAAAATTAAGGGTCCGTTTGGTTCGTGGAATTGTAAAAACCAAGATTTCTACAAACCTTGGTTTAGCCAAATCAAGGGTTTGCAAATCTTCATTCCGATTTTTGGGATTTTACTTGAACCGTTTGTTTCACTCGGAAGATGTGTGTGAAGAAACATTTTTATGCGTAAGCTTGGACTTCAAGGCAAATTTCAAAAAAGAGTCCAATCTATTGTTTTTACCATCTTTAAAAAACATAACCAGGTTTTGATTTTCAATTCCTACTTGCTAGTAGGAAGTTGGAAAACCTAGTTTAGAGGCAAAATAGGAAGTCCGGTATGCTAATTCCATTTTGCCAATTTTGAAACAAATGCAAAAATTTTCAAATCCAGATTTTGGAAAAGCCAATTCCTATCATCTTCCAGGAACCAAATAGACCCTAATGGAGTTGCAAATGCAATTGCAGGATATGTTAAATAAGAAACTTATCTGGCCCGATCTTTCACCATGGGGAGCCCCAGTCTTGTTTGTCAGGAAGGACGATGGAACTATGAGATTATGCATAGATTATAGAATGCTCAATAAGGTCACCATTAAAAACCGATACCCACTTCCTAGAATAGACAACCTCTTTGATCAAATGAAAGGCGCTACAATATTTTCAAAGATCGACTTAAGGTCGGAATATCACTAGCTCCGCATCAAGGATGAAGACATTCACAGAACTACATTCAGAACTAGGTATGGGCATTATGAGTTCACAGTATTACCCTTCGGGTTAACCAATGCTCCGATAGCTTTCATGAATTTAATGAATAGCATATTCCAAGATTGTCTAGATAAGTTTGTATTGGTCTTTATAGATAACATCCTAATCTATTCAAAGAACGAGAAAGAACATCAAGAGCATCTAGAAAAAGTCTTGCAAAGGTTGAAAGAACATAAATTACACAAAACTTGTCTAAATGCACATTTTATCAGAAAGAAATCCAGTCTTTAGGACATATTATATCAGCGCAAGGAATAGTCGTAGATCCTTCAAAAATCAAAGCAATTAAGGAATGGCCTATACCTAAGTATGTGACAAAAGTCAGGAGTTTCATGGGATTGGCAGGACTCTATAGGAAATTTGTTAGGAATTTTTCCAAGATAGCTTACCCAATCACGTCACTACAGAAAAAGGGAAAGAAATTTGTATGGACTGAAAAATGTCAATCATCTTTTGAGTATTTGAAAGAAAAGTTAACTAATGCACCCATTATAAGAGTACCCGACCCACAAAAGAAATTCGTAGTCATAAAGGATGCATCAGGGGAAGGTGTTGGAGGAGTGCTAATGTAGGATGAGCAAGTAATTGCATATGAGTCAAGGAAATTGAAGAATTACGAGCAGAATTCTGCCCCCCATGAACTAGAGTTGGCAGCTATAGTACATGCCCTTCAAATGTGGAGACACTACTTGATAGGGAAACCTTTCGATCTTCAATCCGACCACCACGGCCTAAAATACATTTTCACTCAACCCAACCTTAATGCTAGACAGAGGAGGTGGTTGGAATTTCTAGCAGATTATGAATTTGATATTAATTACATCAAAGGCAAGGAAAACAAGGTGGCAAATGCCTTAAGTAGAAGGAGACACATTTCCACGATGGCTGTTATAAATTTCAGATTAAAAGATCAAATATTACAACATCTAGAGCATGATGAATTTTATGCAGAGATCAGCCAAGCTCTCATCAAAGACCAAAAGGATCCCAGGTATTAAGAATTTAGGATAGAAGAGGATGGATTGTTAAGATATCATGACAGGATTTATATACCCAACAAAATTGAACTTCGAAGAATGATTCTCAAGGAATCCCATTCAGCTCCATATTCAAGACACCCTGGAGTGACTAAAATGTTGTCAGATATAAAACCTCTATATTTTTGGAAAGGAATGATAAGAGAAATAACAGATTTTGTGGCAAGATGCCTGGAATGCCAAAGAGTAAAGGTAGAACATTGTTATCAAATTGGCCTTTTGCACCCAAACGAGATACCAGAATGGAAATGGCAAATAATTTCTATGGATTTTGTACAAGCGTTACCTATAACATGGAATAGACACAACACCATTCTAGTAGTAGTGGATAGATTGACTAAGGTTGCTCATTTTATACCAGGAAATCTAATTGATGGAGCACCAGAAATCGCTCATAAATGCATAAAGGAGATTTTCAGACTACATGGAGTTCCAGAGAAAATTATCTCAAGATAGGGATGCTAAGATAACCTCCAAATTTTGGCAAACATTATTTTCAGCATTAGGGACTAAGCTCAACATCAGCTCAGCTTATCATCCCGAGACTGATGGTCAAACAGAAAGAGTAAACCAGGTTTTGGAGGATCTTTCAAGAGTTTACTGTATGGATCGGCAAAACCAATGGGAAATGTATCTACCCTTGGTAGAATTTTCTTATAAAAATTCCTATCAATCCACCATTAAAATGGCCCCCTTTGAGGCTCTATATGGCCGTAAATGTAGACCTCCTGTGAGCTGGAACCGATTAGAGGACAAAATTATTGTTGGACCTGAAATGCTTAAGGAAATGGAAGAACAAGTAATCCAAATTTGTCAAAGATTGAAAGAAGCCAATGATAGACAGAAAAGTTATGTAGATGCAAAAAGGACGCCTAGAGAATTCTCAGTGGAAGAAAAGGTGTTACTGAAAGTAAAACCTCAAAAGAGTACCATCAATTTTGGTAAGAATGCAAAGTTGGCCCCAAGATACATAGGACCCTTTGAAATATTGGAAATCATGAACCCGGTAGCCTACAGAATTGCCCTACCACCAGCTCTTGCTAGGATGCATGACGTCTTTCATGTGTCATATCTTAAGAAGTACATCACTCATCATGATCATATAATTCATTGGAACCTATAACAAGTTGGAGATCCAGGGGTGGTGGAAATAGAACCACTCAGAATACTCAAGGTGCGTAAGCTACACTTACGAAATTGAGATGTGACTCAATGCAAGGTCCAGTGAGATTAGTATGCAGAGGATAATGCTACTTGGGAAGATTATCATGAAATTTTCCAAAAATACCCTCACCTTTTTCTCCAAGGCTAGAGCCTGAACTTTTACTTTTCAGTTCTTTTCATTGAGTAATGGTCTAGATAGATATTAATTTAAGTTTTTGCTATGACATTCATCGGGGACGATGAAAAACTTAAGGGGTAGGGTATGTTACATCGCAAATTTTGACCTAATTTAAATTTATTATAGTCATTGAATTAAAAGGATCTTTTTTAATAATCATGTGAAAAGGGTAGTTAAATATATCCATTGTATTCATTATTTGTTTAACTGTTTAATGATGATGGTCGTTATCCATTATTTGTCATATGATGATGATAGTAGTTAGCAATTGCTTGTTTTCGGAGTTATGGTTAATAATTAAATTTCTTATTAATATCTACATTAAATGTTACTATGGATTTATCATGGAACTTGTTATTATCGTGGAAAATGTTGCACGGGTGATTGCAGAAGAAGATGAAGGGGAGAAGCATTGATAAACGGAATCAACGGAATGGGGTACTATCTTAGTCCACTTATCTAATCGACAACTATGACCTCTAACTATCTTGGTAAGGACCTAATGACTTATTATAGCCGGGTACAATCATTTGGACACGCATGAGCTATTAGATAAACATTTAAAACATTAATGATTTTAACTTAATTAAAATACATACCTTTAACTGATTATGGTTGACATATCCATCATTTCATTGTAACACATATTTATGTACGTGCACATAGATATAAAAATAAAGGTGATGCCATAATATCATTTTTATACAAGATTCTACCTAATATGTACATTTAAATGCATGTACAAGAAGATAAAATAATCTTCCAAATAAAGCATGCATTTATATATACATAATATAACATACGACCTTGGATAAAACATATAATATGATGCCATCTTATAAATAGATCTACGTGCAAGTAGATAAATATATTACAAATTATCCTTGATTCATAACCTTCAAATTCTTTTCCTTATTTATTCAATTCTTTTCTTGAAACCGAAATGCACACTTGGCATATTATATGTAATATCCTCCCTTGATTTGAACTTTGACTTGTAGAAATTTAACTTAAGGAATATTGTCAAACACTTTGTATGCAAACTCATAAAGCTGATTTCCTCAATAAATTGCTTTCCAATGAGTAGATTTACGAACAACTATGAAGTGACATTAAAATGCATAATACACATCATAACATTTTCACAAACACTTGGCACACATTCAACAGTATATGAAAAATCTGGAAACTCTTTCAATCTACTGATAAAGGGTGATTTTTAAATGTAGATGTGCACTTACAGCTGCCTTAAAGGCTGCAACAACTATTCAGACTTGTATTCAACAATTATTATGCAAAGTATCAAAATTTGACAGAAGAAACCTGGAATTAGTTGCCGTAGTATTTTGCAGATGTAGTTGGCAGCCCTCCAAACTTCTAATCAGCCGGAAAAACAAGTAAACTTGATACCAACACTGTTCACGCCGTACTGTAGCAAAATACTGTACATGCCGACTGTAGCAAAATACTGTTCATGCGGCACTATAGCAATAACTAACTTCAGATCTGCACCTCAAACCCTTGTAAATTTCTTTATGTGAACGCCCCAAATGAAACCCAGTGTGTTTCCTGAAGTGAAAACACCCTTGATCCTCCTGACTGTGTCTTCCGACAGCGAAGAGAATGCTAGCAAAGAGGGATTCCGTCCTCCAAGCCCGATAATCAGATATCCAGCAACATAACATTAATCTTCATCCAAGCATACAAAAAAAAAGCTCTTCCATTTCTTTTATAGTGTTCTCACAAGAGCTCAATCCTCTGTTTTCTCAATGTGGGATAAAACATAACTCCCTTTATGTACCTTATGTCTCAAATGTGTTATAAAAATAAAGGGAACTTTTTTAATTTAAATATTTCCCACAAACTATAGTCTATGCATTAATAAAGTTAAATATTTAAATTTAACTTTATAAAATGGCTTTATCAATGCATAACAAATCTTATCAATGATAAATAAGTTTTCCTGTCGATTTTAAACAATTACCATCGACATACCACTGTGACTGAATCTCCGGCCATGTCCAAGATGACTTACTATAAATAGTAAGTATGCCCAAAGTTGCCTCAGAACCCCTCAGAAAGACCTGCAACTGAAACTGTCTAGGCCAAATGGCCTCTAAGCCCCTTTAATGTCCTAGTTAGCCTACGGGACTGTGGGGAAATAGGCTAACGACAACATCATGCTATGAATGCTAGAAAGGGGACATTACAGTCCGCCCTTCCCAAAATTGCTTGTCCTCAAGCAATTTCAGCTCTGGATGCTGCAATATCTGCTCATTTTCCCAAGTAGCATCCTCGATAGGTAGGTTCCTCCACTTCACTAGATACTCCCTGATAGTCCTCCTGCGAAGCACCCTCTCCCTGGAGTCAAGTATGGCCTCGGGAACCAAGATAAGCTTTCCCTCATCATCAAGAGGTGGCAATACTACTGAAGGCACCACATTGTGACCCAATGCCTTCTTAAGGCGTGACACGTGGAACACATTATGCACTTTACTGTCTGCAGGCAACTCCAACTCATAAGCTACTTCGCCCACTCTCCTGATTACTTTGAACGGTCCATAGTAGCGTGGTTTCAATTTCTCTGCTCCACTCTTCTTGAGAGAGGACTGTCTATACAGCTGTAACATGAGGTACACCATATCTCCCACCTCAAAAGACCTCTCAACCCTGTGCTGATCAGCATATTGCTTCTGCTGATTTTGTGCTTTTTGCAAATTTTCCTTCAAGGATCGCATAATGTCCTGACACTCCTGCAAAGTATCCTTGGCCTTAGGCAGCCTGTTGTCCCCAAATAACAAATCAAAAAAATTAGGAGCATCATACCTGTACAGTGCCATAAAAGGGGACATTTGAATTGACATATGGAAAGAGGTATTATAGCAGTACTCCCCTAGATGTAGCCACTTCACCCAAGCCTTATGCTCTCCTACAATGTAGTTTCGAAGGTACCCCTCAACCCATTTGTTCACTATCTCTGTTTGCCCATCAGTTTGGGGGTGGTAGCTGGTACTTGGAGTGAGCTCTGTTCCACATAACCTGAACAACTCCTGCCAAAAGTGGCTCATAAATCTGTTGTCTCTGTCACTGACTATGCTCCGTGGTATCCCATGTAGTCTGAATACCTTTCAAAAAAATAGTTTTGTTGTTTGTGCTGCTGAATATGTAGACGAAATTGCAAAGAAATGTGCAAATTTCGTCAATTTGTCTACCACAACAAAGATACAATCCTGACCCTGTGCCTTGGGGAGGCCTGTGATAAAATCCATGGAAATGCTATCCCACTTCTTCTCTGGTATGGGTAGGGGCTGTAGTAAACCACCCGGAAAAGAATGTTCCTGTTTGTTCTGCTAACACATAGGGCATTCCCTAACAAACTGAAGCACCTCTGATTTGAGTCCTTTCCAAGTGAAGCGCTCTCTCACCTGCCGATATGTCTTAAAGAATCCGGGATGTCCTGCCATTGGTGAATCATGAAATGCCCTCAAAATCTTCTGCTTCATAGCAAACCCGGGTACTAAATAAATCCTTTCCTTGTAGATGATCAGATCATTTACGACAGTGTATCGACTATCTTGAATAGCTCCCTCAATAATGCTAGATGCCCAACTATCCTTAGCATATTCTGCCAAGATCATCTCTCTCCAATCATCCATGACTATCCCAACAGCAAGCAAATGAGGCTTCTAGATAAAGCATCTGCAACAATATTTTTCTTCCCTTTGACGTAGGCTATGTCGAAATCATAGGCCTGTAATTTACTCACCCATTTCTGTTGCCTCTCATTAAGGTCCTTCTGTCCAAGGAAATGTTTCAAGCTATTATGATCTGTTTTTACTGTGAACCGGCTTCCAACTAAGTACTGCCTGAACTTAGCTAGCGCATGCATGATTGCTAGCATCTCTTTGTTGTAGATGCTGTAGGTTCTCTCCACACCTCGTAATTTTCTACTCTCATATGCGATGGGATGTTTGTCTTGCATGAGAACAGCTCCTATGCCCTCTCCCGAGGCATCACACTGCAACTCAAAGGGCCTGGTGAAATCTGGAATGGTTAAAACAGGACATGTACTCATCAGCTCCTTAAACCTGTCAAAACAATCCTGAGCCCTCTCTGACCACTTGAAACTATCTTTCTGTGTCAAATCTGTAAGTGGTGCTGCTATCTGTGAAAATCCCTTCACAAATCAACGGTAGAACCCACAAAGCCCGAGAAATCCCTTGAGTTGTGAAGTGTTCCTCGGTGGTGGCCAATCCAGAATGGCCCTGATCTTGTCTGGGTCAACCCGAACACTTCCTACACTAATAATATGCCCTAGATAGAGCAACTCTGTCATCCCAAACTCACATTTACTCATCTTGGCATATAATGACTCCCTCTCTAGAATACTGAGCACTGTATCAATATGCTTCAAATGTTCCTCCCAAGTACGGCTGTATATCAGTATATCATCAAAAAATATTAACACAAACTTCCTCAACTGATCTCTGAACACTCTATTCATACAGGATTGGAAAGTGGTAGGGGCATTTGTCAACCCAAAGGGCATGACAAAGAACTCAAAATGTCCATAGTGGCATCTAAAAGCTGTCTTCTCCACATCCACCTCTCTAACCCGTATCTGATGGTAGCCGGATCTCAAATCAATCTTGGAGAAGTAGCATGCACCATGCAATTCATCAATAAGCTCATCGATGTGCGAGATAGGGTATCGGTTCTTGATTGTCTTCTTGTTTAGCTCCCTATAATCAATGCACATCCTCATTGTACCATCCTTCTTCTTCACCAATACTACTGAAGAAGCGAAAGGACTTTTGCTTGGCCGTATGTGCCCCATGTCAATCAACTCCTTAATTGCCTTTTCTATTTCATCCTTACATCTCTTCGGATGGCGGTAAGGTGTGATGATAACTGGCTTAGCCCCTTCCTCTAATTCAATAACATGCTCGATTCCCCTATCCGGGGGTCTCCTTGGAGGTATCTCACCAAACAACTTAGTATGTTTGGTTATTATTTTTTGTACATCAGGTGGATACTCTTGTTTATGCTGCTCTTTCATCTCAGGCATTACTCTAAACTCTGCTGCCCACTGCACCTGATCATGTCTAAAGAAACTCTGCATCCGCTTGAGTGACACCACTCGAAGTCTCCCATCTGACAAACCTCTGAGCACTATCTTCTTACCATTTGCCTCAAACCTCGTTTCCATTTTCTCAAGGTTAAATGTAAACTCTACCAGAGACTTCATCCAGTTCATCCCAAGCACCATATCCTGATCACCAATGTTGACCACAAAGAAATCTCCTGTCATGTCATAATCTCCCAAACGAAGCTGCAAGTTGGAGATTTTCTTGGTACATTCAATTTTGAAGCCATCGGCAACCATCACCTTAAATCCCCTATGCTCCTCTGTATGTAGCCCTCTGCGTGTCACAAACTTCTCATCAATGAAGTTATGTGTCGCCCCTGTATCAATGAGTGCCACAACTCTCTGTCCATCCAAGGTTCCCCTAACTCTGAAAGTGATGGCCTCCTGTATACTTGACAACTGAGCTATCGTGCTATCACCGCGTACTTCCTCCTGTGAAGAACTATCATCATCTCCATCTGATTCGGATGACTGCTCTGAATCTCCATCTACTGACTCTTCGGCTGAAAAGTACTCCATCTGCTTAGCTTTTGCTTTCAATGGACACTTATGTGACAAATCCCAAGGCTCCCTGCAATGAAAACAAAGCTTCTTCTTCCTGAGATCATTAAGTGTCTCATTGTCCAACCTCTTACTTTCCTCCTTAGCTGGCTGAACCTCTTTATGAAAAGGTTTCCTGTCCTTATCTTTCCTTGAAGGGAAACTCTTTGCCTGGAATTTATTTTTTGAAGATATAGAGGAATCCATGTCACGAGCTTTCTTAATGGCTTCCTGCAAAGTGGGAGGGTTGAGAGCTTTAATCCACCCTCTCAATGGATCAGCTAACCCATCCATAAATAGAACTAGTATCCTCCGTTCAGATACATCTGTTACTAACACTGCAAGTTTCTGAAACTCTGAAATGTATGTTTCCAATGAGCCCCACTGTTTAAGCTGAGCTAACTCCTTGAAATGGAGTTCTGGATCCTTCCTATCAAAACGTTCAATCAGCCTCTCTGTAAACTCCACATATGAGGTAATGTGTGCATGTCCCATAGTGACCATACCATGATGCCACCACTCGTGTGCTAACCCATCCAGATGAATTGCTGCGTACTTAGTAGCTTCTTCCTCGGGCATAGGGTTCAATTGAAAGTATGTGTCAAGCTTTTGAACCCAAGCTCTTGCTGTAGACTTTCTTGAGCCATCATAATATGGTAACTCAAGTCTCCCTACTTTCTTCCGTAGCTCATAGCGCTGGTTCCTGTCATGTCCACGTGGCATATGTTTCATCCGCACATCCATATACTCCCTAACGGTAATTGCAGCAGTAAAATCTGGCCCTCCGGCTTCCCAATCTCTCCTCAACTGGTCCTGTATATCAGTAATCTGGGGCTCTGGTACGAGCTGCTCTGGAGTTCTAGGAGGAAATGTAGGAATCATGGGCCTTGAACTCACTGTCCTAGCTCGCTGGGGTGCATGACCGAAATTGTTCCCAACTTGTTCATCTCCATTATGTGTCCCATCCTGATCATTTCCATTCTGATTGTTACCATTCTGATTATTTCCTCCACCCATGTTAGCATTCAACCCCATTTGACGAGCCATCATCTGCATCATAAGATCCAATCTCTGATTCTGTTCCTGTGCCCTTTGTTCTGCTACTCGCTGACCCTGTACCAAGGTCTCTAATAACTGTAAGAATCTTTCCTCTCCAGGCTCTGGACCGGCATTCCCGCCTCCACCTAATCTTGTATTCATGTCATCTCGGTCACCCATATTTCTGTCTTGATCAAAGAATACCTCCGATGTGTCTGTATGACTGGATTCTATAACCCCCTGTACGGATGAACTAGACTATTTGCTTTGCAGGTCTGAACTCCTACTTTGTCTTGCTCTGGTATTGCAGAAATTATAAGGCCCCTGTCGCATGCTCAAACATAAATGCTCTGATTTTAGTGTTTTGACATTTCATCAAACACTTTCCCCTCTATCGGCCAGTTCCAAATTTCCTATAAGACCTCCACAGGATGGCAGGACTTATAGCTTTGATACCACTGTAATATCCTCCCCTGATTTGAACTTTGACTTGTAGAAATTTAACTTAAGGAATATTGTCAAACACTTTGTATGCAAACTCATAAAGCTGATTTCCTCAATAAATTGCTTTCCAATGAGTAGATTTACGAACAACTATGAAGTGACATTAAAATGCATAATACACATCATAACATTTTCACAAACACTTGGCACACATTCAACAGTATATGAAAAATCTGGAAACTCTTTCAATCTGCTGATAAAGGGTGATTTTTAAATGTAGATGTGCACTTACAGCTGCCTTAAAGGCTGCAACAACTATTCAGACTTGTATTCAACAATTATTATGCAAAGTATCAAAATTTGACAGAAGAAACCTGGAATTAGTTGCCGTAGTATTTTGCAGATGTAGTCGGCAGCCCTCCAAACTTCTAATTAGTCGGAAAAACAAGTAAACTTGATACCAACACTGTTCACGCCGTACTGTAGCAAAATACTGTTCATGCCGACTGTAGCAAAATACTGTTTATGCGGCACTATAGCAATAACTAACTTTAGATCTGCACCTCAAACCCTTGTAAATTTCTTTATGCGAACGCCCCAAATGAAACCCAGTGTGTTTCCTGAAGTGAAAACACCCTTGATCCTCTTGACTGTGTCTTCCAACAGCGAAGAGAATGCTAGCAAAGAGGGATTCCGTCCTCCAAGCCCGATAATCAAATATCCAGCAACATAACATTAATCTTCATCCAAGCATACAAAAAAAAGCTCTTCCATTTCTTTTATAGTGTTCTCACAAGAGCTCAATCCTTCGTTTTCTCAATGTGGGATAAAACATAACTCCCTTTATGTACCTTATGTCTCCAATGTGTTATAAAAATAAAGGGAACTTTTTTAATTTAAATATTTCCCACAAACTATAGTCTATGCATTAATAAAGTTAAATATTTAAATTTAACTTTATAAAATGGCTTTATCAATGCATAACAAATCTTATCAATGATAAATAAGTTTTCCTATCGATTTTAAACAATTACCATCGACATACCACTGTGACTGAATGTCCGGCCATGTCCAAGATGACTTACTATAAATAGTAAGTATGCCCAAAGTCGCCTCAGAACCCCTCAGAAAAACCTGCAACTGAAACTGTCTAGGCCAAATGACCTCTAAGCCCCTTTAATGTCCTAGTTAGCCTACGAGACTGTGGGAAATAGGCTAACGACAACATCATGCTATGAATGCTAGAAAGGGGACATTACATTATATCAGCGTCCAAGAAGGCAAAACATTTTTTTTAAGAGTTACAACTTCTTGGAAGCTTTTGAGAAAATAAATGCCATTACATATATTTGGAAGCCGACAGAAGTTGGATATGTATTTTGCCTCCACACAATTTTACTACTGCATTTTCTTTCCACAGCTTTACTCCTGCATTTTCTTTCCATAGTTTTACTCCTTGCTTCTACACCCTTGTTGAAGGCAGAAATCGGACACATTCTAATGTTGCATATGGATTGCATTTGTGAGGAAATCGGCTATGAAACATCAAGCCAAGGCTCACATTTCTATATTACATTAGACTAGGTTAAGTGGTCACTTCTTTTCTGAGTGATACATCTTCATTCTTTTATTGCTGCATTATAAATTATAGCAGAAGGATGTATGTCCATGAGAAGTCTGCATTGTAATATCAAAGAGACTCATCTGCCCATATTGAGTAAAGTCAAATTGTCATGTTGAGTCCAAACATCTTTCTTTTATTACTGTAAATCAAAACCAAATTGTACTTTTGCAAGTCTTAGAATTTTTTCCACAAGCCAAAAAGCTGAGATATATTGAATATGTAATTAATCATACACTAGCTAAGGATCAGCAGATTGAGTTGGTTTACTTTGAGATTTAAACACCTGGGACTCACCCGGCTGAATGGCCAAGGAAGAGGTGAAGAGCTGATAAAGGAATCTGCAACATGGAAAAGGAAATCAAAAATGATATAACAATAATATATTATTTTAAAAAGGGAAATTGTTTAATAGCTTATGCATGTTCATACTTATTGTTCTCCTATTGTCAAGTCGAGCAACGGTGATCACGTAATAGAACCCATCCAAAAACCTTGGCCTAAGTCGTTAAAGGGCATGTTTGCCTTCATAAGATCCCTTGATGTCGATAGTGCCAGTTATTCAGACATGTCCGTCCATAACTATGCGGACATTCTAAACATCGGAAATGCTCAGGTGGTTAGACTGGTAGTACCCCAAGCCCAATCTCGGGGTAGGGAGGGCCTTTCTTTTCAAAAGATTGTGTGGGGATGGATATGGTCCAAGGTTGGGAGGTTAAGCCTAAGTCAATGCTTCTCCTCTTACCGAAAGTCAAGGCTTGCACAACTAGTTATGACTCACCAGATACTTCTTGTATGTTTTCTTCTTCCTTTCTTGATATGCATTTATATTCCTCTTGTAACTAATCATGTATTTTCTTCACCATATTCAACTGAAGATAGGAAATCATTATTTCAGTTACCTCAATCATTATTTCAGTTACTTCAATTAATCGTCATTTCAATTACTTCAGTTAATCGTTATTTCAATTACTTTAGTTAATCATATTTCATTTACTACATTTAAACATTATTTCAGTTATTTCAATTGAATGGCTATCTCAGTTAATCATTAGTAGTTAAATCGGTTAATGTCTCATGAAAAGGATTTAAGAATGTTTTGTTTCGAAAGTTGGTTGAAGAAAACTCTTTCATTTCTATGTGAGACCAGATGTTAGTTCTTCTTTATTTTGTTATGAAAATCCATTTGTTACATTTGCGCTCACAAAATCTTGGTGTACAGGCTTGTCAGATTAGATCTTTAGTACTCAAGGTCAAAAGCAATATTGGATGTGACTCTGGTAATGTCACCAATTGTTCCAAAGTAGTGCCAACATGTAGAACATGAACAATATACAGTTATTGCAGACATTATTCCACGAACTTGCAGAGTCTCTTGAACTCGAAAATAAATAACAAGACGAATAAAATATAAATTAAATTAAATGCAGCCTAAACAACTCATAAATTCGCTTTCTTGCAGAGGATTATAAAGTCGAAGTACATTAACTAACCTCTGCATTTTTTTTTAATAAGGTGATTTTGTTGTGACAACCAAAGATGATATGGTGATTGTTCATTTGCAATGCGTCTTCCCAGCTCCCTTATCAAATTGTGCATTCTTATGCAACTATGATCGTCGAGCTCAACTACACATTTGTTGAATAGAAATTTCAATTTCTTTTCGCATCCATCCCATATTACAATTGCCAATCTTATATTTTCCCCAATGAGAAAACAAGAAATATCCAAGAATATTTGTCGCTCTTCATAATCTAAAGAATCATAGCTAACTCTCAACAACATGAGTACGTCACAGGATGATTTCGAGATGTCTTGCAACTAAACGCGCCAATAACCCCTAGCCTTGCCATTGAGTTGCCTTAGAAAAGTTGATGTTGCCATCAATGTGCAATACAATGGGACCCGTATTTATGTCACAGTCAACACGTGACTGTTGAGAATCTTGCTAGGAGTTGTATTGAAATCTTTGAGGCCTCTATGTTCAATATCCTCATGCTCCAATGATCCACGGTGGGTCTACAATGTTACTATCACCGAAGATGGATCTATTGATCGGGCTCGTTGTATACACCTCAATGTGCAAGGGTCGATCCACTTATTAGATCGGAGTAGATTTCCTCATCAAATATGGCGGTGACTCCTCCATTATTGGAGCCCTTCAAAAGAGCAGTGCCCTAGTCTTGTGCAGATGAATATGGGAAGAGTAAGTTCTTATTCATTCATAGTTGCTTCTCCAAATAATTGCCTATGGAAGTTCTTCTTCGGTACCTAATTAGAAGGTTTTGGGTGATTAGAGTATCGATGCTTTCAACTTTTGATACAATTTGTCTAACAGTGAACATGGACAACAGGTTGGTAATGTAACTAGATACTAACACCAAAACTACAAATAACCAAATTATAACCACTGCTCTACCTAGACTTCTTACAATCTGCTTTACTGCAAAATCAACAATATTAATTTTAGATTTTAGAAGCGTTAATTGGACTATAGGTTGGTTATATGTTATAATAATAACATGGAAAGGGATAGAATGTTATTACCTTTTGTAGTGAAGATATGGAAAAGGGATTATAAAAATATATCTACCTCAACCTGGCTAAACTTGTCACATGAATGTCATTGACATGGGAGATATACGGGATAAATTTATCCTAAAAGAATACCCCTCAATCAGCAGTGTAGAAAGATAATTTTAAAAGGGAGAATGAATAGGAATATTCCCCCTTCCAAATAATCACCACCATCACTATCCAAAGTTAGCGACATGTTAATGAAGGGACCGCTAACATGTATATTTTTTTTTTAAATGGGTTATATCAGACTAATAATGTGACATCAACTGATAGTTATGTAAGAGAGACATACGGAAGATATAATTCTTGGTACAAGGAAAGAAATGTTCATGCTAATGAATACAGGATTAGTGAGCTACTCAACCTACATTTATATGGTGAAGACTAAGGTAAAGAGAAATGAGGCTCATAAGGTATGACAATTCTTATTTTAAATTTCACTTTATATAATTGCATAATAGTAGAATGAGCTATTCGAAAATTGAGATAACTTGCATATGTCTGGATAAGTATTAGGCATTTGACATATATGGAGACAGTTTATGATTTGATGCCTATGAGATAAGTATTTATTATTATTGAGTATTGTATTTATTTACTCATTATTTGTATTTCTAAATGTACTATAAGAGCTATGTGCCTTGATTTTTTCCTCCGAGAATGTTCTTGTAGGAAAAGCAAGATTGATTGAGATTCAGAGAGAGCATGACATGTTATCAGCTACAACCTTGAAAGAGAGGGAGCGGATAGAGGATATGGTTTCATCAACCTTCAGTGATCTCGATCATATTGATTCAGAGGGAGTAAACCATGTTGTGATGGAATCTTCAGTGATCGATAAATTGTAATAGTCAAGAGGACTGTAATTCATGCAACTATGTGATTTTAATGGGCCTACTCCTTGTATACATCATGAGAAAGTGGTGACTTAGATTGAACCATCTACAAGTCTCTATTTGATAAATGAAACTTGACGTATGAGTTGTAGAGTCATTCAAGTGGCACAATCATACTCAATCAAGATATTGGCGTATTGTGGACGAGTTTGTCTTTGCTTCTACTATTAAGCTAAATGAATGTTTGGACTTTCAATGCATAAAAAGAGCAAGTTAGAACTTAGAAAGGAGTTATCATATTTGATACAAAATTGTTCAACAATATAAGAATAAGTGAAAATTTTATATTGTGGGGAATATAATAGTCAATGTTCCATTCTCGAGTAATTTAAAAAGCAAATTCTGAAATCTTCATGTGTAGATAAGTAGTCTTATTTTTGACATTTATCTCTCTTATCTATAATTTCTATACATAATATAAAGGTTATTTGCATTGATCTTTTCCTTTATGGTTGAGGATGCTCTTCCAGGAAAAGAAAGTTGGTACTTTACACATGCTACCAAATATTGTGTAGACTCAACCTAATGATAGTAGCTCCAAAGACCCTGATGATCAAGATGGATAAAATGAGGCTCTCATCTCTAGTGATTGAAATTATGAGATTCCTCTACATTAAGAGTGAGTTCGACTAGCATCCTTGAGTGAAGAGAGTTTTTGGGGTAGTAACTAGAGGACTTGACTTCCCAAGATTGATGTTTAGAGGGAGAAATTTTGAGATGCAATCCTTTGTGGATGATATATTTTCTATGAGGAGAAGTTCTACGAGAGATTCTCTATAATGCACACTCCTCTATGAGAGAGAAGTATGAGGTGAAAACCCCTTGTTCCACCCTCTAGTAGCAACTATGGTGGGTCCACCCTCTGACTTGGTTCATGGTGGATATCATGTGAGTTACTACATGATGTTGTTGTGATTATGTCATGAAAGGTGATGATCTTTCATTGATGTGTATATTTAGAGGGGAGCTATTGAAAGGTGGCGATCTTATCGATAGTTGGACCTGTTATCATAACAGACTACATTAAGTTGTTGTCCCGGTGTGCCGGAAGTTATGATAATGAATAGAAGGTAACTACTGTAAGGTGACGACCTTATCAATAGTAGACCTATCTCCTAACACCAAATGTATTGGAGTGAGTATTATCATGGTTCTTTGGGCCGGATTTTGCCGGACACCGTGAATTAAATTGTTATGGCTCTTTGGTCCAGATCTTGCCAAACGCCATAACATAAATTTATTATAGACCATACTTAAGGTGGTGTTTAAACTTATATTAAAGTTATAGAATTTGCTTCAATTCTCTCTTTTTGCTAAAGAAGTGTTGAGAAATTTAGCCTCATTGTGAATCGAAGCCAATTCCATATGTAATAAATGTTATTACATATATGTGTGTGTTGATAGATTTATGTTGATATCCTTAAATATGTCATTCTAGGAATATCATTCTAAGATAATATCTCTTCATATACTCAAGAACATAATATGTTCTATATCAATCCTTCCTAACTAAGAGGGAGTGTTAAGTTTGTAACTTTGTAGTTATAGTCAGATTGATATGATCATGAGTTTCATTATTGATGATAAATCATCATTAGATAAATATTATTTTATATACATATATTATTATATATATAATAATGTATATATTATACATATGGTTATTTATATTATTAATATAATAACTAATGATGTTTATACCTTGGAGACATGTCTTTTCAAAAGACATGTCTCTCCTCTCATACTTATATGAGATTCAAATCTGTATTTGGAACATATCTATAACAATGGCAATATAATTACATTTGCAGAAACTGATCCATGTTACTTAACATTTATGTATTAATGAACATTTCTTTGTTTAAATAATTATTGAAGATTCATAGTCAAATGAACTATATATGTCTATTTTTGCGTTTATAAGAAATATTATTTTTCCACGATCCTTCATAATAATTTGTTCTATTTATGGATTCAATTGTTTGTCTTTTTATTTTCAACCTTTCGGATCACACTCTCTGATCCATCTTTAAAATGATAAAGAGCTCACAAGTAGAAATATCATGTCTCCGGATTCGACTCTGTGTGTCTTTTTTGCATCAAGGTGTGTGCACGTATGCATGTGTGTTCATTGTTAAGGAAGCATTGTCATAATTAAGTATTCAAGTTTTAAACATGATCACTACTAGTAATGGGATAATTCAATCCCCCTAGTTTCAAATCAGCCTTTCTAGGTCTAATCTTAAAGTACCGTCTACAAAGCATCTTTAAAGCCTACCAAAGCCTCATCTACTCATCATTTGGTGGGTCTTGGGTAAGGATTTTTTGTGGGCAGATCACGAGTATATCATCCATGTCCATTGCTTCTCTCCTAGATTTTAGGGAGTGAAGAACATGGTGAAGCAAATTTCTAAAGCCCTGATCAAGAGATAATTGATAAAGCATATAGCTTCGGTCTGACAAATCTGTGACCAGCATACATATGTATATATGTGCAACAGTATGTTGCACATACTATTGTATATATATGCATACATATCCTTCATGTATGAGAATCAATACACAATTGGAACTGACAATCATATATATATATATATATATATATTTTTTTTTTTTTTTTTTGAGATCATTCAAGGCATGATCGAAACTTATTTTTGATTCCTTTGATTTAGATCACCATCGATCTATATTTTATATCAGGCTGCAGTCATTATGATTAGTAATACCGTGTTATACTTGTGTTAAGTTTGTAAACTAATCGGGCATGATTAGTTACACCGAACTGGTGTGATTGTGAATGTCCATGTCTCCATTCGGAGACATGACCATTCACCATCACAACCTTTCGTATGATATGTATACTTGATCTGCTCGAGTAAACAAAGCATCGAAATCAATTAATGCAAGCACATCAAAGGATCGAAGAACATTCTGAGTTCAAGAATATTATATTATCTATGCACTAACTTCTATAGATTCTAGAGCAAATCTATCCTTTGTCAACAGTGATCATACCTGTAATAAAATTGTGCATTAGTCTACCATCGAATTTGAAATATGGTAAGAAACTTTACATGGTATTAGAGCCTTGTTAAGGAGAGATCTCATTAAGTTTAAGAGATCAGATTTCACAGTAAATTGCAGTCTCCCTTTTCTCTACAAGATGACAAACATGTTAAGATTCAAACACCACCTTACAAGTGTTGATAACTCTGAATCCTAGAAACTTCGTATAATGATGTTATTAAAAGAAAACAAATTTGAATCTTTTGTATAAGAAGATGAGGAAGAACCTAAAGATGATCCAAAGAAACATTATGGATCGAGAATAATGAGAAGGCCATGAAGATAATCGTGGATGTCATTCAAGATCACATAGTGCCTATTGTGGCAAAACATGCAACAGAATATCGCATGTTTAGAGCTCTTGAAAATGCATTCATAATAAATAACATTGGCAGAAAGCTTGCTCTTAAAAGACAGATGAATAATATCGGCATGAATAAAGGAGAACTATAAATGCCTTCTTCATGAGAATCACAAATTTGAGAGATCAATTATCTGCAGTCAGTTATGAGATTGACAACCAAGAATTATCCCTAATAGCATTAAGAGGACTTCCAAATTCTTGGGAATTCTTTGTACAAGGTATAAGTGCAAGATCTAAAATTCCAAAACTAGATCGATTAATATTTGATTGTCTTCAAGAATGAACCACTTATCACAAGTTGCTCACAATGCACAAATTGACCCAATTTGGTAAAACAACCCTAAACTTCATGAAATGACCAGGGGAGACTCATACTCATGGAAATGGTCTATTTAGGTCATAAATGAAATGAATCAATGGTTAAAAACCAACTATGCAACTTCTAGCATATAGTTGCTTTGCTAAGCTACTCAAAAAGGCTAGTAGCCCTTTTTGATGAAAATCTGAATTAAAAAGAGAATATTTCCACACAACCCAGGGAACAAATTACAGTTTGGATACCCTTTTGAGACTTACAAAACATGCTGAAGCACCAAGGTTTGATGACACAAACAAATAGGCTTTTGTTCAATTTCTCACCTAGGCAATTAGGGCTAGTAGGTCACCATTTACAAAGGAAGTACATGTTCTAAGACTCCATCATGCAAACCAATAATGGGAACATGTGAGGGCAGCCCTAGACAAGTCACAAACCTGATTTTAAGCCTTGATGCCAAGTCTGGTGCAAGTTGTGGGAGATGTTGCATTCTTTTCCTAGCATGCACATGGGTCTTGCATGCCTAAGGCATCAAATAGCTCATGGGTCCCTGCAAGTACAAATCTAAAACCACTTGCATCTTATCATACATGTTAAACACTAGGATTTCACCAAAGGCCATTAGATTCCCATGGTGAAATCCCTGATTATGCTTGAAAACCCTAGGTTAGCAACTTTCTAAACCAACTTGTGCAAAAATAAGGATAACTTGAATTAGGAGATAGATGGAGACTTCAAACCAGATGTATTGTAAAGCTATTTCATCCACCTATCCAAAAATGTGAGTCTCAACCTCAGATGTGTCCATACAGATTTGTACAACATGAAATAGCTGGCAGATTGCAGTAAAAACAGGGTATTTTATTGATTTGAAAAGTGAAAGTACATCATTATTGCCTATCACCCACCTGATAGGACTTATTATAGGCCTTCCAATGGTCATAACAACGTTTTGAATTTGTTTGAGCCATTGGGGAAGTTTTTGCATAATTTTGCAAAAAGTTGCTAAAGTTGCTTGCCAACTTCTAAAGCAATTTTGCATATTTTGCAATTTTTTGCCAACTTACAAGTAAAACTAATGAAACTTAGTCTAAATGACCCAAATAGGTCCTAAACATGTAAAAACATGAAATAAAGTAAAATCCTAAGATTCTAGGCCCTTTGACCATCTTTGACCATAGTTGACTGAGGGCTTATAACTGTGCCAATCTTGGAACTAGGTCTTACAATTTGGTCTACATGCCTAATTGATTGATCTAACCTATTCTAGGTGTTCTTAGACCTTGATGGTTCACCATTTATTATGGGCGCTCCTGTACCAAAGAAGAATCGAGATTAATGATTAAAGACAAACATAAAACCTTAGATAAAGAGGCTCAAGTTCTTAACACCAACTCTCATAAGAAGGGAAAGAAGAAGAACAAAAGGAAAAGAAACTTTCATGGAAAAGGACAATCAAAATAGAAGAAAGACTTGTCCAAAATTCAATGTTTCAGATGCGATCAATATGGACATTATGCAATAAATTGTCCTGATCAATCTAAACCTCAAGCGTTATTTGCCAAATCTAATAAATCAAATGAAGGTCATGAATCCAAGAAATATACTTTCTATTCAGCACTGTCCAATCAAATATCAACCAAATCAAACACTTGGATAGTTGATAGTGGATCTTCAAGAAACATCACTGAATATCAGGATAACCTAGAAAGCATGCAAATAGAAACAGATGAAGAAGTTACAATTGGTAATGATTCTGCACATTCCGTAAAAGGAATTGGGACCTGCACCATCAAATTGAAATTTGAAAATTCTATTCAGCTTTCTGGACGTATATAGTAGTAAAAGGAATTTAATATCTATAACTACAGTTGAAGATGATGGTTACAGAATTGCATTCATGGAAGGTAAGGTACTAGCATGGCCTAAGAATTCAACCATAAAGAAGGCTCTAACAATAGGAGTACAACAAGGACTACTATATGAGCTATGCATTAAGTCAAAATTTGCACTTGTGCATGAGACTTCAGATTCAAATGAAATATGGCATAGAAGATTAGGTCATATCAACTTTCGTGCCCTAACATCTATGGAGAAGTTAGTAACTGGAATGCCCAAATTAAGCCATATTCACAATGAATCATGCAAAGGTTGTGCCTTGGGGAAGAACATTAAAAAATCATTTCCTCGTAGTTTGAGCAAAACTAAAGATGTGTTGGAACTAGTGCACTCTGACCTATGTGGACCCATGTCTGTACCATCCATAGGAGGGTTCCTGTACTATGTGATATTTGTTGATGATTTTTCAAGAAAGACATGGATATACTTCCTTAAGTGCAAAGAATTTGAAGAGATTCTTTCTAAGTTTAAAGAATTCAAAACAATTACTTAAACTCCTCAAGAAAGAAAATTAAAGTGCTGAGAATGGATAATGGGAAAGAGTACACTTCTGAAATATTTAAAGAGTTCTACAAACTTTTTGGGATTAAGAGGGAGTTCACAGTCCCCTAAAATCCTCAACAAAATGGAGTTGCTGAAAGGAAAAACAGAACTATTGTAGAAGTTGTTAGGGCTATGATTTTTTATCAAAACTTGAGCATGTCATTTTGGGCTGAAGCATCTAATACAGCAGTCTATATTCAAAATAGACATCCTCACTCATATTTGGACAATAAGACCCCTGAAGAAGCATTTTCAAAAAAGAAACCTGACATTAGTCATTTAAGGATATTTGGATGTCCTGTGTATGTTCATGTACCTAAGGAGAAAAGGACAAAGTTAGAACCTACTGGAAGAAAAGGAATTCTTATTGGTTTTAGTGAAATAGTAAAAGGATACAGAGTCTACATACCTAAACAGAAACAAATAGAACTTAGCAGAGATGTCATTTTTGAAGAAGATATTGCTTTCAAAAGAGCCAAACTTCAGATGAACTAGATAAAGATGACTTATCCCAAGAAGAGGCTTCTGCTCCTCAGATTCAGAGAGTACCCTAAACAGACTTCAAATGAAACTGAGATCCTTCCTGAGACTCAAGAAGAGAGTCAATCATTCTAAAAGGCCACTTTGGGCAAGGAAAATTATACGGTAAGGAGATGGATTTGCAACACCTTCAATGACTTTCTGAGAAAGCAAACGACCTAGATAATTGACATACAATGCATTCATGTGTGAGAGTTCAAACCCTGAACCTTCAAGTGCTTCAGAAGCACTTAAACATCAAGCTTGGAAAGATGCAATGGTGGAAGAATATCAGTCGATACTAAAAAATGATGTTTGGATATAGTTCCCAGACCTAAAGGAAAATATGTTGTTTCTTCAAAATGGCTCTTCAAAGTTAAGTATGCTGCAAATGGTAGCATTGAAAAACATAAAGCTCGTCTTGTGGCTAGAGGGTTTTCTCAAAAGGAAGGAATCGACTTTGAAGAAACTTTTGCACCAGTTGCCAGGTATACCTCAGTTAGAGCTGTAATAGCCATTATTGCAGCCAAAGGTTGGAAAATCCATCAAATGGATGTAAAAATTGCTTTTCTAAATGGAACAATTGAGGAAGAAGTATACTTGGAACAACCAGAAGGATTTGTGACTCATGATGTTGCCTCTTATGTATATAAATTGAAGAGGGCTCTATATCGACTCAAACAATCTCCCCAAGCCTGGTATGAAAGGATTGATAAATACCTTCTAAGTCTTGGATTCACCAAATCCAAATCTTTACTTTAAGGTAACTGAAGGTGATATGCTAATTCTAATTCTTTATGTCGATAACCTTCTAATAAGATTTGGAATGTGGGACTATCGACCTATGTCAACACCTATGGAAACCAACTTACACAAGCTAAAGGAAGCAAGTGTTGAATCCAGACTAGTTGATCCCACTTTATACAAACAGATAATTAGGTTCCTGATGTATCTTGTAAATACTTGACATGATATCTACTATGTTGTGAATGCATTAAGTCAGTTCATGTGTGGACCTCATGAGATTCATCTTGTTGCTTTGAAGCATATATTAAGGTATCTCCAAAGTACTATTGGGTATGAACTTAAATATGAAAATACTAGCTTGAAGTTAGATGGATATATTGATTCTGATTGGGCCGGAAGTGTAAAAGACCAGAAAAGCACATCAGGATGTTATTTCAGCTTAGGATTAGCCATGATCTCTTGGATCTGCAGAAAGCAAGCTTCAGTTGCTCAGAGTTCTATTGAGGCAGAGTATATTGCAGCAGCAATGGGAGCTACAGAAGCAGTGTGGCTTCGAAAGTTGTTTTCTAACTTGTTTTGTGAGCCTATGAAACCTACCACTATTCACTGTGATAACCAAAGTTGTGTCAAGTTATCTGTGAATCCGGTATTTCATGATAGATCCAAGCATAAAAATTCCTTACCACTATGTAAGAGACATGGTGGAAAGAAGAGCTATTCAATTGGAATATATTAATACAGGTGATCAAACAGATGACATTCTCTCCAAGGCTCTTCCTAAAGTGAAGGTTGATCATTTCAGAAAGAAACTTGGTATGGTTGAAATGTAAGTTTATGAGATTGAGTCTCAACTTTGTAAATTTGTATTATTTTAATAAAGATGTTTAAAGTGTAAACTCTTTTGTCACATGTGTGACTCTATGACTTATGGGCCTACCCTATGTACATTATTAAAAGGTGACAATTTTTTATGATGAAATGTTGATTCTAATAATATAAGGTGATGACTTTATAATTATTAGATTATTATCATGATGAATATCATGTGACTTGATATTCATGGAAAAATAGTGATAGTTAAAAGAGCATGTTGATGGATATCATGTGACTTGATATCTGTTGAAGATCAATATGTTCAAACTCATGGTGGATATTATGAAACTTGATTTTCTTAAATATATCTAGAGGATGTTACTTTTCAAATAAGGAAAACTTATATATATGCACTCTGTCTTCCCTAGCCAAGAGGGAGTGTTAAAGCATATAACTTCGGTCTGACAAATCTATGACCAGCATACATATGTATATATGTACAACAGTATGTTTCACATACTATTGTATATATATGCATACGTATCCTTCAATATATATATATATATATATATATATATATATATATATATATATATATATATATATATATATATTCTGAGATCATCCAAGGCATGATCGAAACTTATTTCTAATTCCTTTGATTTAGATCACCATTGATCTATATTTTATATCAGGCTGCAGTCATTATGATTAGTAATACATTGTTATACTTGTGTTAAGTTTATAAACTAATCGGGCATGATTAGTTACACCGAACTAGTGTGATTGTGAATGTCCATGTCTCCATTCGGAGACATGACCATTCACCATCACAACCTTTCGTATGATATGTATACTTGATCCGCCCGAGTAAACAAGGCATTGAAATCAATTAATGCAAGCACATCAAAGGATCGTTGAACATTCTGAGTTCAAGAATATTATATTATCTCTGCACTAACTTCTACAGATTCTGGAGCAAATCTATCCTTTGTCAACAGTGATCATACCTGAAATAAAATTGTGCATCAGTCTGCCATCGAATTTGAAATCTAGTAAGAAACTTTACAATAATATTTAGGAAATCTGAATGAAATCTTGGAGGTGGCAAGGCATGGCGATGGTGTTTCAATGCCCTCAGATTTCAACAAACTCTAGACGTCTGAGGACATGGGTGGATGGATTCCTTTGCTCTCAAATGGTGCAACATCAGTTTTGCAAAACATCAAAAAGCACCCAAGAGAGCTAATGTTTTGAAGAAGGTTTTGAGAATTGGCGACTCAAAGGACTTGAAATAGATGGAAGAATTCATCCAGGACTACTGCCACAAATCCTTGGCGATACTAGTGTAACTTTCCAAGTTATTTACTGGTCTGTAGTCTACACAATAATGTCATACTAACATGGATAAGGTTATTAGTTTAAATATTGCTAGATTTTGAAAGCATATAGGCAACTACAAAGGCTAAATGTTTTTGGCAGCCCAAATGCTGATAAAACTATTTAAATATTATTTTAAGAAAAGAAAGGGAAGCAGCCCCCTTGGTTGCTGCTTATTGAGCGAAGAAATTTCAATTCCATATTATTTTAATCACTCTCCCCTATAAAAAGGCCCATCCATCCCCTACCATCCCAAAAGCGCATCATGCATCAAGTTAAATCTACATTTCGAAAACACTATGGAACATACAAAAGATAGAGAAAAAAAATTATACAAAAAAACCATTGATGAAAAAACTAACATTCCCATTTCTGGTTTCAAGGCTCAAGAAACAGACCACAGAAAGAGTAGGGCTCACATTCTGAAATATTGAATGCCCATAAAACAACAGGCATTTACTCATGACCAACAATTCTACTCTATCTATGTTTCTTCTCACATTTAATGCTTTTATGCCTTCCTGAGCATATCAAATGTCATGCATTTATAGCAGTGACATTTTGTGGAACTAAAATCGTAAGATCAATAAGAAATCCAAAATAAAATGATGAAATGCATGTTTCGCTGTACGGATTTTTTTCCAAAAACTTGAGTGTAATTGTGTTTTTGTCTAAACACCTTTTGGAAGGACTGCAAACATGCACTCACCTCTATCTTGAATCACTAACAAAATGTACTAATTGAGCATGACAAAACAGAGTGCTAATGTGTTTGGCTCAAATTGAACAGGTACATGCATAGAACACATGCAAAAAACAAGTATCCATTCCTTAAGTTCAATTTCGCTTCATTTGGAAAGAAAATGTCAAAATTCAACACACATAATGCTCAATGTCCAGTGTGCAAAATAAGCACAAGCAGAGGAACACCAAGGAAGCAAAAAAATTATTCAAAATACAACTTAGAGCTAATGTAAAATCTCACACTTATGAAATAATTTACAATAATGAGAATTTCCAACAAGGGCACCAAATCTTTTCTACACTTAGAAATGGATCAGGCTTTCATTTAAAAAATGTTCTCATATCTTTCTAGGTATATAACTATTCAAACGTATCTTGATCTCACTATCCACATCAGGTTTCAGAAGGTAACGCAAAAACCTTATACATCATTAATAGCTTGAAAATGATTCTCAACTTTGTATTAACTTCCATATAAGATCAAACCAGCATAATTGAAAGGTTTTGTATCCACTTATTCAAAGCAACAATCATTACAGTAATACTACTGCTAATATTGAGAAATTTATTCCCCTATTCACAAGCCTAGGCAAACCAAAGACACATTTGAGCAGCCCTTTGAAATCATTTGCAATTTCTTGTCTTGTTGATAATTTCAATTTTAATTCTTCTGTCATAACCTATCAAGGAAAAAAAAAATCGAATTACTCTCGCCCAATGAGCCAAGTGTCAACAATTAAGGCAGCAATAAACAATAATCTATAAAGTTAAGGCATCAATTATCATAAATGATTATAAGGCAGCAATTTAATTAACTAGCAATCACATGTGTAGGGTGCAACGGGTATGCCAAAGAGAGATTGAAGGCCAATTAGGAAAAATAAGGTATGTGTAATTTTTTCATACAATATCATAACCCAAAAGTTAAACACAACCCTAACCCTAATCATGAAACCTAAATATTATCCTAACCCTAACCATAAACAAAACCCTAACTTTAGTCATAAAACTAACCATAATCCTAAATGTAACCTCATCCATTACCTAAACCCTAATCCTAATCAAAATAGTAACTCTAATCATAATACTAACCATGATGTTAGAAAGTAAAGTTTGCCAAGTTAACTAGGGGGGTGAATCAATTATGTTTTTAAAACAACTCTCAATATATTTATTAATGCTGAAACAAGTAAACAGTATATGCAACAACTATAGCAAGATAAACATGCACAATAACACCAAATGTGTTAAGTAGGGAAACCCTTGATCAATGGGAAAACCCTACTGGGAATGATGCCCACAAGATGATGTACTAATACAAAAGTTCCTTGTGAAAGAATGGGCTCTTTTAGGAGCCAACGAATTGCAATCAGTACATAGAGTCCCAGTTAGGAGACTTTGAATCCTTGTTAGAGGATTCCAACCCTATTAGGAGTTGAAAGGAGGACAACTGAACCCACTATTCAAATAGCCTCAGACTGTCTTCACCAAACAATCTTCAGGATAATCTATCCAAGTTTTGAACTGACTAAACAGCACCTTCATTGCCTATACAATTCCTTTGAAGCTCACAATACATCTTCAACATCAATCTTTGCTCTGCTCATAGCCAAATTCACATTCAAGTTCACATACCAAACATCACACTGCAAATGACCGCATATGATGATTTACCACAAGAAAACAATATTTCCTTTATACCAAGTCCTAATAACTGATTGGGTCGGCCTTGAGGCATTCGCAATTTACAATGAATAATATAGGACATCAATAAGATACACAATTACACGTTACATTACAATTTAACACTTCCCATAAAGATTTTGTCAATAGTCAGACTCCTGAGAAACATCTGTTGAACGGTCTTCGCCAAACCTCACAGAATGCACATCTGTTTATACCATCTTAACCATAGCATCTTGAACATGTCTCTGACCTGCCTTTAAGCTCACTTAACCAGATAACATTTGCTAAACAACATAATCAATTTAGTAGTACCTACTTTCCAGAAACTCTCTCTGAAAAGCAACCTCCAGAGAACATCGCACAACTCTATTATGTCTTCATATATCTTTACACGCACATAGCTGTAGCATCCATATACATCAATGAATATATTCACACTAGCGCATGACCTAAATCGTTGACCATTGACCGTGCCAAACAATTCTTCCTCTGTAACTCTGGTAATGTTCATAGAATAAGGTATATGTTGACATCAATGACAAATACTACCATGAATGCAACACATAAGCATTGAATCATGTCTCCAACAATGCTATCATACTCCCCCACAAGAATACCATCAGCATTCATGCTAACAGATGTAACCCCTTGCCCTAACCATAATTGTAACTTAACCCCAACCCTATCTCTAACCCTACCATGCCCCAAACATTAAACCCTATTCCTAAACAAGATCATAACCCAAAATCTAAATCTAATCCTAGCCCTAACCATCGCATTAGAGAACAATATAAAGTGATTAATATTATCTATATGAAGTTTGAACTTAAAATTATATACAATGGTTTAAATATTAAAAACATTTTTTAAAAATTAAATAGATTAAAATATTGATATAGTTTATTGTTAAATAGACTGACCCATATAAATAAATTTCACTTTTCTTTTTCTTGATTGAGTATTATAAGTATTTAATATTTTAATTATTTTTCTTAAATAATTTTTAAAAATTTGATATCTTGGTAAAATTGTTAAGCTCTAGGCAAGAGCCTACAACGCATCAGTAAATTGTGAGCCTCTCATAAAGGTGGTCTTGGGTTCAAATCTACTCACTATTAACACATAATAATAATTAATCTTAATAATAATAAATAATTTAGGCTTCGGCCGTTTACCTATCAACAAAAAAAAAAATTGTTAAGCTCTATATTTAAAAAATAACGAGAATATACAAAAGATAGTTAAACTCTATAAAAAAAATTGTTAAGCTCTATATTTAAAAATTAACGAGAATATACAAAAGATAGTTAAACTCTATATTTCAAAAATTACCGAAATATACAAATAGTTTGTAAATATTTAAATAATCCTTTCATAGAAATAATAATAACTTTTCCATAAAGAGATATACAAAATAAGAAGGAAAATAACAACTTTCCAAACACATGAAAACATTCTAAGACATTTTTTTCCCATTTCTATATTTATTTTTTAACTATAAATTTCATACTCCATATGAATAATTTGGAGTAACTATTAATACTTCACAATTTTCACTATTTCCATTTTTTTTAGATAAATGGTATTTACAAAATGTAACAAATATCAAATATAATCATAACTATAATATTATATCAAAACCTAATCTTTTAAAACATTTAAAATAGAGCTCAATTTTACTATCTATTAGAAATATTAAATAAAACAAAAAAATACTAAAAATTTGAAAGCCAAAATATATTTGAAAATGAAATTCAAATTAAGTATCTACTACAAACATTAAATTAAACCAAAATAAAATTAAACCTCTCTACCCCGCATGGACAAAAAAATCATGATGTTTATATGTGAAGTTTGAATATAAAATAATTGTACCTACTCATTTTCATTATTAAAAAACAACTGAAAGGTGATTATTGTAGGGAAATCGTGTACTCTTTGCAGTCAATACTATATTATATTAAAAACGTGGGGTGGGAGTAGTTTTTAATTGGATCAATGAGATAAAATAGCGGCAAACATAGAATATGGCTCGAGCAATTGTAATGGGAAAATTAAATTGTCAGTGCTTGTGCAGCAATAAAAACTCCAGCCATTATGTTAATGTTCAACGTGGACAAAGACAAATCAAAAAAGATGCATATATTTCTTATAAACAGATGCAGAAGGTTAATGTTTTCAATCGTCTTACATCATCTAATGAGCATTTTCAACATTACATGCAATTTTGAGGTTGGAAAACTTCATAAAGAAAACTCCTTTAGCATAATAATTCATACACAAAGGGAAGAGATGTCACTAAGGAAAGTGATGTAATTTAGAAGAGATGTCACTCTTCAAAAGATAACTGACACAGCCTTTCATGCAATAATGGAAGAATATAAAAGGAGAAGACAACAAGGGCATCACAGTGGGAAAGAAGGGAGTGGGAAGAAGTAACTCTGAAAATAAGTGAAGGAATATCAGATCAAACCTCCAGCAGATTAAACAATAAGAATTCAAACCAAACAATCAGTCTTAATTACAAGTCAGGGACCGGGGAATAAGAAAAGGTACTCAGATTAATAGTAAACAGCAGAATTGCAAGATAATTAAGTTGATAACAAAATATGAAAAGGTGCGTCCAAAGGGACAAAAAAATTGGTGTTAAGCAAGAATGCCTCTTTCCAAAGGTTGCCTCCCCTCAGGAATAAGTGGATATAAATAATGAGGACTGCAACGGGAAGGAGAATCATCCAATCAATTAAACATATTCAGCAGTCATTTCATAAGCAAAAAAAATTACAATGGAATACCAAGCAGCCAGCATAAGATCAAATGGATCAAGATCTATTCATGGAGGTTGATCAGAATTTACATCAAAAAAATTTATCTTCAGATCGACAGACTGATATTATATCAGATCTGCCATTTTCAGCATCTTTCCCTCTTACAAGCAATTGTGGTATATTTATAATTTTATATACATGTGCTTGTGGATAATAGATTATGCTTAACTGAATACTCATGATAGAATATATGAAATGCCTTACCGTCTGCAACCCATCTCATAGGGAGGACCAGGGGCTTGAAAGGAGGGTAAAGAGGCTCATATAAGGAGGCCATCCTAGAGTTGACCATAACTGGCTCCTAGGGACAAGAGGGCACTTACAAAGGACCAAGAAATCCCCTTGCAACCTCCAACAACTCTGTGGAATAGGATGAGACATTGATAGGGAAAGCGGGTACAAGAAAACCACAAGTAAGCAAAGACGGCTCTGGCAGACATCCATTCTTGGGCTTAGTGTAGAAATGGCCTCGAGCAGACCTATCATGTTTCTTCCTCCAATATTTTATATGCTTGCACAATATTACTGATATTCTATGATTATGATGTGATCTTATCTAGCCCTAATAATTGAACATATAAATACATATTTTTTATTCGGTAAGCAGGGATTTTGAAAGGGCCCTGATCCCTTTTATACAGAAAGATTGCACATTCCACCAAAAATAATAGAAACATCAACAAAAACATAAATAAGGGTTTTGAAAAGGCTCCCAAAACCTTCATGGGTTTTAATAAGAACCCAAAACCATCATTTCCAAAAATTAACTGGACGGGTAGAACCAAGATGGCAGCCAAACCATCCAACTAAAGAACTTCTCATGTAACCAAGTGCAAGAAGAGGACGGATTTTTTCAAGGTTCCCCAAACCTTTTGAATGGACCCAAAGAGAACACCCAAAAACAACCAACTGCAACTAGCAAGGAACTCCCAACAAAAAATTGACTCCACAACTGCAACACTCCTCTCCACCTCAATAAAGGAGGATCCCATCTCAATAAGAGTATTAGGGAAGAAGAGAAGCAGCAAGGAAAACCAAACAGACATCATCCCTGCATCAAATCAACAATTGTAGAGAAAATATCACATAGAGCGACTAGCCACCTCCTTCCACAAGCATTTCCCCACCTCAATGCGAGAAGCCCCCACCTCAATCAAAAATGGGAAAGAGAAAAACAAGAGAAGAATCTGCCATTGTCACAACAATGTCACCATCGGAGACCCCACCTCCATAGGGGCTGACTTCACCTCCATAGAATTCGTATAAAGATCCCAGTCAATAGCAACATAAGTCCAACTAAACATTATCCTTGCAGAGAAAAATGCCAATAAAAAATGAACAACAACCAGATTAGGCTCTTAAAAACTTCTAGCATTCATCTAGCCACCAAAAGAGATAAAACCAACAAAAACACCATGAATACCCACTAGGAGACAACCCACAGTTAGAAAGAAGATCACACTCAGCATTGCCAAAAGAAAAAATAGATGAAATGAGGCTGCCCTTGCAGCCGCCACCGAAGTTCTTCATAGAAAAAGGTTCGTTCAACTTAAAACCATATTTTCTATCTATATCAAAGGTAACATCCAACCCCTCAAGAGAAGTGCCAACAGCAGAGACCTCAAAAACCACCACCATCATTGAGAGCAAAGCAAGTAAGCCTCTCTCAATGATCATGTCAACATTGAGATCTACTTCAATATCTAGAGTTAAAGGTATCCCTACAACCCTACACCAACTTCTTCTCATACCTATCTCTCCAAGATAAACTTCTCAAGGCATAGGGGCAAAGCTCTGAGCACCTCCAAAATGAAGATAATGGGCCGAAACTTGCCATTGGAGAAATATCAATACCCCTCTTGGGCCTTGTGCTCGCTCCCCAGCCCCAAACGAGACCTTCTGTAGAAAAAAACATACAGGTTTGTACAATTATTGGCATAAACAGGAAACCTAGGGACTTCTTGAACGGTGCATGAATCATCCAAAGCCTCACAAGCTCTGAAAAAGGAGAATATCTTTTTGCAGCCACTGAATATGCCACCATCGTCTTCCACTCAAACCAAACCAACTCAAGAGAAAAAAGAGTGCAAAGAACACAAAAATCTGGGCCCCAAAAAAGAGCTCCTGAAAAAAAACTTGACTCATCATCATCATCTTCAGATTCATCTCCCTCCACTTTGTTTACAGAACCCTAGGCGCCCTCGTTCCTTTCCCATTTTCCCTCACTTCACTTCCCCTCGTTGTTGACACTTCAAAAATTTATATGTTTTTACTTGCTATTATATATTTGTACATGTTGCTTATGTTATAATTGTAGGATTCAATTTTAGGATCACATTAATTAAAGAGAAACTCACTTGGTAAGACGTAACCCTAACCCTAACTTGTTGCAATTGTGATAATAGGGCAAATTAGGAAGGGGACATTACATTCTACAAAAGGATCATATTAAGAAGCTTTATGCAAAAAAAATCATCATAAACGGGAGTTTCGTAAATCTTAATGTGAAGCAAAGAATTTCTTCAGACATTGATGTATCTCTCCTCTTCTTCAATCTAGTCTTTTTAAGAAAATGACAGAATTTCATTACCTTTAAAAAACACTTTTTTGTGTTTATCTAATAAATGGAATGTACATATAAAAATCATATAAGAATGCACATAGAGTCTCGATCATATTGTCTCCTCATAGCCATCTCTACCCCCTAATCATAAACAGTTCAAATTTTTTAATAAGCAGAAACCAAACATGGAAAGGAATCCCTTAATGGGGTGGAAGCCTAAGCATAAAAACTTGAATCAGTGAAACGTTAAAAAATAGTAGAGGAATTTACTTATCTTGATTGTTTTCTAAATAGCAATCATCAACTTTATATAATTTTGTGCAACTCAAAGCGACTCATACACTAAGCAGTGCTTGATAGAATGAATAGGATCTAGTTGACAAGATTATTTGGAAGATTGTGATCCTGCCAAAGATTTTTTATGGTGTACATTTACTCACCGGAATAAGTTTGCATTCATTGCAATCAAATTTTAGCTAATGCTATAAATGGAAGATTTTTCAAAAAATATAAAAGTAAACGTGGCGAATGATCTTGTGAAATTTAATCCCAAAGGTACGCATCATTTATGCAGCTTAGCCTGCAATTGAAATGTTATGTAAAGTCACTTGGTTGAGACAAGGATACTTGCACCTGCAACACACAATCACTCTACTTTCTGCCTTACATAGTTGTAACCTCATCCTGATGATGGATCACGCAGTGTGATCCGAAAGGTTGACGTTAAAAGAACTTACACAGTCGAATCCAGAAATATATTACACATTTCAAATGGATTGTGGAAATCTGATTATGTTAGTTGTAGCCTAGAAGAATTTAATTTGAAGATGCATTCTCGGGATGCACAGGAAAGAGAGAAGCAGAATTAAGGAGATACCTCAGAACTTGACAGAATTGGTACTTTAAATTCAGCATCACCATTATTTTCCATGGTTAAATCTTGGCTTTTTAATTCGCTTGCTGCCAAAATATGCAACTTATGGTAAGGCAAAGCCAAAATTGTTTCAAATAAGCAATACGGCATGAAAAAAATGAAATAACAAACAACTGAATTTGAAATCCTTCTACAAGAATTTGAGTATGGTGGGACCAGCCCTATAAAGATTCAAACTTGATAACTAATCTATTGGGAATCAAAGTGTGTTTCACATTTAGAGAGGAATATATTTAGGTACTTCCTCGGATGAAACCGTTAGGTATGCTGTAATATCTTGAACCACCATTAATAATATAAGAAAAAAAAAACTTTATTACAAATAGTAATCTATTGGTTATTGAAGTGCATTTCACAATGAGAAATGGGATGGAATAAATTTAGGTACTATCTCAGATGAAACAGTAAGGTATGGTATAAAAGCAAGAACAACCATAGATAATATAGGAAAAGAATTTCAAGGGCCTAAAACAAAAGCTGAAAGAGCCACGTAAACAGCTTTTAACTTGAAACCACAGGAAAATTATATATGCTCCAACTTCCGCTACATTCGACAATACCCAAAGAATCAAATAATTCTGATGACTTCAATAAAACGCTTCTTTAAACATTAATAAACCTACAAAATGAGTACTAAAGGAAAGGAAATGTCCTTTTGTAGTTCATGACACCACCCATGTGTTTTGGGTTTACACATGGTGACAGCAATATGGCACTACCCCAACTATTTGCCAGAGGCACCTAAGTGTGCTACAGACGAGGCATACATACCCTACCCTTAGTTGGATTTAAACTTGTGACCTCTCTTTCTCCACTAAAAACATTCTTCTGACCGAATAAAACAAGTAAATTTGAAAATGGTGAAGTTAAGCCTTTGAAAATTCATTACGATTTTTGTCATAAAATCTTCGAATTGAGAATGCATCAGCCAAACTTTGGAAGATTATTTATTACCCATTTGGAATGAAAGATTATTTGGCAATGGGAAACAGGGCATGCAATGAACTATTATGTAATAATCAAAAGATAACTTGATATTCCTGATGTTTGATCAGATTTCACATTTGTCCCTAAACTGATAAATCATCCTAAAGATATTGACCAGGTGAGCACAGGCAAATATGTGTCAGTTAAAAACGAGCCTAGTTGAAATTGGGCAATGGCGTAATTTTGCGTGTTATCATAACAAAGCCCATTTGAAATTGAACATTTGGCTCATTCTGTGTGTTATCAAAAGTAAAAGCAAGTACATCTACCAAAATGCACCAGATGGGTACAATCCAATATTATAGAGCTTGAAGTTTGAGAATAAGATACCATAAATACTTGGCTGGAGAAGTACAGAATGTCTGTCTGCTTCTTTTGTTTAGTTGCCGAAATGAGCGCCCAGTTCTAAATAAGAATGTACTGTATTGATCAAAATTGCCCCTAAAACAGTAACAAGGGAACCTTTTCGGTTTTGGAGATTTCGTATTTTCCGTCGCCGCTTAATCAGTGTGGTAGTAACAAACAGGTATTGCTTTGCCCTGGTTTATAGGTTGGAATTCCCGTTTTCTGAGTATGAGTCAGATGTGCTAAAGTTTATGGACTACTGTGCTTGAGTCTTATCGAGATTCTCTTTGGGGATTCTTGTTTTTGTTTCGAGCAATTTGAAGAGTGATGAAGCGTTGTTTGAATGCAACGTACATCACTATCATTTAAAATTGAAAAGATCCCTGAAATGGTTGCAAATTGGTTACATCAGAAATCGTTGAAAATTGCCCCATCCAATCTAAAAGTAAGCAAAGACACACAATCGGACAACCAATCGCCCCCCTTACGTGGTGCTCTTGTTTTTTGGTTAAAATTAGTAGGTATGTTTTTAAGATATGTAAACAACTACGTTCCGTTGTGCAATTCGTTTTTGTTGGATACGGGACCGACTAATCATTCATTTTTCAATTTTAATAGCCGTAAGAGTCCACACAAATTGAAAAATAATAATTTTTCTATGAGGAGAACAGCACTATCTATCGTGTAACTTATGTGCACCTTTTTCAGTGTATTTCATTTGTATACTAGCAATCACACTTTAGTGTGCAATGGGTACGCTGTAGAGATAGCGAAGGTGAATTAAGTACTTGTCTCTTTATGTGTCTCTCCCATCATCCTCTCTATATGTCATATGTCTATCAATCTATCTCTATTTATCTATCTATTTGTTTTCCATCTCATCACTCCATCTTCATCTCTATTTCTATCTTCCTCTCCCACCTCTATATCCATTTTCTTCTTGATCTCCATACCTTTCTCTATATCCTTACTATCTATCTCTCTTACTCTTCCCTCTACACCTTGCCCTCTTTCTATCTTTATCTCTCCCTGTCTCTTCCCCCCTCTCCCTCTATTTCATTCTCTCCATTTTTATCTCACTATCTCTCCTCTCTCCTCTCTCCCTCTATATATCTCCCCCTTTCCATTTTCTAATATCCCTTTACTTATCCTTTTTATATCTCTATCAATATATTTCACTATTTATATCTCCTCCTATCTATCTCTCCCTGTCCATGTATCCCTTTCTATCTCCCTATTTCTCTTACTATCTTTACCTCTTGATCAATCTCTAACTCTCTATTCATCTGTCTTCTATCCTCTCACTCTATATCCATCTAGACACATATCCGTCTCTATACTCATCCATCTCTCCTCATTACTTTTGTGTGTGTGTGTGTGTCTTCTTATATTTGCATTTTCCATTCCCACTCTTTCCCTCTTTCTCCCCCTCTCCTTTCCATATCCCTCATCTTCTCAGTCTCTATCTCCACACATCTTTCTACCCCCTTACTCTCTCATTCTCTTCCCTCTATATTTTCCCTCTGGCTCCCTCTCTCTATCTCTCTCCATCTCTACATCTTCATCTTTCTTTGTCTCTCACTCTCATTCTTTCCTCGTGTCTCCTTTACAAATATTTTCTATATAGTATTAATTAAATTAATATCAAGACATTAGATTCTTCAATCTATATAATTTAGAGTAGGCTTTGGATTTAACTATTCGAATTTTATTTAAGTCAAATAATGTTTCAAATCATACTCAATAAACCACCATCGAAAAATTGTATCTATAAGATTTGAGCAAAAGCGCACAACAAATCCACGAAGCCCAAGAAAATCTGCATGCAAAAAACCTGTCACAGAGAAGAAAAAGACAAGAAGAGGCAAGGGTTTGATCTGAAAAACTCAGACGAAGAAAATATTATTCAACGGATCTTCATAATGAAAAATACAAAGAGATCAATCCTTATAAAAGGAGATCGAAACGCAAAAAGGGTAACCTAAAGCCTAAAAAAGCTAGGTTGCACAATATAATTAATAAAATATTAATTATATGCACCTACAAGATAGCTTAAGCAAACTAGAGTAATAGGCAACTTAATTAATTAAATCAAAGTGATTTAATTAATAAGTGCAAACAAATAATTACTCTAACACCCCCCTTAAGCGAAGCTCAAGAGGTAAGCTAACCTAGCACAGTTATGAAAGTAGAAAAATTGGGTCCCGATAACAAAGCTTGATCAGGTACCCAATCACAACAAAATCTCTATAAAGAGGAGAAATAGAGAAAACCACATAGGAAAAACCCTACTCCAAAAAGAGATAGCAAAGAATGATCTAGAAGAAGGAACAAAGAGATCAGAAGAGAATCACTAAAGCATGAAGAACCACAAAACTCTGTCAAAATGTTGATTTGAAGAACCTCCATGGAAATAAAAGGCACAAACTAAGCGTGTATATATGGTAGATGATCCATCTCACTGAAATGCATAGGTAGCCAGCCGTTGCAATCGCCTAGTATGTAGGATCAAGTACTAAATGCATAGCTCACACCAACAAACCATCAACCAAAGAAGCATAGAACAACAATATAACCCCCCCCCTTAATGTAGGTGAGGTGACAGGCAGCTAAAAAGGTGGGCCAAAGAATCTCCTACAACATAGGAACCAGACACATCAAGAGTGAGGTACAGACACCAATAAAGGCATGTGTCATCGACACTGCATGAGGCAAAAGAGAAAGAGGGCCTATAAGCAGCAAACAACTACCCCCACCCATGGCACTTTATAAAATAGTGCGAGTACAATGAATCACAATGATGAAAAGGATCTCGAAATGCAAGAGTGGCACTTTATCTCAGTGCGTTGCATAAAGATGCTTACAATGAATATCAACAATGATCAGAAAAAGCATAAGGCTGATACAACAGAAGGAAGAGCCCAAAACGAAGTATCTGAAGCAACAAAATCGATCCCTGAGCTTGAAACAAATAAGATATCCACCAGAATGCTAAAATGCAAAAGACTAAATAGAATGTTCTTAGAATAGAATCTAGAACAACAACCAACATCATTGGAAAGAGCACAGAAAGAGCTTTCTAGCGATATAAAGAAGTCCAAAAATGGAGATCGAATGCTCAAGATATGCCTCTCGGAGTGCAAAATAGAACATCCAGCTTTGACTACCAAAACAGGCAACCAAACTGCATCAAAACTCAAAAATACTTGTACCATCATCTCTGTCTCAGAACCAACTTTTCGACGTATTTTTTGGATCGAAAAAATACATCTGTATGCTCAAGTTACGGCGAAAAAACCTCCAGGGCCTCTGGAATGCAAGAAAAAATATTTTTTTTAATAAAAAAATAATAAAAAACAAAAAAAAGGCACCACCCCTGCACCACCGATGGAGTGGCGGCCGAGGTGGCAGGAGGGCGGAGGGCCGCTATGAGGTGGAGCTACGGCGGGGCCACGATGGGAGCCACCAGCAGAATCGCTAGCGGACCACCAGCGGTGACCGCAGTGGTTAACCGCTAGCGGTTATGCTGCAGTTAACTAACCGCTGCAGGCTGAAAAAAACTTGCACATAATTTTTTTGCAATTTTTTTAAATTTTTTCGCATCTTGAATTGCGTGCAGAGGTCGTACGACCCTATACAGCAAAAAAAAATTGTCTCCCAGATCAACGTTGTCCAAATCAAACCAATTTTATATCAAAATGGGGGTTTTGACACCTTCTGAATCCATCTGTGATGTTCGTTTGGCCTCAAATTGCTCCAAACATTACTGACCCCCTATTTTCTCAAAAAAACTTGAAAAAATACCAGATCTGATCCGCCAAACCCTTGTTCTCCCTTTTTCTTGAAACACCGAACAAGCTACAACAACTCTGGCTCTGATACCATGTAGGATTTGAGCAAAAGCACACAAAAAATCCACGAAACCCAAGAAAACATGCATGCAAAAAACCTGTCACGGAGAAGAAAAAGACAAGAAGAGGCAAGGGTTTGATCTGAAAAACTCAAACGAAGAAAATATTATTCAATGGATCTTCATAATGAAAAATACAAAGAGATAAATCCTTATAAAAGGAGATCGAAACCCGAAAAGGGTAATCTAAAGCCTAAAAAAGCTCGGTTGCACAATATAATTAATAAAATATTAATTATATGCACTTACAAGATAGCTTAAGAAAACTAGAGTGATAGGCAACTTAATTAATTAAATCAAAGTGATTTAATTAATAAATGCAAACAAATAATTACTCTAACAGTATCATATCTATCTTTACTTCTTTCTTCCAATCTATCTCTCTCCCTTGGTTGTATCTCCTTACCTTTCCCCACCCTATCTCCCTAAATACGTATCTTTTCTCTCTCCCTACTTTGTCTCTATCTCCTTACCTCTCCCCACCTCATCTGCCTACATATGTAGGCTTTCTTTCTCCCTCCTTTGTCTCTATCTCCTTAACTCTTCTCACCCCCTTTCCCCTTTCCTACATGTGTATCCTTTCTATCTCCCTCCCTTATCTCCATCTCCTTACTCCCCCTCACCCCCTCTCTTTACATACGTATCCAATCTCTATGTATATCTATCTATCCCCCTCTTCATATTTCTATTACTTGTCTCTTAACACCTTTTTAATCTTTCATTCTTGCCTTCTCTACCTCTATCTTTTTATTTCTCCCTCTCCTTGTCCCTCTCCCTCTCCCTCTCCATCTATATGTTATTAATTTTACGTCACATATTCACTCTAATTATATCTCACTATCTATCGCCACCCTCCTCTTTATACATATCTTATTAAGATTATATGTCCCATATTCATTTCTACTATATATAACACATTATCTCTCTATCTCTCTCTTTCTCTTCTATATATATTTATCATGCATATTTATCTGTCTTCCCATATATCTCTATATTTCACTCTTTCTCTCTCCTCCCCTCTATCTTTTGTATATTTCTACCTCCATCTCTAGATCTCCTCTTCTCATCATCTATATTTATTTGTCTGTCTCTTCTTTCTATATGTTTGTCTCTTTATCTATTTCTATAACTATCCCTCTCTAGATTATGGAAAGTGAAGGGTCTTCAGTAACTTTCTTTATCCTATTGTATTAATAAATGAATAATGCCAAAAATGGAAATTTGTAACTGTAATTTTTTTTCCCAATATTACCTCAAATGAAGCTTCAATTGTTTCTGGCCTTCGTCCACTCCAACCTTTATCTTCTTCCTCATAAATGAAAATTGTCTTTGGCAATGTCTTTGTTTCCATATTATAAGCACAATTTCACTTACACATATTTGCAAGAGCACTTGCATATGAATGGAATACGTAATGCGTAGGTCTAAGTGATAGAGAATCGTAAGTCTACGATAATTATAGGAAACCGCGTGACAAAAAGAGAGTAGTGTCCTTATAAAAGACTCTGAAACACACTAAATGTCTGTTATTTTAGATAAAATTTACTGATCAACTAAACAATCAAATCATAACATTAATTATTTGAAGTCCGAAATTTTGAAGTAAAAGATACAGTTGCTGATATAATTTGTCGAGGATCTATGTAACTCTCTCTGAGAAATGGGAGTTTTATACATTCTCTCTTGACAGGGCATTGAGACCCATCCAAAGTGTGAACATGCCTTTACTGCTGCTACTGCGTCTTCTTTCCAAACATTTCCAGATGCCCCTGATCTGTTGATTCCACCATTACTCCAAATTTAAAGCTAAAAAAAACTTATGACAACAAGTGTATAAAGCAAGAGAAACACCCATAGATTTGTAAGTGAAAAGAGTTTAAGTGAAGTGAAAGAGTATGTTGCAATGAAAAATTTCACTTGCCACGTACCTCAAGTCAGTCAGACAAAATATCTACAGATATGGTATATTTTCATGGTTTGACGAGAGCTTTTCTTTCTGTATTGATCTTCCACAAAATACTAAATTATGTGAACTATGGTGGGCCTAATCTTCTATAGCATGTTAGATATTTGTAATTGCGTATGTGGAGCGGCAAGAAGACATCCACGGAGGAGGGAACATGGTTCAGGGGATAAGCATTGAGAACAATGATGTGGATTTACTTTTTAAAAAGCATTGAAATCGTCTATCCCATCTAACGGCACAAATGACTCCGATGGTCGTCTACCGCTATGAAACGATTTCAACCGTTCATATATGAAATTAGCTCCTTTGTTTCATATAGAGAACACCTTGGCGTAATTAAAGACTTAAAACTATTTGACACTAGTCTCGGTGCATATAAGTTGCACGCTAGCCACTACCAAGGAGAATAGCTTAGGTAGTCGTCAAGGCTAACTTCTCCTATTAAAATTTATTGATTTTTTTTGTGAATCTTCATAGGTGAATGAAGAACTTAAACTTATTTTTTAGTTTTCCCACATTTACAGAGCTCTTTGTAAGTGCGAGGTGGTCTAAAAGTGCCATTTTAAAACATTTGCTCATATCTGTTACTAAGATCCCCCGGGGAATAGCCGTTATAGTACTTTTTGCACAAATGGGTCAATCAGCAACCAAGAAAACTAAAAAATGATAAACTATTAGGGCTTGTTTGGCAGCAGGAATATGAGTAGAATAGGCATGTGTAAATTCTTAAAATTTCATCCTCATTTTCTATTCGAGAATAACAATTCCAATTCCCATATTTCTATTTTCACAACCAAACAAACCCTTAGTAATGTGTGAAGGAATATTTCCCTATATAAATATAATTCTAATTTATTATATTATAATACAATATAGTGTAATTAATAATTATTAAATAAAAAATTAAATTATTGAAATTTAAAATTAATTAAGCTAAATAATAAGAAGATTTGTATAAGAAAGTTTGTATCAAATTTTAAAAACAATATTTATTTAGTAAAATAGTTATATTGTGTATTTTGTATATATATTTCATTTCTCTAAATATAATTGTAAGTGTATTATATATATATATATATATATATATATATATATATATATATATATATATATATATATATATATATATATATATATATATATATATATATATATATATATATATAATTTTTTTTTTTTTAAAAAGCAAGAGCCTACAACACAATGATAAATTGTGAGCTTCTTGTCGAAGAGGTCTTGAGTTCGAATCTACCCATGCTTAATAAAATAATAATTAATAATAATACAAATAAATTGATGATAATAATATATTTAATAACTAATTTTATAAATTTATAATATATGATGATAATTAAATAATATATTACTATTATATTTGAACAGTAATATAATATGCAACTATTATATATTCTAAACTATTTCTTATACTAAACTTATAATATATAAAATAGTAAAATATGATAATTTAAAATACTTAAAAATATTAAGATACACTATATATCTAGTATTGTATTAACCCTTTATATAGTAAACTATCGTGCAATTTAAAATACTTAACAAATATTATTTTATACTATATATATCCAGTACTATAATAATCACAACTTTATATTCTAAAATAAATTTTTTTATTATACTTGACAATATTAAATATTAAATTAAAATTTCTAATTGTTAAAAAAAATTACTACGACAAGTACATGTCACTATGTGACACTTGTTATTTGTTGATATTAATCATTATTATATGTTGGGAATCAAAGAAACTGTAAAACAATAACAAGTATATGTAGACTTAAATCTATGATTTTGTTTTGCTAATTCCCCACTCTTTCATCTTTATGTTTATTAATGAGATATCTATATTTTATTTAAGAAGTTAAAAGTCCCCACTCTTTCATCTTTATGTTTATTAATGAGATATCTATATTTTATTTAAGAAGTTAAAAGTAAATCGCCATTAAAGGAACATGCAAATCTAGATTGCATATGAAGGAAAAATTTCTAATCAACTAATGGTTAAAAGATTTTAGTTTTTCCTTAAGAAAAATTTAAATATGATTCTTTTCCTTAAAAAAATTCTAACAACGATCTTAACCCTTTATTATAAGATTTTAACAATTTGCAAGTTAACGGCTCAAAAATATATTCCTTGTTTTGAGAAGAAGTTAAAGAGGGCTCCAATTTAATTAATAAAGCTCATGTAATAGAAGGAACGCCTACTAATTCTCGATGGTAAGGGATGGTAATATGATGTATACATTAAAAATATGAATAAGAAGGTATGCCTTCTTAAGTCTCCAAGTTCATATAAAGGCATTTGTACTCTCTTGAACAGGATGAAAGTCGCAAGCAAAATCAGGGGTTTTCTTCCCTAATGCTTGTTTTGAATGGGGCAACAAAATATAATTGTATTATTTAAAAATAAAAAAAAAGTATTTTGGTTTGATAGCCTTTTACTGATAAAAAAACATTAAATTTTGAAAAAAAAATTAGGTTCAAGATGTAAATTATAGCTTTGTATTTGATTGATGCAAATTAATATCTAAGATAGCCAAAAATCTTAACAAAAAATGGATATAGATGAAGCCTTCAAAAAAGGAGTTCTACAAGAGAAAACTAATTGAACCAATCATAATTAAAATAAGTAATTTTATAACATATTTAATGAATATATAAATATTGAAATTTTAGAAATATTCAAATGAGAAAAAATACTTACTTATGATTGGTTAATTGGTGCAAAATTAATTCATTAAGTGTACAAAGTGAATGCAATATACTAGCCTACAAGAATAATTAAAAAACATTATATAAAATATATTATGTATAAATAGTCATTTATTTGTGCTTTTAGTAATGGAAATTATTGAACAATTATGGGATACTTGTGCATAACTATTGGTAATTTTGAGAATTTTATTAATAAATATATCATATGTCAAGAGTCGTCTCAATTTGTACTTTTAGTAATGACCATTGTTGAATAATTATGGGACATTTGTGTATAACTACCAACAACTTTGAGGTGGTTGCAATGCATGTTTATTGAAGCATCTTTAAGTAGGAATCAAGTTGCACTTTGAAATGACTACTTGTTGACTGTTGTGCATATAACATATTTAACAACATGTGTAGTTTCCACTCACAAGCCAAAACAATAGTTATAAGCAGTTGAGTCGCATATGGAGAATAACAACAAAAAGGTCAAAGTTTTATTTGTTGCTAAGATTTAAAGGCGTACAAAATTAGCTATAACGGTTGCTAGCATGCTTCCTTACAATTGTTTTATGATTTTTTATATATGTTTTTTGTAATCGATATCATTTTTCATCCATTGTGAAGAGGAATTTGTGATTGATATCATTTATCATCCATCACTATGGAGAGAAAAGTGAAAAGTAGAAAGGATGGCGTAATTGTAAAAGAAGTATTGGGAAGAAGGAATTAAAGAACATGGAGTTAGATCTCACAATACTAAAGAAAAAGAAAAGGGAAAACATGTGAGAATCTAATAAATTACAATAAGAGTAATTAAGAAGTCCAAAAAAAAGGATCTAAATTTAAGTAAAGGTAGGTGAATATTGGTGAATAATTTTAAATAAAAACACATACAAAGAGTCCACCTCCAAATGATATGAAAGAAGTTTATAGTAAGTAAGAGGAATGCCAAGGTAGTTATATAAAACAAAAGTAGAAAAAATGAAAACTACTAAGCATAACTAAGATCAGAGAGAAAAACAAATATATAAATGAGATAGAATGAAGATATTTGAAGGAATGAAAGGAGATAATAAAGATATTGGAGGAAAGAAAGGTGAAAATGAAGAATACCAAAAGAAACAATAGAGGAATAAATGATAAGTGATGAGAGAGATTTTCGTAGAGGTGTAGTGAGTGGGAAAACAAGTTGACAAGTCAACCAAGAAGGGAGGAATAAATTTTTAGATGGAGAACCAAGGGGATAAGATAAAGATAAAGAGGGGATCGAATACTTGTGAGAAAATGAAATAAAAAAGAGTAAGTAGAGAGGAAGGCCAATAAATTATGTCACATTAAAATAATATAACATCCTTTTGTCAATTGCTAGGATTGTCATTACACCAAAAGATTGACCCGCTAATGTCTAATATAACCACTAGACTTATAGAAAATATAGGAAGTTGTTAAACCATGTCACAAATCTAATCAAGGATGTTAACCCACTACCAATAATCCCTCTCTCAATGTTACTCATTGTAGCCTACAAAGTATTGAACCTATGACCAAGCTCTGAACTACTTGTTAATTGCTAGTGTCGTCATTACACCAAAAGGTTGACCTATAAATGCCTAATACAACTACTAGACTTGTAAAAATACATAGGAAGCTATTGAACTATGTCACAAATCTAGCAAGCGATGTTGACCTATTGCCAACACATTTATCTTATTTGAGATCAGTTGGGTAACTTCTAATAAGGATAGCCTTGTTAAGCTTTTCTTTTTGAAACAAAAAAATCTCTTTTGTAACCAAACCTTCGATGTCTTTAAGGGAAATGTGTCAGTTGGTAGATTAATAATGCTCTATTAGAGCCAATTTTAAGATGTAGTTATGCTTGATGTTAGTCTTGTGTTCTTTAATCCTATTACTAATGTGTTGAGCCATTTCACCAATCCATGTGGTCCTATAAGAGAAAATCACCTTATAAATCCCCATCTAGAGCTCAAACTACACCATATATTTGATAGTAGGAAGGAGCTTTCTAGTAGTAGAAATTGGTTTGGAAGAACACAATAAGACTTTTCCTAAAGGATTTTTGACATCTTGTTTAAGAGGAAATTGAAAAAGGGGAAAGATTCCTTTCATGAAGATTTTTTGGCATCATATTCAACAAGTAATCAATAAAGGAGAGGATTACAAGCCAAGAACATCAACCACCTCTTGTTTAGTTTTGGGATAAAGTAGATGCATAGCAAGGAAAAGGGTATTAAGAATGCACTAATATCTATTCATGTTCATCTTGAAGATTTGGAAAAGGTGTAGGACTTCTTATCCAATATGACTATGATAAAAAAAAAGAAGTGATAAGATCAAGTCTCTAGTGTTTCAAGATACCCATTTTTGGGAAAATTGATTGTAAGAATAGACATGGAGGTACAACTCAATATGTGTAGATTTTCTATAAACTTTATGACCAAGATGACTTCCTCTTTTTTAAGGATGGGGATATATAAAAAAGGAAACTAGTTTTTGGAATTGATTTCTTTTGTGAACTTTGTGAAATCAATCAAGTTATTTAAGTGGAACATAAAATATTTTCTTAATCAATGTTGTGAGGCCAACATGTATTGATGTTGACAACATATCATAACATAAGATTCTACATTATAAAACATCACATAAGATAATCAAATGTATGCATTGTCAACAACAAACCTTTGCAATTCTGGTTCGTCAAATTGTTACTCGGTCTATATCTGTAGTAGCAACAAAAATTCAACATTAGTCCACATTTGATTATGATCTCTTGTTTGAGTTCAATCTTTTTTCTTCTTCATATGATTATTCTCTCTATTTAGCATATTCTCCCCCTTTCTAGGTTATTGTCCTCTTTGTTTTCAATGTAAAACTTATAAAACCTTGTAATTACCTTTGTACCTTGCATGCACAGATTATATTAGGTTCATTACAGTTAACTTCACAACTTAAGAAATACTCCTAAAGTGTGAACACTTCTTCATCAACTCCATAAAATAGTTCACTCCATTCATGAATTGATGCAGACCTAGTGAATCTTGGATAGAGGTAGGACCCCCAATTTACCTCTTAGATACTCAAAAGCATCCTTAGGCATGGCTTGGTAAATTTATCAGCAATTTGCTCCTTAGATCTTACATACCCAAGCATCACTTGGTTTTCTTGAACTTTCTCTCTTAAGTAATGATACTTGATAGATATGTGCTTTGTCTTTTCATGCATCATTATGTTTTTTGATATATATTTATAGTACTTGTGTTATCGTGCAATAAATAGTGACAAGCCTAGTTACCTCTTCTTTCATCCCTTCAAACAATTGTTTGATCCATACAATATTTGAATAATTGATTGTAGCAGCAACATATCCAACTTTAGTAGTAGATTATGAAATGCAACTTTGTTTCTTATGTATCCATGTAGTCAACTTTTCTCCGTTTTAGTACCCTTATAGTCGAGGGTCGAGGGCCCCCATTTAAATTTTAAAACCAATCACTCTATCTCTGATTTTTGTGTTGAGTATTGGTATGTTCAAAATGGTTCATCTAGTATAAGTGGGTTCATAGGTTCATTGAGCTCAAATATAGCTAGGTTCAATGGTTCAGAGTTCAAGTTTGAAGGCAAGGTTTAGTGGTCTAATATGGTACAGTTGATGTAATTATTTCAAATGGTTTGAACTAGTTCAAAAAAGTTCAATGCAAAAGCTTAAAGGTTCAAAGTGGTACAAAGAAATACTCATATTCAAGCTTGAGTTCAAGTGCAGATTCTTTGATCTAGAGTGGTTGGTATAGATACCTCTAGGTTCCCCCAAATGTATCTAAATGCAATATATTTCAAAGCTCAAGGGTATGTGTAGGATCATGGTCAACCAAACTATGGCCTTAAGTGGTAGTGAAAACCAACAAATCAGGAGTTGACACATAATTTCAAATTGGTTCTGCACTTTATATCAAAAAGTTGTAAGAAAATAATCTATAATAAATTGAATGTAGTTTCTAAACTACTAGGCTTTATTTGGAGAAAAAAAAAATTGATTGGTCAAAAGTTTGGATTTTAATGCAGTACTACAAAAATTTCAGGGCGAAAATAAAAAGTAGGTGTATGTCTGACCACCTTAATCAAAATTAAATGATAATATTTTTTAATATAATTATAGATGTAAAAAGTAGACTCGTGCCTTTTGGGTATTTGTATTCCAAATAAATAATTAAATATGAATTTTCTACTATAACTTTTACAGAATAAAAAAATCCTGTGTCTGACCACCTTAACTAATTGAAAACTTTACCAATTTTTTTTCGTTATACTAGGCGAAGCATAGAATGTGATGCAACTTTTGGATTTCAAAAATGTTATACTATTCGAAAGTTATAGCTATTTTTCAATCAGTATGTCAATCAACACTTTACAATCATCTTTATTAAAAATTAACTAATAAATACTTATCGAACTCAGAATTTGACAACAATTATATCGATGGAATCTTGAGAGTGTTATTAAAAAAAACCCTTTTCATTGTATTGAATTTTGATGAAAATAATATTGTCAAATGGCTACTTGAAGTCTAAATGTCAGTGAAACCTTTCTCAAACACATTTTTTGAGTTGACCAAATAGGTTTGGTAAATACCAAGCCTAATTAGGTACCTAAAAACTCCAAATTTTCCAATTTTTGAAATTTTGGAGGGAAACCACCCATATTGGAAATTTCAAGGAGGGAAATGACTCATATTAGAGGGAAAGCAAAATTTGGGAAATGTGGGCATTATTATTATTACATATGATAATGATTATTATTAATAACTATTATTATTATATATGATTATGGTTATGATTATGATTATTATTACTACATATGATTATGATTTTTATTATTAACTATTAATATTATGTATAGTAATATTATTTTTTTGTATAGTAATATTATATTATTATATATAGTAATATATATGATTATTATTAAATATAATATAGTAATATAGTAATATAGTAATATATATATATATATATATATATATATATATATATATATATATATATATATATATATATATATATATATAATAATTATTATAACTAAATATAATATAGTAATATATATATATATATATATGATAATTATTATTATTAAATATATAGTAATATTATATGATTATTATTATATATAGTAATATATATTGTTATTATTATTATTAAATATAATATAGTAATATAAATTATTATTTTTGTTATATAATCTAGTAACATATTATTATTATATTAAAATATACAATATTATATTATTATTAAATATAATATTGTCATGAAATGCATCAAAAGGGGTCATAGGTTAACCTATGACCCCTTATGATGCATTTCATGACAACATATGTATGTAGGGGCCATAAAACCCCAGAGACCCATTTGGAATACGTCGAAAGGGGTCATAGGTTTAGACAACGTCAAAAGGGTTCGTCAAAAGGGGTCATAAGTTAACCTATGACCCCTTTCGACGCATTAGAACCAACCAAATGGGCCCCTAGGGACATATGTTGTCATGAAATGCGTCGAAAGGGGTCATGGGTTAACCTATGACACCTTTTGATGCATTGGAACCAACCAAATTGGTCCCTAGGGGTCCTAGGCCCCCTAGGGACATATGTTGTCATGAAATGCGACATAACCTATGACCCTTTTTGATGCATTTGAACCAACCAAATGGGTCCTTAGGGTCCTTAGGGCCCCTAGGGACATATGTTGTCATGAAATGTGTCGAAAGGCATTGAAACCAACCAAATTGGTCCCTAGGGGTCCTAGGGCCCCTAGGGACATATGTTGTCATGAAATGCATCAAAAGGGGTCATAGGTTAACCTGTAACCCCTTTTGATAGATTGGAACCAACCAAATTAGTCCCTAGGGGCCCTAGACATATGTTGTCACGAAATGCGTTAAATGGGGTCATAGGTTTAAGTGCATTTGAACCAACCAAATGCGTCCCTAGGGGCCCTAGGGACATATTTTGTCATGAAATGCATTGAAAGGGGTCATAGGTTAATCTATGACCCCTTTCAATCCATTGGAACCAACCAAATTGTTCCCTAGGAGCCCTAGGGCCACTAGGGACATATGTTGTCATGAAATACATCGATTGATGCATTAGAACCAACCAAATCAGTGTATGTTGTCATGAAATGTGTCAAAAGGGGTCATAGGTTGCCCCTAGGGACATATGTTGTCATGGAATGCGTCGAAAGGGATCATATGTTAACCAATGACCCCTTTCAACGTATTTGAACCAACTAAATTTGATGCATTTCATGACAACATCTGTCCATAGGGGCCCTAGGACCCCTAGGGACCGATTTGGTTGGTTTGAATATGAACCAACCAAATTGGTCCCTAGGGTTCTAGGGCCCCTAAGGACATATGTTGTCATGAAATGTGTCAAAAGGGGTCATAGGTTAACCTATGACCCCTTTTGACGCATTAGAACCAACCAAATTGGTCCCTAATAGCCCTAAGGCCCCTAGGAACATATGTTGTCATGAAATGACTTGAAAGGGGACATAGGTTAACCTATGACCCCTTTCGATGCATTTGAACCAACCAAATGGGTCCCTAGGGGCCCTAGGGCCCCTAGGGACATATTTTGTCGTGAAATGCGTCGAAAGGGGTCACCTATGACCTCTTTTGATGCATTTGACCCAACCAAATGGGTCCCCTAGGCCCCCTAAGGACATATGTTGTCATGAAAAGCATTGAAAGGGCTCATAGGTTAACCTATGACCCCTTTCAACCAACCAAATTGGTCCCTAGGGGTCCTAGGGTCCCTAGGGACATATATTGTCATGAAATGCATCAAAAGGGGTCATAGTTTAACTTATGACCCTTTTCGATGCATTGGAACCAACTAAATTGATCCTTAGGGGCCCTAGGGACATATGTTGTCATAAAATGCGTTGAAAGGGTTCGACGCATTTGAACCAACCAAATGGGTCCCTAGGGCCCCTATGGACATATGTTGTCATGAAATACATTGAAAGGGGTCCTAGTTTAACCTATGACCCCTTTCGACACATTGGAACCAACCAAATGGGCCCTTATGGGACATATTTTGTTATGAAATGCGTCAATAGGGGTCATAGGTTAACCTATGACTCCTTTCAACACCAAATCGGTCCCTAGGGGCCCTAGGGTCCCTAGGGACATATGTTGTCATGAAATGCATCAAAAGGGGTCATAGGTTAGCCCACGACCCCTTTCAATGCATTAGAACCAACCAAATCGGTCCCTATGGGTCTTAGGGTCCCTAGAGACATATCTTATCATGAAATACATTGAAAAGGGTCATAGGTTAACCTATGACCCCTTTTGATGCATTGGAACCAACCAAATTGGTCCTTAGGGGCCCCAGGGCAACTAGGGACATATGTTGTCATAAAATGAGTCAAAAGGGGTCATGGGTTAACCTATGACCCCTTTCAACGCATTGGAACCAACCAAATCGATTCCTAGGGACCCTAGGGCCCCTAGGGACATGTTGTCATGAAATGCATCGAAAGGGGTCATAGGTTAACCTATGACCCCTTTCGACACATTTGAAACCTATGACCCCTTTCGACACATTTGAACGAACCAAATGGGTCCCTAGGGGCCCTAGGGCCCCTAGGAACATATGTTGTCATGAAATGTGTCGAAAGGAGTCATAAGTTAACCTATGACCCATTTTGACGTGTTGGAACCAACCAAATTGGTCCCTAGGGGTCCTAGGGCCCTTAGGGACATATGTTGTCATGAAATGCATTGAAAGGGGTCATAGGTTACAAATTGGAACCAACCAAATCGGTCCCTAGGGGCCCTAAGGCCCCTAGGGGCATATGTTGTCATGAAATGCATTAAAAGGGGTCATAGGTTAACCTATGACCCCTTTCGATGCGTTTCAATCGACCAAATGGGTCCCTAGGGGCCCTAGGGCCCTTAGGGACTTATGTTGTCATGAAATGCATCAAAAATGGTCATAATTTAACCTATAACCCCTTTCGATGCATTAGAACCAACCAAATCGATCCCTAGGGTTCCTAGGGTCCCTAGGGACATATGTTGTCATGAAATGCATCGAAAGGGGTCATAGGTCCTTTTGACATATTGGAACCAATCAAATCGGTCCCTAAGGCCCCTAGGGACATATGTTGTCATGAAATTACTATATTATATTTAATAATAATAGTAAAAATCATAATAATATAATATAATAATCATATATATTAATATATTATATTTATAGGACATAATAATAATAACAATAATAATGTATATATATTACTATATTATATTTAATAATTATAGTAAAAATCATAATAATAATAACAACATATATTACTATATTATATTTAATAATAATAGTAAAAATGATATTAATATAATATAATAATCATATATATATATATATATAATATTTATAGGTCATAATAATAATAACAGTAACAATATATATTACTATATTATATTTAATATAATAAGCAAAATCATAATAATATAATATATTAATCGAATATAATAATAATCATACATAATAATAATCATATATAATATTAATCATATATAATAATCAAATTTGTTCACTTCCCTCCAAAATTTGGGCATCCATTTTGGGTACCCGATATCCAATTTGGAATTGGATACCCAATATGAGATCAAGTACCCAAAAAATTGGCATGCTTTTCCCAACATATTCCCTGTCATTGCAGACTCCACAATAACATTTTTTGTGGGTCATTTTCATAGATTTGAAGAAAACTAAGTTTTTGGGGGCCCATACGATCGAAAAAGGTTCTACAATATATGATTAGGTGTTCGATATTATTTTTTGAATGGGGAGCAGTAGTCGTCGAAAGGCTAAATGCAAAATGAAGGTATCAAATGAAGGCATTGTAGCATATAGGGAAATGAACAAACTAAATCACTGAAGGAAGAGACAAGGTATGTTAAATGTGAGTCAAGTTGACGATGTATTGATCGAAGATGAAATCATAGAGTCAGACAATAAATATGTGCAATTGGGAAATGAAATGTACCAATTGATAACGATAATGCCAAGATTGAAAATTTAAAGAATGAAAATTTGGAGAATGGAATGCTACTAGGTCATAATGTAAATTGCATGATTGACCATGTCAAAAATGACAATGCACAGGAACGTTACATATCTCCTAATTATAATCGAGATACAGGTTCTAGAACACCAAAATGGATAATTGAAATTGATGAAACAATTATTACCAATTTGGAAGGGAAAAAATTAGAAATAACCATTTAGTTATGGGCTTTAAGACTATATAGGATGTTTTTCGACAACAAGATAGTGGTGGAGCAGTGTCAACTCTTTAATGCACTTATTAAAGATGCAAAAGATGAGACCTATGCTTTCTAAATTGAAGATTCCTGTTAATAAAAAATTGGAAAGAAATGTGATTATTGTGAAGAATCTTTTTAGTGCTCTCAATAGCATTGGGAAAAATAGCAGGGAAAAGGATAAGAGAGCTGCTCGAAGGGTCATTACAACCTCTTTGGTAAGTCATCATTTGATAAAGGGTAGATATATGAGACAAACTTGTATTGATTTGAACCTAAATCGTACTACTTTGAGAACAACACTTAATAGACGAGAGAGAATTGATGATCCTCTTAAAAATGGAACGTGAGCTTTTGGTGGGAGACTTCCAGGTTTTGATAAGAAGCTATCCAATGATGTGAAGGAAGAAATTACATAATTTTGACACTCTAGCTCAAGAGTATCACCCAATGCTAAAGATGAGTTAAAGTTGAGAATTAGCATCAGAGACTACACACCACATCCTAAACATTATTTGGAGGTAAGTCAAACTATGTTGTTCAAACAATTTAGAGAGAGTAATCCAAGATTTCATATATCACAAAGGGCTTTTGAATCTTTGAAGCCATTTTACTGTGTGCCACTTAAAATTCAATATGCACCATGAACTATTATGCTCCATCCATTCTACTTTTCATAGTAAAGAAATGTTGGAGAATAGTGGTGCTAGTGGTCTTCCAAAATCATCAAGAGTTTTGCTAGATTAATTTTTATGTCATAGAGTTGATAGTTGTTTCTTTTATAGAAATGCTTGCTTAAATGAAAAGTGTTCAGAATGTGGTGGCTTATCCAAGTTTGACACATGTTTCCATGAGGGGTGTGAACAAGATCTTGGGAAGAAAATAGTAAAAAAAATGGTATATGAAATGGTGAAATACACATTGAAGAGTGGGGAGAGGGCTCTAGATGTGAATTGGTTGCAAAAGAAATTAGTGTGGCTAGTTTTATTTCAGATTTCAAGACAAATCTTTTCTACAAGTATGCAAGACATAGTTACAGGTCTCATTGGTTGGATCAACAATTTAGAATGCGTAAGGAGACTTTTCCCATTGGTACTATTATATTAGTTGTTGACTTTTTTGAGAACTACAAATTGCAACTTCAAATTGAGACACAATCTCGGTATTACAACTCCATTTAGATTGTTATTTTTGTCCACATAACATATAGACATGCCCCTGATGGTGCGGAAGATGATTAGAAGATTATTAGAGAGTGCCATTTTTATATGAGTGATGATAGATCTCACTCTCATGAGTTTGTGCAACATTGTTTCAAAAATTATTTTGATTTCTTACAGGAGCATGCAATTGCTATGGATAGACATATCATTTGGTTAGATATTTGTACAAGTTGATTCAAGAATGCTCACATGTTTTATTAGTTGTGTAGGATGCATGTAGAGAGGGGGGTGCCTCATATTTGGAGTTTTTTTGAGTCTCGCAATGGGAAAGGGGAACATGATGGAGCAGGGGCATGTGTGAAGAGAGCTCTAGTTAAGGAACAACTAAAGATTTCAGAAGTAGAGCTTCTTGATGCTCGTAGTATTGTTGATTGGTGTAGTTCAACATTATCACAGAGGAGGACTCTTGATTCAGTAGTATGTAGATTCTTTTGGTTGGTTGAGGAAGGGTCCATAGGTGATAGATCAAATTGTACTATAGTGAGAGACTCATAAAACATACATTCATTCTAGAGCTCTGATTCTAGTACATGGACCATTTGGACACGACAACTAGCTTGCTTTTGTCCTAGTTATTTTCAGTGTGATTGGGATCACTGTGAGTTGAGTGAGTGGGTGGACACATGGGCTCCACATTATCTTACTCCATTGTCTATCTTACCCTCTATCAAAAATGATGACATGGAAAGTTCACTTGAGCATAACCATCTATCAGATCTTCTTCAGCCAAGACATGTCTTTGCATTGGTCGCACCATAGGGGAATGATGAGAAATTAGATTATTGGTTAGCAGGTTTTGTAAGAGGTATACAAAAGCTTGCACAACCGATCACAGATGATGATGGATTCACATATCCTATTGGTTTAGTGGTTGTTGCTGGAACATGGTTGCGGACATACATGCTTAGAAAGAATGAAATTCTTGCATTCGAAGACTATCAAAAGCACAAAAAAGTTATCATATATTTGCATCTTATTATAGCAACAAATGTAAAGTTGTTAAAGCATCAAGGAAGACCAAAAGTAAAAGAACTTTTTACTATTACTAATGCCGATCATGAAGCCCTATTGGAGATCGTAAAACAGAGAGAGGACCCTACTGGAACACTCAACTAGGTATATTTAATTCTTATGTTATTTTGTTCATAATGATTTTATGAACCAATTATTATCTTGTTTAATACAATAAGTTACTAATATTTTTTATGATATTGGAATGTAGGTACATCATGAAGAGTAGTCATGCATGAAGATAAAAAACTAAATGAGGAGTAGAATGAAGAAAAATCTATTCTATTTTTGACACTACAATTTTGGGTAGTTGTGTATTGATGTAATAATGATGAAACACTTGAAATATTGGAAATGTAAACTTGTTGATTTAATGTAAGAAACAAAGATGATTTTACTTAATGCAGTTCATGTGCAGGGACCTAAAAAATGATGATTTTAATACATAATAACACCAAAATTGCACTATGCCCAATGCCAAAAACTTGAGAGGTAAAAAATAATGTTTTTACTTAATACTAACCCTAGTGACACCCTTGTTCCAACCGTAGAGATCCTCCATCGGTCACGGTCACCCCATACCAAAGAGTCTTCAAGGTGCTCTAAGTGTGTGTCGAGGTCGATCTTTCGAGAGTCGTAACTCGAAGCTCATGAGGGCTATTGATGAAATGTTGAATGCTACATGAAGGCCATGCTGAGGTCTAAAATAACTTGTCTCATTTTTGAGAGATCACATTCCATTTGGATTAGGCATAGCGATCTCGCTCGATGCCAAAACTCATAGTGTGCCTCAGTTCATAGGTGTATCACAGTGTAACTTTGAAACTACTGATCTTGGCATAGAATCATCAGTGCCATTAGCTCCATATGGGTGGGTAAACCTTATTGACACCCTTTTTTTGACTGCGGAGAGCCTCCATGGTCCGCAGCCACCCCATACCGAAGAGTTTCCAAGGTGCTCTAAGTGTGTGTCAAGGTCGATCTTTCGAGGGTCATAACTCAGAGCTCATGGGGGCTATTGATGAAATGTTGAATGCTACAAGATGGTCATGTCAAGGCCTAAAATAACCTATCTCATTTTTGAGAGATCACATTCCATTCGGATTCAGTACAACAATCTCGCTCGATGCCAAAACTTGCAGTGTGCCTCAGTTCGTAGGTGCATCACAGTGTAACTTTGAAACTGTTGATCTTGGCATCAAATCATTAGTGCCATTAGCTCTGGATGAACAGGTGAATCCTACTGACGCCCTTGTTCTAGCTGCAGAGAGCCTCCATCGTTCATGGCCACCCCGTATCAAAGAGTCTCCAAGGTGCTCTAAGTATGTGTCGAGGTCGATCTTCTGAGGGTCGTAACTTGAATCTTGTGAGGGCTATTGATGAAATGTTGAGTGCTACATGGAATTCATGCTGAGGCATAAAATAACGTGTCTCATTTTTGAGAGATCACATTCCATTTGGATTCGACACAGTGATCTCGCTCGATGCCAAAACTCATAGTGTGCCTCAGTTCATAGGTGCATCACAACGTAACTTTGAAATCGCTAATCTTGGCATCAAATCGTCAATGCCATTAACTCCAAATGGGTGGGTGAACCCTACTAACACCCTTGTTCCAACTGCAAAGAGCCTCTATCATCTGTGGCCACCTCGTATCGAAGAGTCTCCAAGGTGCTCTAAGTGTGTGTCGAGGTCGATCTTCTAAGGGTTGTAACTTAGAGCTCGTAGGAGCTATCAATGAAATGTCAAATTCTATAAGACGGTCATGCCAATGCCTAAAATAATGTGTCTCATTTTTGAGAGATCACATTTCATTTGGATTCAGCACAACGATCTTGCTCGATGCCAAAACTTGCAGTGTGCCTCAATTCAAAGGTGCATCACAACGTAACTTTGAAACTGCTAATCTTGGCATCAAATCGTCATCACCATTGGCTTCAAATGGGTGGGTGAACCCTAGTGACACCCTTGTTCTAGCTGTAGAGAGCCTCCATCGTCCACGACCACCCCGTATCGAAGAGTTTCCAAGGTGCTCTAAGTACGTGTCGAGGTCGATCTTTCGAGGGTTGTAACTCAAAGCTCATGGGGGATATCAATGAAACATCAAATGCTACAAGATGGTCATGCCGAGGCCTAAAATAACCTATCTCATTTTTGAGGGATCACATTGTGTTTGGATTTAGCACAGTGATCTTGCTTGATGCCAAAAATCACAGTGTGCCTCAGTTCATAGGTGCATCACAACATAACTTTGAAATCGTTGGTCTTCGCATTGAATCATCAATGCCATTAGTTCTGGATGGGTGGGTGAACCCTATTAGCACCCTTGTTCCAGTCGTGGAGAGCCTCCATCATCCACGACCACCGTGTATCGAAGAGTCTCCAAGGTGCTCTAAGTGCGTGTTGAGGTTAATCTTTCGAGGGTCGTAACTCAGAGCTCGTTGGGGCTATCGATGAAATACAGAATTCTATAGGATGGTCATGCCAAGGCCTAAAATAACTTCTCTCATTTTTGAGAGATTACATTCCTTTTGGATTTGACACATCGATCTTGCTTGATACCAAAACTCACAATGTGCCTTAGTTCATAGGTGCATTATAGCGTAACTTTGAAACTGTTGACCTTAGCATCAAATTGTCAGCGCCATTAGCTCTGGATGGATAGGTGAACTCTATTGACACCCTTGTTTTGGTTGTAGAGAGCCTCCATCATCTACGACCACCCTGGTACAGGAGCACCTAGGTAGTCTAGTTTGTGCCTAGTGCTTGTTTCTTATCATTTTGGCTTGTAGTTATGCTAGCTACATCACTAGTGGTTTAATAAAACCTATTAAGTCCTTAGGTAAGGATAACTTAGTTGCTAAGTGGATTTTTGCTCCTAAGTTGTTATGCCTATAAGTTGCTCAATAGGGGTTAGGTTGACCAAAGTGGTAGAAAAGTTGACCAAGGGTCCAAAACCATCTTGGAATGTCTAAATAAACTTAATAGGACCCCTTACCAATTTTGGTGAACTCATCTAATTAAGAATTTTAAGTTATAGCAAAAATTGCTCAAAATTGCAAAAGTTGTAAAATTGCAATTTTGCAACTTTTTCTTGCAAAGTTGAAAATGAGTGCAAAGAGTTAGTTAGGGGTTTGAGCATGGTCATACAAGGTTGGAAACACCTATATAAGGTGTGAAATGACCTTGCTATGACTGTGATTTTAATGTGCTAACAACAACATCTAGTTGAAATTTGTTTGAGATATTGATTTTTAGTTATTGTAGAGTTGTTGGTTGATCCAAACTCATACATATCAATATCCTGATGCTGATGGAAGCCTTGAATCTTTCTTGCATTGCCAAAATGTCATGTGGGTTTGGTAAGCTGAATGTGTAGTAAAGTCTCATAATAGCACTTGTTCTCATTTTTCTTTGTAAAGTTGATGTACCAGGGTGAAGGAGGTGGATCTTTGTTGGATCTAAAGTGGAAGAAGCAAGAAGCAAACACAAGGTCTTGAATTTGACCTTTGGAAGTCCTAAGAAGGACTAGTCAGTGTGAGAAAGCCTTGTAGTACATCACACCCTGTACTAAAGAGTCTTCAAAGTGCTCTAAGTGCATCTCAAGGTTGATCTTTTTAGGGTCATAACTAAGAAGTTGTGGGGGCTATCAATGAAACGTCAAATGCTATAAGAAGGTCATGTCAAGGCCTACAATAACCTATCTCATTTCCAAGGTGTTGTAAGTGTGTTTGAGTGGGTAAATCATAGAGACATATTAAGGGATTACAGAGATTATTTCAAATTAAACATATATATGATAGCATTTCAAATTAAACATTCCATTAAAATTTGATAATAAAGGTTGTTAAAATGTTATTCAAAAATTATTGCATTTGAATCGAATATAACAAACATGATCAAAATGAATAATATTCCATAAACATGAACAATACACATGATCTATGATAAATTGAACAATACTATACTAAATTAATATGTATATCAAAATATATAAATGACAAAAATATATATCAAAATACATGTATCCATAGACAAATTACACAAATATATATCAAAGTTCATGTATCCATAGACAAATTACATAAATATATATCAAAATACATAGATCCATAGACAAAATGTGGTTGATTATGCCATCAGAATGTGTATAATATCAATGTTTCTGTAAACAATGTGGCATATGCCATCTCAAAATGTCTCATGACATATCCTATGACAACTATACTATCCTAAGCTACTGGTGGATGATCAAAAGCAACCTCTTCACTGCATTAGGTGGATCAGATGCCTCCTACATAAACAAAAAAGGAAAAACCAAAGTTAGACTACTAAATTTATATGATTCTATGTATCTAACATTGTATTACTCAAATGCATAATGATATTTCTTTTAATGAAGATTTATAGTATTAAACTTTCATCATAAATACCTCTCTTGTCGACCTCTTATGCTGGTCAGGAGTCCTCTCATATGTCCTCGACAATGCTTGAATCTTGTTGATTGTGGCATGTGTATGTTTGTCATGTCCCCTTTTCAAATAATTAAAAAATAATAATCTTTGCTAAGACAGGCAAGCCCAAGAAAGTGAAGTTTCAGAAAAAGGGAGTTAATCTTTGGAAACCGTTGGACTAATAAATGATAATTATTATTAAAATATGTTTCATTAACCTCTCTTGGACGTGAGTTACAGTTATGCCCTTTTTAAAGAGGTTTGGAGGCATTTTGGGGGGGATTCCAGACTTGATTTTCGCTCATTCTTTGTTATTCTTCAGAGGCTGCCAAACCTATGGAGAAGGAGACCCAAGAACGGGAGTTTGCAGGTTTCCAGGGAGACCCAAGAATGGGAGTTTGCAGGTTTCCAGGAAGGCTAAGGATGGGAGTTTGAAGCCATTCCATGTGCATGCTCATACAGAGTTTGCCTTTGTGCTGAACAATGTAGATTTGTGGGTTTTTGGGTGTGTTTTTTTGCATGAGTTTGGTGTTTTCAGTTGAACACTTCATGTCTGAATAGTTGGTTGAGCACCACCGTATAATGAATGACATGTTATCTGACCCAGCTAAGGTGGATAAGTTGACTGGATTTCTATTTGGCATATTTTCTCACAGGACAGATGACACAATTCCCAAGAAGTTGCATGAGGAGTTTGAAAAACTAGCTGATAGCCAGGTAGAGGTCTTAGATTCTACTTTGCCACAGGAGGTGGTGGGAAAGGATATTACACAGATTGATAGTAACGGTCAACTTGATACTCAGATTGAGACAATTGTTTACAGGTCGTCAAAGGGTGATGCCACAGGTATTCAGGATGGTATAGTTACAACAGGCAGTGACTACAGTGTAGTGGGTTCAGATGATGATTATGAGGATGTTGTTGTGCAGGATGGTGAGATACCTAGTAGAGATGAGCAGACATTGAGCATTCATGACTTTGCTGAGAAAGAGTACCAGGCACAGTTAGATGCTTCATCACATGAGGTTGAGGCAGGTAGTACTTCACATGATTTATCCCGCCAGCTGAAGGTGAGTGAAGATAGTATTGTGACTTCATTACCTCATCATGACAGGTATGTGGAGTTAGTTGGTATTGGTCATATTACTCAGGTGAGGAGTTTGCTTGAGTTACCAGTTGATTCTAGTTTACGGATATGGACTCGAGATTGTTATATTGGTGTTTGGGATTCAGTTGACTGGAGATCTTTAACACTTTTTGGTAGCAGTGTTTGTTTGGGTGCTATCATGGATTTGATTAGCAGATTACACGGCATTGTCTTTTCTTGTGCCAGTATCTTGTCTGATGTTGGTATTAGTTTTTATACACCGATGTTGGGCTTTGTTCATATATCCAGTCGACCATACTTGCTGGAATGTGTTCATGATCTTTCATATTTGGCAGTGTGTACAGATGAGTCCCAGGATCATATTGGCATTGATGACATCCAGGAGGATGTAGTGGGCAATTTTGAAGACTTAGTTTCTTTGGGTACAGAGGAGTTGGACAGCAGTGCTATAGTTTTTGATACTTTGTATGTTGATATGAGCTTTAGAGTTGATTCACAGGACATGGATGGTAATACTCTAGAGACTAGTAACTTTGAGGATACTCCTTTAGACAGTGCATCAAAGGAGGTTTGTAGGAGACAGTCAAGCCAATGCCATCATGTGTCTAATCAGTTGAGAGTTAGTGACCGAGACATTGCTATCACTTGCCAACATTTTGATGCTGCTCGTCAGTTATTAGCAGTTTATGGATGGGGTTCTCCTACTAGTGATGAGCAGGAAGGAAGTTATTTTTCCTTGACAGAGATCCACTCTTTATGGGAGGCTATTCAGATTTTGAGACAGAATTATATGCAGTTGGTAGCTGACAGAGATTATCTTATGGAGTGGGGTAGTACAGCATATGATACATTGTTGGCCAAGGAAGATGAGGTGAGTGAGCTTACTGAGCAACTTGAGGTGACTTCTGAGATTCTTGAGAGTACACAGTTGGCTTTCAAGGAGTCACAGTTTCATTTGGCTAAGGTGACCATGGAGTTAGAGCGACTACAGTCTTTATCTAATTCTATACAGTCACAAGCTATGGTGTTTGGTGATTCGAGGATGTCCATGGCTGAGATTGTCAGAGACAGTGGAGATGGGGATGCATCCATCCTTGATACTAACATTGGCATATCAGGTTCATTCCCACTAGAGTCAGGTTTAGTTGAGTTGGGTATTGTAGCAGATTATTGTATGCTTGACAGGGTGGTGGCCTCTAGTACTGAAGGCACAGAGACTAGAGATGTATCAAAGGTCATGTGTGATGTTGGTGAGTCGACAGTTGGCATGGTTCCTGCTAGTAATACTACTCCCTTGGTGATATCTTTGGAGGTAGTAGTCAGTTCCAACATGGTTGATGATCAATTGCAGTTAGTTTCATCTGGATTACAGCCTGAGCCACTGACTGAGATTGGCGCATTCTATCAGCATTACACTGTGAGGTACGCTCATCAATTTACCTTTGATGACCATGTTGATGAGATTATGATACAGAGATGTACTTTGGTTCCTAGTGCTTATCATCAGTTATGGAATAGTTTGATGCCTCGAGATGAGAGTTGTGATGGGCACGACATGGCGATAGGTTTTGTAGTTGATAGCTTGATAATACATGACTTAGAGCAGGAGTTTTGGAGTGATGCTTCAGCAAGTGTTGTTATTGATTCTACTCCTTTGGCTATGACATCTCCTAACTTAGCTAGTGATTAGTCACAGTGGGTTGTATCACTTGTTCATGGTGAGCTGTTGACTGAGGTTGGTTTTTTTAATCAACATTATATTGCAGGGTATGTACATCAGTTAACAATTGATCCTTATGCTGAGGAGTTGATGGCAGGAAAATTTGGTTTGGGTTCCATTTCTTGTTGTTTATCTTGTGATGGCTTTTCACCATCAGGGGTGCATGGGAGTTATGGTTATGAGACAGTGGCCAATAATCTACAGAGTTGTGTTGACTGCAGGAGTTGTACAGTGTGTGGATTCTCCATACTTGGTATAGTTTCATTTGAGAGCATTCACCATTGTTGCAGAGTTGGATTGTACATTCCATATAGGCCAGTGGAATGCATTGATGGTATTTACTATGTTGGTAGTCCACTTTACTTGGGTTTTGATATTCTAAGAGTTTGTGTCTCATGGGTTTTTGACTGTGGTAATGGTGATTTTGGAGTTTGGTTGAGCTATAATTGCCAATTTGATTATGGATTCCTCTTGGTCATATTGCAGAGGATCTTGCAGGAGTCTGTGTTAATTGGTAGTAGTATAGTTCATGACTACATTTGGGATCCAGGAGGATTGATTGGTTTATTGTTCAGCCATTGCTTGAGGACAAGCAATGTTTGGGAGGGGAGGACTTGTCATGTCCCCTTTTCAAATAATTAAAAAATAATAATCTTTGCTAAGACAGGCAAGCCCAAGAAAGTGAAGTTTCGGAAAAAGGGAGTTAATCTTTGGAAACCGTTGGACTAATAAATGATAATTATTATTAAAATATGTTTCATTAACCTCTCTTGGACGTGAGTTACAGTTATGCCCTTTTTAAAGAGGTTTGGAGGCATTTTGGGGGGGATTCCAGACTTGATTTTCGCTCATTCTTTGTTATTCTTCAGAGGCTGCCAAACCTATGGAGAAGGAGACCCAAGAACGGGAGTTTGCAGGTTTCCAGGGAGACCCAAGAATGGGAGTTTGCAGGTTTCCAGGAAGGCTAAGGATGGGATTTTGAAGCCATTCCATGTGCATGCTCATACAGAGTTTGCCTTTGTGCTGAACAGTGTAGATTTGTGGGTTTTTGGGTGTGTTTTTTTGCATGAGTTTGGTGTTTTCAGTTGAACACTTCATATCAGTTTTGGTTGCTGCTATATTTCAGAATTTAAGCTGTTAAAATAGAGCTGAATATATGTATTGGGACGTGATTAAACTTCTGAGATAGTTTATTAGTGTTTTTGTGGTGTTTCCGGGCATTTTGTGTTAATTTCGGGAGCCCGATGAGCATAGTTTTTGTCCTACATTTGTGAGCTGTTGTGTAAAGGCTATATAGATCTGGAAATGTCATTTTGTAGGCTGTTATGCTGCTAAACTTTCTGTAAAAATTTCCACTTTCAGATTTATTAATAACAGGTGAAGCTGTGAAGCTTTTTGGCACTATTTTCGGCATACCCGATTTGGGGTTTCTTGAGAAATTTGGTGGATCTTTGTGATAGCAGTTGTTTGATTTTGAAAATCTGATTAGAGGTGTGAAATACCATATCAAATCAGAAAAGGGGACATTTCAATGTTCAAGTATGTTTGTCAGATGAATCTACAACTTAAACTATAACATTATAATTCATAACATGCTAAATTTATAACATATAATCAAGGATTCAAACTACAACTTACTTATGTCGACTCTTTCTCTAGATATAATGGTTGTGTCAGCAAAGATACAAAACTCTGACATCCAACCTCCTATGCACTAAGTGTTTCCTACGAGATACAAAATGCTAGTTGTTAATATCACAGAAATCAGTTTTGAATTTATTTATGAAAATAAGAAAATAAATAAATAAATGATACTTATACATATGATGGGGTTCTCAGTGCGAATGGAAATGCCAAAGCATCTACGTGGAATCTTCTTGGACACATCACTAGTAGCCACGTCCTATACAATAAAGAATGTAATTAAATTTCATTACCACAAACATTTTACAAGAATGCATTGATATTTAATCAAATAAAATGCACCTAATTACCTTTCCCTTGTCAATCGGTCATGCCTCATCCCCAGTACTTTGCCCCCCACTGATAGGTGATACCTACAAGAGAAAAGAAAGATTAGAAACCATATATGCTACAATATCAAATAGAAAAAACAATGAGAACACAACATAATGTACCGTAGATGTCTCAAAGCCAAATGAAATAACCAAGAGCATGACATTATCAACCTGTCTAAGCTCCTCCTCAGTCATCAATTAAACATGAATGAAGATCACATACATGTATAAGTTAGTATGGGTAAAAAATTAAAATTACTCTATTATAAAGATTAACTTTAAATTGCATACATTGTAACAAAAAAATGTATACACGTACGACACAAAAGGAGTCCATGACTCTGTATGCCACTCCTCTATCATGTCAGGGTGCATAGCCTCTGTACGATATGGTGTATCCTCCTCAAATACAAACTGATACTCAGAAAGATCACCTATGGGGCCTAGACAAATATTCTTGCATGTTATCAAAGTATGGGGCACACAAACATGTGATAAGCTTGTCAATGATGAACTCGTGTCAGCATCGTCAACACAGGGAGGCAACACTGACCTAGCTTGGGATATCAACAAACTACTCAATCTATGGATGGCTCTAATAGTCTGAGAGCTAGCCTCTATAATGATATTAGGATGTTGCACTTGAGGAGGGGGGGAGACATTAGTAGGGGGGAAGAAAGTGTCAGCTGTCTTCCATTGGGCAAAGGGTCTATCCTGAGGAGTTCCCCCTCCTACACCCATGTTGAGCTTCATGCTCCAATAGTTCATCTTGAGACCCAACACAAATTTTGCATACAATTTTCTAAGGAAATAAGATGGCACCTCTAAATTGTTGTGTGGAGGAATGTTAAAAACCATCCAACAACGATCCCAAAAGTTCACATGCATAGCCTCATTTGTGCACCATTTAATTGATAGTTTGGGCCTTGTACATTCAACTTGTTTATCGGTTTCTGGGTCCGCAAAAAGGCTAACCAAATCATCTTTACTTATATTTAGGGCCGAAACCTCATCAAAGTCCAACCCATCATCAAGCTCATTATGCATTTGGTCACGCTAGCGAAGAACAACATTTTGTTCATTAGTAAGTGTTTCAATATTATCCACTATGGTGTTTAACATGGATAACATGAGAGCCAATATGGGTATAGTATTATATGTCGTTCGCAAAACCCTCAATTCAGCGAGATTTTCAAATATCAAATCTTCAATTCGAGGAGGATTTTGAGGGGGTAGGGGATTGTTTGGTGGACAGTTTTGAGGGGGTACTGGATCATTTGGTGGAGGGTTATGAGGAACATTATTTCTTGCCTCAATATCATCATTTCGGTCACCCATACCTATTAATTTGCAAAACATAATTTCTATTAAAAAATCCTAAATTTCAACAATTTCTATTAAAAAAACCTAATTTTAACAAATTCAATTAAAAATAACTAATTTCTAATAAGATTCATTCAAAACATTAAAAAAAACATAGAAAAATTACTAATATCATATACCCGTTCTGAGATCCGATACCGAAATAGAGGGAACTCTCAAACACAAAGCAAACACAATGTGAAAAGAGCCCTCGGGTTTTTTTATTTAAAGTGAATGCAACAGGTTTTGGGTATCCAATTTCATATCGGATACCCGATAAGGCTTGGTCCTAACTTTTGAGCTTTGGTATCAATATAGGTGAAAAAAAAATAGAGCAAATTTTGAAACGCTTTTAGACATTTTCAAACTCTATTTTTTTCACATCGCCACTTTTTGGCACACCATGATCTTGCACATACCCTCAAGTTAAAGGTTCTAGAAGTACATATCCAATTCAAGACTTGGTTCAAAGTTCAAATACTCATAGTTCAAAATTCGCAGCCACTAATTCAAAAATGTTGGTTCATAATAGCTTGGTAGAAGGTTCAGATGTGCAATTCAAAGGTTCAGGCTTCTAGATTCAATGGAGAAAATCAAAAGTACAACTTTAGTGGTTGAAGATCATTCATAAAACATTTTGATAGACATGGTGGGAATTCTAGTCAATTTGACATGCTCAACTAGTTTGCAAGGTTTGTTGAATTAAGAGATTTGACACAATAAAAGAAGAGGCCCCCGAACCAGAGGGAGACATATTACAAGATGAGATAATGATATTACATTGGCATACACACAACATTTTCATTGCAAACCCCTTATATTGTTCAAACATATATGTTTTACTAAGATAAAAACTTAATAAGGGTCCTTGACACTTATGTTGGACTGCCAGGGTGAAGAAGATATAACATGAAGAGGCTTGGTGGCAATGCAATTTGAAGTCAGACCACTCAATTCTAATGTGGCCATATAAGCACTATTAGTTCATCATAAACATCCAGGAATAATTTAAGAAATAATCTTGGGACAACAACAAAAATCTAGCTTTTCATCCTTTTTGCAAATCCAATGCTTTAAATAGATGCAAACTGTTAACTAGAGACATTGGGGTACCATTGGCATATATATCATATGTCCCAACAGGTGGCTACCTTGTAATGGCATTATTCTTGAATAAAGTGACCATGTCATTCAATTTCAACTCATAGCACATCTTTGCATTAGAAGAAGAGGCAAAAAATGGGAAATACAAGTTTGAGAAAAGCAAGTGATCATAGAAACCGGGCTTAAAAACAAAATTTTAAGGACTTGCCTTCAATATTGTGGTAATAATAAAGCTCTATGATATAGGTCAAACACCTGCAAATGCTCCATTGTCATTAGATGAGAGAAATAGTATATGTTCGTAGGTAAATGTGGTAGGTCGAAGTTGCAGAACCTCATCAATACAATTAGGAGATATTTGGTAACTAAATTATGGTTTCTTTTAATACTGTGCATATGCATTTTTTTTAATGTAATGATAATTAATAATAATGTTGACTGATAAATATTCAAATGACCTAGACTCTTGTTTTCGACTGCTCAAGTGGCATTTCTGCTGAAGTGGCATTTGTTTTGCATAGGCAGTCTTTACATGGAGTCCATAATAGCATAGCAGGGCACTTTACCTTGATTGGTGATAAGTATATAACAGGTTAAGCCAAGGTGTAAAGGAATCATGCAAACTGTTTGATAGAACGCGCATTCACACAACTCAAAGTCCCTAGCTAATCCTCGAGCAAACATAAACATTGCCTCCAAGAAGAATAAATTTCATCATTATAAAACGTGACTCTCAAGGTTCTTGTAGTTTGCACAGCAGTGTCTTTAGGTGTTGGCGATCATTATCACAGTCAATGTTAAGCCTAGAGGATTTGAGGCTTCCGCATATTATTGTATGTATATGTTCACACCTGATATAACCTGAATGAAAGTAACAAGTCTTTGCGAGGGAAACTTCGCCAGCAGGGTTGAGAAATGACCGGGCCCTCAAATAGCATGAAAAGTGAAGACCAAATATGATACGAATCATGCCTTAAGTTCGTGGTAAAGAATCTTGAGGGATGCCGATTTATTTCCAGTCTTAACCTCCATTGTATCCGGTTATCCTCGTGCGTTTGTTGGCTGTATGAGCCCAGATGCAGTAGACACACGTGAACTGTTTGAAGAAATCCCCATGGCAAGTTTGATGTATATAGTTCAGTGGCGCGCTGGTTAATCTATAGTCCCAACTTGACCAATGATATTAAAGGTGATTACTCAAAATCATGTTGATAACGGCTATTGGGAGTAATTGCAACCGTATCCATGTATAGAAATTGAAAGAGATTTCTATAAGGAAAGGGAAAGTGGAATGCCTATGCAGCGATTATCCCTGTAGAAACAGAGCACCCCATCAGTGCATTCTAACTCATGCAAAAATCATTTCGCAAGCTTTCACGTTCCCCTCGATTCACTGAAAGTCCCGACCAATGGTCTTTTGGGTAAGTCATCCCTAAACCAGATAAGTACGATAAGAAGCTGATGTGGTGATGATCATAAAAGCCAACAACGCATAGAGATTGTGACAAAGTTTTGCCTACTATAATGACCCTGGCAAGGGAGCAACATTCCTGTAAAGATCTCGGAGATGAAGATGCTTGAGCCCAAGTTGAGAAGGGTGAACCCAATGGTGGTCAAGATTTCAAAGGTCTGTCAATCATAATGCACCTCTGACTGAACCTTTGAACCTGTCAAGGCCGATTGATGTTTTTAGGAGGCACGAAAAATCAATATGCAGTCTCTACTTTAGAGGCTCTTGATTGTCGGACAGCTTAAACATCACACACTAATATTTGTCCAGACAAAATGCACTAAAGACAAAAAAAAAAAAAAAAGGTCAAACATGATTCTTTTTCAGATTCACGAAAACACAGTGAAAATTTTTCTAAAAATTTGTTGTTTTTTATAAATATAAAAAAAGTGTTAAATAGTCAAAATTGACTTTTTTTTTTTAAAGCTTAATTTTCTCCTATGATGTTTAAGGGTGACTCTCTGCCTATCAATCTTGGAAAGACTTGTGGAAGCATGAATATATTAGAATGATATTTCAAAACTAGAAAAGAGTATATTTGAATGTGTGGTGTATGCCAAGTATGGTGCTTAACCTGCCAAATAAAGCAGCAATGTAGAGTGCTCATCAATTGACATTTGTCAATTGATTCTATATACCTAACCAAAGTAGACATGGTGAAATGTGAGCATTGAAACATTTGATAGAAAGTCATAAATTTATTACAACACCTCTAATATTTCATTCCAAATACATAAGGACAACGAATTTTCTTAGAAAGGGAAAGTCATATTCACGGGGTTACTTTGTAAAAAGAAATTAGTAAAGATGTAATAACTTTTCCATATGACAAAGGTAAATGGGGGAGAAACCATTCAAGATTCAATTATAAAATTGAACAAGAGACACATTACGTCAAAGTTTCTGCCAATAGTTAGGAAAGAAGGAAATTAGAGTAAATTATATGAAGAGAGAGTTAAAAGAGATATATTCGTTGTAATAGTTAGAAAAGAAGGAAAATGGAGATTTATGTATATGAAGATAGATTGAAAAGAAAGATAATGATAATAGAGATTTATAGATAGAAATGAAGGATATGAAGGATATAAAGAGATTTAAAAGAGAGAGAATGACATGATATTATATGGACACTAAATAGAGATAGTTGGAAGATAATTTAAAAAAAGATTAAGGATTATGTTATTTAAAAAAATATTTAAACAAAAATTATAAAATTGAGTTAAATCAATGAAATATTCGTTTCTACCCTTTCCAATATAAATTTCAAATATTAAATTTTAAAAAATAAATTGTTGACTACTTGATCCAAACCAACAAAAGAGTTAGTAAGTTTGAAGAACATTATTAGTTTTACAAGTTTTAAAATGAAAAAAAAAATTAAAATAAGATTGGAAAAAATAGCTAGTGAAACATAGTGTGAAAAAAGTTAGCATTTTACGATTGATAAAAGTAAGAGAAAATGTAAAACTAATATATATATATATATTTAAAATACAAAATATAAAACATTAAAAACTAAATTTAAATTTTTTTTGTAACAAAATTTATAAATATTTTTAGTAAAAATTTATCAAATAATTATTTTCTTAAAAATATAATTTTTTTATTTATTAATTTAATTATAATTTAGATTTAAAAAAAATAAAATTAGAATAAAATAATTTTAAATTATTGTGAAGAAAAAATTAAATAAATGTATTTTAAAATGATATCATAATTAGTTTTTAAGTAAGATTTTAAATAAACTTAAACTCACAAGATGTTAAAAATAATAGAGTGATATATTTACAATCTTTGGTAAGAAAAATGATTTAGTTATTATTGTTGATTAGACATGCATTTAGGTAGTGAGGTGGAAGATAAAATAATTACTTTTTGGAAACTCTAATCAATTTGTCACAATTGTGAAAAAGATAAAGCTATCATTAATGCATGACATCATTGTTGTTGGAAAAAAATGTGAATTTTTGTTAAGGAAAATTGATTTTTCTCCTTACCAAAAATAGTATTGACCAATAGAATGAGCACAAAATATCATTTATAAAATAAGGAAAAATGAAAAATAGATATATACATTGTAAGTTGCATATAAACTTTTAAATTCTTTGATTTGATTGGTCAAGTTAATGTCACTAACATGAATGCATAAGTATTCCTACCCATGGCAGGAACTAATAACATTTGTTTGTGATCATTTATTGCGATCGTAGAAACATAGAGGGGATTTGGGATTCCAGCCCAGCTACAAGGGACTTTGTGCATAGGTGGACCTTTTTATTTTTGTTTGTGTTTGTAATGGTGGGGAGGAGGGAATATTTTGATTTTTTATTGTAATTAGTGAAGACAGAAGCAATTTGATCTGTTATGTCTTTTGTGAATTCAAGAAAGAAGATATTTGTGTCTCATATCTTTGAGTCTAAGTGCTTTTTTTTATTGAGATTGATCTATGAATTGATCCAATTGTGAATGCAATTCTATTTCATGTGATTACATGTATGTTTGTCATTTGGCCTGTGAGTCTTGATCATTCGTATACTTGGAAAGAAAGATATGCCCATTTCTTTATGTGTTTCCTCTATAATGTAAGGGTTTGATGAATGGTCTTTGTGCCATTTGTTTATTATTTGTTTTTAGTCATTTGGCTTTTTCACCTCTACTCCATGTTTATGGATAGATATTTGTGATTCTTTCATGCTTCTGGGTTAAAAGCATTGTCAATTGTGGTTTGCTTGATTCATTGAAAATCTTGCATGGGGAGTTGTACTCGAGATAGTTCATAGGACACTTATGCATTTCAATTGCAAAGTTATCCAACTGTTAGTCACAGATAATTGTCTTCCTGATTTGGGTGTTCAAGAGTCAGTTTAATGGTATTTTTGTAAAAGACAAATTTGTTCACTAAATCTCCCAAAAAGAATACTCCTCCACTTGTGTTTTTTCTATCATCAACATTTTCACCCCATTCAACATCTATGTAGACTTTAAGATTAAAGTCATCTTCTTGTTTATACTGTAGTTCCCTTGGATTAGATAAAAACCTTTCAACTATTCCAACAATTAGGGCAATATCTAGTCTACTATGTACAACATACTATAGATTTCCCATCATAGATATGTATTGAGTTTGATCGACCTTGCCAGTAGTGTCTTCCTTTGATATTTTCACTCCAGCCATCGTAGGTGTACTGACTGTTTAGATTCATCCATACCAAATGTTCTCAATATTTCCTGCACATACTTTGATTAAGTATAATAGATGTCCTTTGATGTTTGAAAAACTTGTAAGCCAATGAAATTTGTGTATCTCTCCAAACATTGACATTTCAAATTCAGTGCACATTTGATCAACAAATGGCTTGCTCAACATATTATTTCTTCCAAATATTATGTCATCAACAAATTGTTGAAGTTAATGAAAGATCAACTCAACAGCTCCCAAGAATCACTTGCATGCAAACACCTATCACAGAAGAGAGAAGCAAAAGGCTATGGAGGCTGAAATTGCTAGATCCATAGATAAGGCATTCTTGATGAGCAAAAAGAGAAATTTGTATATCAAAAGTGAATGAATAAATTACAAAGAGAGATTGTTCTTATAAAGGAGATCAAAACCCTCACAGGTAAAACCAAGGTTGCATGATAATAATTAATTATTATATGCCTAAAGTTTAGCTTAAGTAAACTAAAGATAATAAGTGACTTAATAATTAAGTCAAAATGATTTAATTAATAAGGCAATATCTTATTACTTTAACCCCCCCCCCCCCTTAAGATAAACTTAGAGAGTGGCTAAAAACCTAGAAACTATTGCTGAAAGAAAATTTGGGTCCTGATAACAAGGCCTGATGAGGTACCTAAGAACATCCAAATCTCTAAAAAGAGGAGAAATAGAGAAACCCACATAAGAAAAAACCTACTCCAAAAAAAGATGGAAAGAATGTTCCAAAATATAGGAACAAAAGATGATCGTGTAGAACACCACTGAAGCATGAAGTTGTAAACATTGCAAAGCTGCTGATCTGAAGAACCTCCACTGTATAGAACATAACCAGGTAGAGAAGACTAAGTCTGAAGAGCTGATCAATCGAAGATGGAAGGTATCTTCATGGCCTCCAAAAATAGGAATGTAAGAATGTCTATATGTTAAATGATCCATCTCACTGAAATGCATAGGTATGCACCCATTGCAATCACCTAGTACATAGGATCAAATACTAAATATATAGCTCACTCCATCAAAACAAGAAAGCAATAGAACCAACATAACCCACCTATAATGTTGAGAGGTAAGACATGAAAACTAAAACTCAATGCAATACCTTCTGCAGAAAGAAGAACCAAGAACATCGAGAGTGCAAAAGAGGTACAAACACCTATAATGACATGTGTCATCGAAACATCATGAGACTAATATCATCTAAGGAAAACTCAATTGAAAAAGGAATATGATGAATGTGGGCAACATGAAACCCCTCAAGAAACTTTATAATGTAGTGTGAGTACAACAAAACACAAAGATGTGCAAGATCCTGAAATGTAATAGAGTCACACTTTATCTCTGTGCATTTGAAAAAATACTACAAAAGGATGTCAACAAAGATTAAAAGAGACATAAGGTTGATACAATAGATAGTACAACCCATGAAAAATCATCTGAAAGAAAAAAAATTGATCCCCAGACTTGAAATAACCAAGATATCCATCATAATGCATAAAAGCAAAAAATTGAATGGGATGTGCTTGGAGCATAATTTGGAAAATAGAATGTCTCAAAATATATCTCTTAGAGTGCAAAATAGAACTTCTAACTTTGACAACCAAAACAAGCCACCAAATAACATCAAAAATCCAAATAAACTGCACCAACACGACGGGCTCAAAATCAGTTTTCTAACACTTCTTTCGAATAGAAAAATAGAGTACAAATGAACAAGTTATGACCAAAAAACCACAGGCAGGTCCAAACACAATTCTGAAAAAGTAAAAAAAAATGGCTACCTCAAGATCCGTGCCAAATGCCTAAAAAAGTGTGCATACTAGTACCATAAATTATCTTGGGAAACATGTCAGTTTCATACCAAAGCCGTCTCAATTTTCATGCCCAAAAATCTCAATTTTGCAAAAAAATCACAAAATTGTCGCCTTGGGAAATGTGCCAAAATCTTGATTTTAAAAAATCTCCATTTGCATGCCAAAATTTAGAAAATCACCACCTAAAGAAATGTGCCAAAATTTTGAATTTTTAAAACAAAAAATCTTGATTTGTGTACCAAAAAAGTTGAACAATGCTGCCTCAAGAAACGTGCCTAAAAATCAAGAAATTGCCACCTAGGGAAACTTGCCCAATCTGGGAGCAAAATTTGTGTGCCTTAGATTTCAACTGTGTTCAAATTCAACAAATTTTATATGAAAATGAGGGTTTTTGGGTGATTTGAGCTTAATGGTGATGTCTGTTTGGGCTCAAAGTGCATTGAAAAATGGTGATCCCCCCAGATTCAATACAAAAAACTCTAAAAAATGAAACCCTTTGAAAGAAAAAACACATATTTGAAAGCCTAGCCAAACTTCTCATGAACAAAATAGGGAGATGAAGATCTGGAGCTCTAATACCATGTTGAAGTTGATGAAAGATCAACCCCACAGCTCCCAAGAATCACCTACATGCAAACACCTATCACAGAAGAGAGAAGCAAAAGGCTATGGAAGCTGAAATTGTCAGATCCATAGATGAGACATTCTTTATGAGCAAAAACAGAAATTACTATATCAACAGTGAATGAATAAATTACAAAGAGAGATCATCCTTATAAAGGAGATCAAAACCCTAATAGGTAAAACCTAGGTTGCATGATAATAATTCACAAAATAATTAATTATTATATGCCTAAATTTTAGCTTAAGTAAACTAGAGATAATAAGTGGCTTAGTAATTAAATCAAAATGATTTGGTTAATAAGGCAATATCTTATTACTCTAACACAAATATTTCAGCAATTAACAACTTGTCTTATGCTTCATTCTTCAAATACATATACTATTTTCACTTTTTCTAGCAAATCCTATCTTAATCAAATAAGAATGTAACCTTTCATATCATTCTCGTAGAGCTTGTTTTAGTCCATATAATGTTTTGTTCAATTCACAGACTATGCCCTTTCTAGGTTCAAAAAATTCCTTTGGTTGTTCAATGTAGACTTCTTCAAGTATTCCATTCAAAAATGCAGAATTAACATCCATTTGATATACATTCAATTTATTATATGTAGCATAAGCCGATAGAGTTCTTACTCCTTCCAATCTTGCAATAGGTGCAAAAGTTTCACCATATTCAATTTCTCTTCTTCTTGGACATAACCTTTGCAGACCAGTCTACCCTTATTTCTTACCACTTCTCCATTCTCATTCAATTTGTTTTTGAATATCCACTTTGTTCCAATCACATTCTTATTAGTAAGTCTCTATACAAGTGTTCATGTGTTCTTCTTCTTAATTTGATCAATCTCCTCATTCATAGCATTAATCCAACATTCATCATTCAATGCAACTTTAATTGGTCTAGGCTCAAAATCAGCTAGTAAACATGTACCTTCTCTTATTTTTCTTCTTGTTTTTATTCTTACACTTTCATCTCCAATTATTTATTCAAGTGAATGGTTATTTCTCACATATTTGGCTCATATAGGTTTAGTTCTTTGATTCTCAACATTATCTTTGCTCAATGGGAGTTAAGCTTCTTGCTCAAGTTGTACTATTGGTTTCTCAGGTATACTTCTTTGAGATTCGATAACAACTATCAAATACTCACGTACAACTATCTGATATTAAGGTACAATTGTTTGTTACTTGGGTGTTATTGTATGATGCTCGGTAGGCATGTGTTGTAATTCAGGTAGAGTATCTAGTGCATCATCACAAACATAAATAAACTTGTTATAATCTTTAAGTTTTTTCTTTCCAGATCATTCTTATCTGTAAACTCATCAAATCTTACATTTGAACTTTCAATCATCTTTTTAGTTTCCATTGTTTAAACTTTTGTAAGCTTTGCTCTTAGATGAATGTCCTAGGAATATACCTTCATCTCCTTTAACATAAAGTTTACCATTCCTAACATCTTTGTGATTATAACACCTACTACCAAATATTTTTAAATAGCTTTTATTCAGTGTATGACCATACCATAGCTCATAATGTATCTTTTTTATTCCTTGCTTCAATTGAACTCGGTTGAGTGTGTAAATAGGAGTACTGATCGTTTCTCTCCAGAATGTCTGAGAGAACTCCTTCTCAATCTCTAGTGTCCTTGCACAATCCATGATAGACCTATTCCTCTTTTCAGCAATACCATTCTATTGTAGAGTCCTTGGTGTAGATAATTATCCTTTGATAACATTCTAAGCATAAATGTTAGTTATTTTAGTAGACATAAATTCATCACCTCTATCAAATCTTATACATTTCAAAGGTTTTCTGATTTCCTTTTCAACTGTTACTTTGAACCATTTAAACATATCAAAAGCATGTGCTTTCACTTTCATGAACATTACAATCATCATCCTTAAATAATCATCCACAAACAATATAAAGTATCTATCACCATAGTAACTATCATTCCAATTGGACCACATAAATTAGTATGTACTCATTCCATAATATCATTGGAAGTATGAGAGTTGTTATAAAAACTAGATTTTATCATCTTACTAAGTTGACATTCTTTACACATAGCTTTATCAAGTTTTTTGCAAATTCAGTAAGCCTCTTACTTTTTTCTTTCTACTAATTTTTACCATATTTTCAATGTTTACATAACACAACCTTTTATTCCATAACTACACATCCTCAATTATAGAAAATAGACATGTATTAACCATATGATCAAGGTAGAATAAGTTACATATTTGGTTTGCATTCCTGTTCCAATCAGATTACCTCCATCATCAAAGATTTTTACCTTCTTTTTCTCAAATTCCAAGTTATGACATGTGTTATTCAACTAAACAACACTAAAAAATCCTATTTGAGTCCTTGAACCCAATATGAATCATTACATCTAATCTTATCATTCAACATCAATGATCCTTTACATTTCACTGAGTATGGAAAATCGCTACCAAACTTAACAATTTCAACATCATAAATTTCTTCAATTTTTAAAAACTTTCTTAGATCACTAGTCATATGATGCGAACAATCACTATCAATAATCCATGAATCATTCTTTGTAACATGTGAAATAAGGGCAATTTCATTCTCATACCTTTCACCATTTGGCTCTTCTTTGATTGCAACATTGACCAATTCAACTATTTCCTTGTCATCATTAGAACTTTTCTCAATGTGCTCTTTATTAACAATGTAGCATGACTTCTTACCTTTGTCTTTGTAATCTTTTTTCTTCATCTAATTTTAATCTTTCTTATCATTTCTATCAGATTATCCTCGGTTAGGACATTTAGTAGAAAATCACCAACTTCATTGCATTTGAAATAGATCAAGGGCAGTTTACCTTTGTATTTACCTTTACCTCTTGATAACCATCTTGCAAGAGATGCTTCAATCTCATCTAGATCATCTTTATTTTAAGATTCACTTTCTTCTTTGGTTTTGTTCTCTTTCTTTGGATTGCTAATGGTTAGTGAAGACTTAAAAACCTTTCCAATCATAACCATATCGTTATCATAATTTCTCAACTCAAATGTAGTCAACCGTCTAACTAGTCCATCATGTGTCAAATCATTACCATGTATAGCTCTTACTTCTTGAATAAAAGAAACTTTGATAGCATAAACAATAAAAAGAGTTCTAAAGACTTTACTTGCAATTTCAGATTCCAAGATTTTTCCTCAGCGGCTCTTATTGCACTCACAACATATTTGATTCAATTAACATATTGTGTAGCATTTTCACCTTCTTTCATTCTCATGTCATCATACTTACCTCTCAAGCTTTCTACTTTAGCTCTTCTTACATTGTCATCTCGTCCATAAACTAGCTTCATTTTATCCCATATTTACTCTGTAGTGGTATAGTTATTAACATCATCAAATTCATCATTATAAACATCAATAAAAAATTCAATACATCCAATCACTCAATAGATATATCCAACATAAAACTTAACTCATACAAAAAATTCTTTTGAAATTATTCCTTGCTTTACTGATTGTCCGTAAATTTGTAGTAATTAAGTAGCGATAATTTAGTCATTATCAAGTTGCAGTAAACTATAAAAACATGTAAATCAACTTTCAAAACTAATAACATTCACACAATTGTGACACCAATATTGAGCGTAGAAACCTTGTTAAGGCTAAAACCACCTAAGATTGGAAACCAAAAAATTTCACCCTTTTGAAGTGATCTTTATTAGGAGACTACCTTGTTAAAGGTTACATACACTTTGTTAAAGTGACCTTGTTAGAGGATTTTATCAAAAGATCATCTATACCTAATCACTCCTTGTCTAGGACCAAAAAGAGTAGCTTGATTTAAAGGACTTACAAACACCACTAATAGATGTTACCATATAGGATTTCACAAACTTGTTAGGTCCACTCAATGCTTCTGAGACTTCCTACTACAATGGTTGAACTATAAGCAATATAAATTGATCTGTAAGAATAGCAAGTACCTTTTCTTGATCAGATCTCGATTCTTGTTCTTCCTATGTCTTTTACTCACTCAATTGACTCTGTCTTCCACAAAATTCTTTTCTCTTCTCTTCTTTGCTCAACTCAGCTTAACTCTTTCTTTGCCTTCAACAACTTCACATTCTACAACAACTTTCAATTAGTTCTCTAATTCTTCATCAACTTTGAACCAACTCAACAAATTAGCAAATCAGCCACTTCAAACTAATAACCTAAAATTGTCAATTTCTCCTCCTTAAATAGATTTCTCAATGCTTTTAGATCATTCCATCTTTTGTTGCTTAATTAGAATTGTCGATCTTAGCTTTCAACTAAATTCCTTCATACAATTAATTTAGATAAATAGAAAATATAACTTTACATAGAACTTTGTGTCCAACCTTATCATTCCTCATTTTTCTTCATCATATCCTTCTTGATTTTTCTCCGTTGTTGATGTTTTAATAAACTTTGACTTGCGCAATAGACCTTCTTAAATTTTCCAAATTTCCATCAAAATTCAACTTATATTCCAATTTCTCAAACTTGTTCATCTAGTTATCACTCAATAAACATTACATTTACTCAAGCAACATATAAATTGAGTAATACTAACTCACTCAAGCAATTTTATGTTCTTTATTCATTTTTTCATTCACTCGAGCAATATTGTAGTCACTTGGTGACTGTAATCTCCCTTCATTAATTCATTAACCTTGTGCTTGGTTATGCTTCTGATCTTCAACATATTGCAACAATACATGATTGTAAAACAATCAAAACCAATATTACATAATCATTTTCCATCTCATTCTAGTACCCATTGAATACCTTATATATGACTCTATCTTCATCATACTTTCTTCAAATCCTCTTCATCAATCAAATGATATAGTACTTTCTTGAGATAGCAAAATGTCTAGCTAATTAAGATTTTGACATCAATGATAATGTAACAACTGATATGACTCATTTACATACATTCGTAGAATCATCAATTACAATATCAGTTGGGGCTAACATATGAATCCCTATAAAGTGATTTCAGCACTTATGTGGTTTAGGGTAAAACCTCTATATAAAAATTGAAACCCTAAAGTATCATTCATTTGTATTGGACTTGTCATTTGACAGTTCTTGAAACTTGGAGATAAGAATTTTTTTTTATAGGGTCATAAGGAATTCTTCTTGCTTGCCTACTATGAATGGGAGATTTGTTATGCCTGCAATTGTTTAGCTAAGCATTCTTGGTTGAAAACTAATTATTAGCTCTTTATAGGTATGATCTCGTTCATCATTTTCTTTATTAAGTATTATTTCTGATATGTGTCAACATGATAGTTTGAAGAAAAGGAAAACATATTTGCCTTTTAATATGGTTTTTAAAATTTTAATGAATATATCTATATTAATTTTATATAGTTTTTGAAAGTTCATCATGAATAAGGGCTTCACGGGGTTGCTTGATCACTCTCCATGTATGAGAGAAAAATAATACAAAGCCCTTCATGTTTTTAGTTTCCATGCTTGAACTCTTCAATTTTGATATGGATCCAACACCAGATATCAAAAGGAAGACAAGTCCAATTGTTTGAGATATGTGCCAAAGTTGTTTCTTAAAATTACCCCTTTCAGTTGTTGAAATATTTGAAGTGTGAACAATTGCCCCTTGAGCCAAATGCCCACCTACCAACTCTGATGTTCTACAGGCTACCATCAGAAATAGTGAATGTGGTTAGGTGAGTTCATATCCAAAAATGAGAGGGAAACATTGTTGGTGTGAGACAAAAGGAATGTATCTATTTCATTCAATCAGTGACTAAGTTAGAAGAAAGTAGACAGAGGAGAAGTGCAAAGCACAGAGCAGGGAAGGAAGAAGATCAGCAAATCAGACCCAAAAGAAGAATATTTAGAGTTCACAAGACAAAAGGAAGGTTCAATATCACAACACATGTTGAATCTCTTTGTCATTCTATAAATTCATTTTTTTTTGTCCTGAGAAGCAATGAGTTCTCTAGGCGTTATTTTATGTAGCCATTAGTGCTGTAAGTTTATTATTATTTTGAAGTATTTTGTAGTTTTTTGGTTAAATTCAAATGCTCCCAATTTTTGTGATAGCTTAACCTAGTTGAATAGAAAGTAATCAAGTAGGCGTACTTGGCTTATTATTATCTCCTTTCTATTCATTATTGCATGTTTAATATTTGAGAAGTTCATACTTGTAAGTTTTGTTGTTATCCTCTCTGTGTTTTAATGGCATAAATGCTCATATTATAAGTCTATCAAATAGCTCACTTAGTTCATTCCTTAACTGAGCTTCTATCTTTCGTTCCTACCAAGTTCACTCAGTGTCTTCATCGACTGAGTTCATTCAGTCTACATGTTGGTTGTGTCTATGTCAAGCTCCCTACTGAGCTCACTCAACATACTCTGTGCCAAGTTTCCCTTTGCTGTCGATCTCACTTGCCTTCTTCCTATACAGAGTAACTTGGCACCATCTCCCTCTCACTCAACACCCTCTTGTGCCAAGAAAAAGTGTCACTTGACACCTTTGGATACCGAGTAAAATTTTAATAGCTATGATTTATTTTCACGTTAGCTACCACCATACGGATGGGAGTCATTTTTATTCTCATAATTCTATTCTTGGTTGTAACTGTTAGATTGTGGTGATTGATCAGGAAAGGACTGTAAATTTTTTTTTTTGGAAGTAGCCGACATATTATGGCCGACATATGGCCAACATGTTATAACCATAAAGCGGTTTAATACTTGTATAAAAAGGGCTTAGGGTTGGGTATTTTTTAATGTGTGGTGATACGAAATTGGTTCTTGCGGCGGTATTGAGCTGTAAGGGATTACGGATTGTAATCAGGTTGTAATCACTGGATTGTAATAAGATCAGACCTGCTGTTTGGTGGACGTAGCCCAAGGATTGGGTGAACCATGTTAAATCTTGGTGCCTTGTGTTCATTTCTGTGTGTTCTATTATTTTTTGTTATTGGTTATATTTGCATGTAGTTTTTTTATTTCTGTCCGTGGTTTATCCTAACAGTAACACTCGTATTTCCTAAGGAAGATCCAATGCATACACATGCCTCATATTTTATTGATTTTCCAATGCCTCATTGTAATATATATAATAATGTACTCTCATTTGGCCTATATACTTCTACCAGTGCCTTTAAATGTTTAACAAGCATTGATGGACTAATCTACAAAGATGAGCAACTATCAAATAATCTTATCACACCTTCTCCATCATTTTCATAGAGCTATTTTAATAGTGAACCTCATTTTCTCCAACAAAACTACTCACTTTTCAAGAAAAATTCCCAACATAGCCTAAGAGGAGCCTATTTTAATGATTATGATGATCACACAATATATGGTGAATCCTATGACTCAAAAGTGGAAATGATGATGACTACCTTGAATGTCTAATGAATGATCCAACCTGTGTTAGGACATGTTGCCGTTCTTATTAAACACCTTGAAAACATTCCCCTCAACTTTGGAAAATCTATCTTTATCCTCGTTGTATTAGCATTCCTAGAATGTTATCCTTTATTCCTTTGATCTCAATATCCTTACACAATGCATAGAGTTTTGCAAATCTGTGTTATTTTTTATGACTAATTTTCTTTCTTCCTTTGACCTCATAAAGTGTGACATTATTGATAGTATTTGTAATAGAATAATGGAAATTTTTATGTTGAAGATCATTATTCACCTTTTACTATCTTTAAAAGTAGGCTCCAAAACTCTTATACATGTTTTTTCTTTCATTTGATCAAAGGAAAATATGAGGTTTTACAAACTAACATACGACACACCGTCTCTTCTTTCTCATTTTCTCATTTAATCTTGATAATGGGGATCATTATCTTTTAGTGTTGTTCTTGCACAAAACTTAGATTTATAATTCTCTTTGTGGTTTTCCAATGTAGCCACTAGATTACCTTTTCCTATTTCCATGACTTGATAGTGAGAAGATGTTAGGACACATTGATTTGTTTAATTGGAAATTGTATTGTCATTGTGAATCACATTATATCTAGGTAAAATAAAATGTTCACTATACTTGACTACCTTTCAATGTAATTATGAAAACACTTTGTGACTAATTTCATTTCCATGTTCATCAGTTGTTACTACACAATGTAGCATCTAATGATGACCTTAACATCGTTGGATGATATTTTTCTAGTTGAAAAATTGTCATCCAATTATACTCTTATAGTTGCATTTAAACTTCCTCTATTGGATTGAGAACCTTTCGTCATTGCTCTTTAATTGATTTAATCATTTATTTGAACCTACAAATCATCCTCGTTTGCTATGATATTCTTTGAATCTACATATTTAGAATTCCTTTGCAATACTCTTGTAAATCTTAGACACTTTCCATGCATGAAAAGTTCCTTTGTTATTGCATTTATGTTCAAAATATGTATCTGTTGGAAACTATAATTGGAACAATTGTTATGTTGTCATTGATGTCAAACCTTACTGGTAATGCAATTACTACTTGAGTAGAGTGCCATATCAAGATGATCAATGAAGAGGATTTGAGAAGAAGATATCACAAGAAGACCTAGTGGAAAGGTTAAGATATGTGGAATTACAGTGGGCACTTGATCAGTTGGACCTTGACAAGATAATATATTGTTTATTCATGACACTAAGTGGAGAAGACAGTTGAGTTGAAGCCTAGAAGAGATGATCAAAAGAAGACCAAATGCATAGGCTAAACTAAACTATAGAGTAGAAAATTAAGGAACTTATAGTTGAAGTCGAGTGATGTTTGTGTCGACCGAGTGAACAGTAATGAAGGAGAAAAATACAATGTCGATTGAGCATCAGTAAAAGTATGACTGAAGATAGTATAAGCCAAGAAAGAAAGTTAGTATTGATCGAGTTATCTCTTGATGATTGAGGTCGAGGGACACTGTTTTGACTGAGTGACAACATTTGACAGTTTGTGAAGGAATTGAGATTTGTAGCAGACATAATTGAATTTTTTGATTGGTCATAATGTGTAAAGGATAAGTGTTGATGAGCTAGAGTATTTAATGTCAGATAAATTGTGTTTGAGTGTTTCTAGGAATATATTCAAAGAAAAGTTTTGAGAAGTATCTAGAAGGAGAAGAAAGAAACAAAATGATGGAAGGATTCAATGAATCTGACCTAACCCTAAGATCAATGGTGATGTTTAAGTGACAAAAGATCAAAGCTACCTATTTAAGGAGACATAAGGCTTAACCTAACATGATTAGCAGCTGTTGATTTTGTCGAATGGAAAAATTGAGCAGAAGGTTGTGAAGGAGTAGATCAGAGGTGAAGAGTGATTACTCAAAGAATTTTCCAAGAAGATGATAGATAGTGATGGGGATATGAATGGAGTCCATTTAATGATTTAGAAGATGAGCTACATTGTGATATGTATTTTTAAAGTGAGTAGTATTTTTTAAATCAACCTATTCATTACTTTCTAACCATTATATCAGTTAAAATCCTTTAATCAAGATTGACCTATGAGTCATTTGTAAATCCTTTAATCAAAGTGACATTATAATGGAATAGTCTTAAGTCCTCTAACAAGGCCACTCCTAAAAGGGTGATTAAATCTTTTAACAGGATCACAACTAACAATGTGTATTATAACCTTTAACAGGGTTGGCTCCTAACATAGCTCACTTCAAAAGAGTGAAAATTTGATAGCATGTTACTAGTGGTTTTTCCCAAATTGGTTTGCCACATTAAATCCTAGTGTTATACTTGTGTGAATTTTGTTTGAGATGTTTTATCGGTTATTGTTTTACATTTTGCAAGTAGGTTACTATTGGTACAATAAATTAAATGTTACTAAATATTAAGTTGCTATAAAGTCCAAGCTATCGAAAGGATGGATCTAAGTTTATCTAAATATTCAAAAGTTCAATTGGTACATCTGGACCTGAGGATAATTGATTCACCCCCCCCATATTAGTTATTTTTAGTCATTCTAGCAAATGGTATCAAAGCATTGATGCTTGTAAAGAAAAATTTGAAGGGAATTGAAGCTAAAGATCAAGATGTACGTAAAGGTTGTACCCAAGTTGAATAAGGAAAACTTTCATGCATGGAAAAATGTGATGAAGTTGTACATTACTGTAATTGGAGATTCAATAGTATACTTCTTCGAGAATAACTACATAAAAATGCCATCACCTATGATAGCGTAGTAGATAAAGGAGAAACAAGAACATAATCATGCAATTTTGGAGATTGCATCTGCCCTAAGTTACTCAAAATTTGATGATATAAAGGAATGCACTACTAAAAATAATATGTAGGACAAATTGGAAAAGATTCATCACGAAGATAAAAGTATATTAAGAGCCAAATCAGAAAGCTTAAGAGGAAAGCTTGATGACATGAATATGGTAGAAGGGGAGAACATTGCTCAATATGTTGGAAGAATCAAAGAAGTGGTGAATTTTATTAGAGGAGTTTAAGGAAATATCAGTGATGAAATTGTGATAAAAAAGGTATTGAGAACCTTACTTCCTATTTATACTATTAGAGTTTCTAAAATACAAGAATTAAGATGTACTCTTGATAACTATTTAACTGTAGATAGTTTAGTTGGTAAACTTACTGCTTTTGAATTGTCAATTTTTGATAATTTTACTTCCCCTTCTATTGAATTTTCTTTCGAATCACAATTGGTTTTATATAAGACTAAGAAGAAGAAATTAAAGTATGAGGATAGTGAGAGTGAATCTTTTGATGATGAACTTGAGGATTTTGAAGCATTAATAGCTAGGAGACTACCTAGAGGTAAAGGAAGATTTTAAGGTAAACTTCCTATAATATGATTTTCATGCAATAAAGTTGGTCATGTTGATGCAAGATGTCCTAACAAGGATGAAAGGAAAGAAAACAAGTTCAAAGGAAGAAGAGATGGAAAGACAACAAAGGTTGCAAAGACTACAAGGGAAAAGGTAAGAAGTCTTGTTACATAGTTGAAGAGACTTGTGATGATGATAGTAATGATGAATAAGTTGTTTATCTTTCTATGAAATATGATTCTAATGAAGATGAGAAAACTACACTTATTTCATATATGGGTAAATGTGATCGATGGATAATTGATAGTGGTTTGTTACATCACATGAATGGTGATAAAAGTAAGTTTGAAACCTTAGAATATTATAAAGGAAGTTTTGTTAAGTTTTGTAATGATACACCATCTCTTGTAAAAGGAAAAAGATCAATAAGATTGTCTGATAAGATCACATGTGATCATGCTTATTGGGTTGAAGGACTTAACTATAATTTGTTGAGTGTGACATGGTTGAATAGTTTATGATATAAAGTTAAATTTGAAAACAAGAAGGTCAAGATCTACAACTGTTCTAGTGAATTGATTGGAAGTGGAGATCAAATGAGAAGTAACTTGTTCTATATAGACCTATATGATGATACATGCTTTTTTGCACAATGTGATGATATTTGGTTATTGCATTAGAGGTAATGTCATGTGAACTTTGACAATTTGGTAAGCATTAGTAAGATGAAGAGAGTAAGAGGATTACCAAGATTGAAGAAACCTTATTCAAAGACCTATACTTCTTATGTTATTTTATACTAACCTCCGTGAACTTATTGGAGTGCAAAGATATTGTGGTGACAAATAATTTAATTAATTTTTTTGATGACTACTCTAGAATGATAACTCTGGTGTTTTTTAAAGAAAAATCTGATACTTTTCAAATGTTTTAGTGGTATTTGGCTAGACTTGAAAAAAAGATAGGTAAAAGCTTGAAGTGCTAGACATCTGATAGAGGTGGTGAATTTTCATATATGAGGAATTTGACACATTTTGCAATGATAGAGGATGTAATGTCCCCTTTCCAGCATTCATAGCATGATTTTGTCATTAGCCTATTTCCCCACAGTCCCGTAGGCTAACTAGGACATTAAAGGGGCTTAGAGGTCATTTGGCCTAGACAGTTTCAGTTGCAGGTCTTTCTGAGGGGTTCTGAGGTAACTTTGGGCATACTTACTATTTATAGTAAGTCATCTTGGACATGGCTGGATATTCAGTAACAGTGGTATGTCGATGGTAATTGTTTAAAATTGACAGGAAGACTTATTTATCATTGATAAGATTTGTTATGCATTGATAAAGCCATTTTATAAAGTTTAATTTAAATATTTAACTTTATTAATGCATAGACTATAGTTTGTGAGAAATATTTAAATTAAAAGAGTTCCCTTTATTTTTATAACACATTGGAGACATAAGGTACATAAAGGGAGTTATGTTTTATCCCACATTGAGAAAATGAAGGATTGAGCTCTTGTGAGAACACTCTAAAAAAAATGGAAGAGCTTTTTTTTTGTATGCTTGGATGAAGATTAATGTTATGTTGCTGGATATTTGATTATCGGGTTTGGAGGACGGAATCCCTCTTTGCTAGCATTCTCTTTTTTGTTGGAAGACACAGTCAGGAGGATCAAGGGTGTTTTCACTTCAGGAAACACACTGGGTTTCATTTGGGGCGTTTGCATAAAGAAATTTACAAGGGTTTGAGGTGCAGATCTGAAGTTAGTTATTGCTATAGTGCTGCATGAATAGTATTTTGCTACAGTCGGCATGAACAGTATTTTGCTACAATACGGCGTGAACAGTGTTGGTATCAAGTTTACTTGTTTTTTCGGCTGATTAGAAGTTTGGAGGGCTGGCCGACTACATTTGCAAAATACTACGGCAACTAATTCTAGGTTTCTTCTGTCAAATTTTGATATTTTGCATAATAATTGTTGAATACAAGTCTGAATAGTTGTTGCAGCCTTTAAGGCAGCTTTAAGTGCACATCTACATTTAAAAATCACCCTTTATTAGCAGATTCAAAGAGTTTCCAGATTTTTCATATACTATTGAATGTGTGCCAAGTGTTTGTGAAAATGTTATGATGTGTATTATGCATCACTTCATAGTTGTTCGTAAATCTACTCATTAGAAAGCAATTTATTGAGGAAATCAACTTTATGAGTTTGCATACAAAGTGTTTGACAATATTCCTTAAGTTAAATTTCTGCGAGTCAAAGTTCAAATCAGGGGAGGATATTACAGAGGAATCAAGAGATAGATGTCTATACCAAGGAACCCTCCATAGAATGGAATGATTGAAAGGGGAAATAGATCAATCATGGATTGTGCTAGGATGTTGATGATGTAGAAGAATGTTGCACCAAAATACTCAAGAGAAGATGTAAGTACTATAGTTTATACCTTGAAGCTATAAGTATTGCAATTTATACCTTGAACATAATATAAGTCAAGAAAGGTACAAATATTATACCCTCTTGATTATGGTGTGGATATGCACCTAATGTAAAATATTTCAAAGTGTTTGGAAGAAAATATTGTATACTAAAGGATACTAGACATGGAAAAATTGATGCAAAAAGTGATAAGGTGTATTTCTAGGATATTACACTAAGAGCAAAGCATATAAGTGTTTGAATTCAAACACTAACAATGTTATGGAAAGTACAATTGTGAAAGTTGATGAATAGAAAGGAATGAAATCAAATGTAAGAAGGAACTTGAAGATTACATAAATTTCATATACATTGATGAAGGTGAACCCAATATTTTATTTGAAGCTAAGTTAAAAGTTGTTGAGCATAAGAAACTCATGAATTCTGAGTTATAGTAGCAGCATGCCAAGAATGAGGCAATTGGTGTCAAGTATCAGGAAGCACATGTTAAGCATCAACAAGTGATTGTCAAAGAACCAAAGGAACAAGCTGAGATACATGAAGTTCTACCTAAAGTAACTCTACAAGATGAACCTAAAGGATAAGTAAGAAGACTTGATTCTACACTAGAAAAATATGTGAGGAGACATCATACACCTGATCGATTTATTGGAGACAAATATTTAGGAATTATGACAAGAAAAAGGCTGAGAAGTAATACATGCTTACGATGTGAATTTGAACCTAAATTAGTAAAAGATGCTTTGGATAATGAACATTGGATTCAAGAAATGAATGAAGAGATTGAGCATATAGAGAAGAATGAAACCTAGTCACTGGTACCTAGACCAAAGGGCAAGAATGTTATTGGAACAAAGTGCGTATTCATAAACAAGATGAATGAGAAAGGGGATGTCACAAGAAACAAAGCAAGAATAGCTTGTAAGGGATGTGCACAAGAAGAAGGTATTAACTATTGTGAGACATTTGCCACTATTACAAAATTAGGAGTGAGAACTCTACTTGCATATGTTGCTTACCAAGGATTCAAAGTGTACCAAATAGATGTCAAGTCTACTTTTATGAATGGAATTCTAGAAGAGGAAGACTATGTTGAACAACTTGAAGGATTTGTCAACCCAACCAAAGTGATATGGTATGTAAGTTGCAAAAAGCACTGTATGGATTGAAATAAGCCCCTAGAGAATGGTTTGATAGGTTGCACACATACTTGGTGAAGATTGGTTCTGCAAGAAAAAATAATAATAGAAATATATACTTGAAGACTGAATCTAAAAAAGAGATACTATTAGCTGTGATATTTGTGGATGATATTATATTTGGAGGAAAAGATGCATTATGTAAATCATTTATAGATCGAATGAGGAAAGAGTTTGAGATGTTTATGTTTGGAGAGAACAAATTCTTTGTTGGCTTGCAACTATATCAAATAAAGAAAGCCATTTGCATTACACAATCAAAGCATATCAAGGAGATATTGAAGACTTTTAGAATGGAAGGGTCAAGACTAGTTGGAACACCAATGGCTACTAGACATAAAATTTGAAAGGATGATGTTTCTATTGATGTGAGTCAAACCTTGTATAGATTGATGATTGGAAAGTTACAATATCTTGTTCATAATAGACCAAATATTGCACTAGTAGTTCGTATAGTTGCTAGATTTTCTACAAACCCTAAGGAGAATCATATGATGCTTGTAAAAATAATTTTGAGGTATTTGAAAGGAACATAGGACTATGGCTTGTACTATGAGAAGAATGATAAGTTTGAATCGAAAGGCATATATTGATGCAGATTGGGCTAGAAATGTTAATGATAGAAAAAGTACAAGTGATGGATATTTATTTGTAGGAAAGAGATTAGTTACATGGACAAGAAAGAAGCAAAATTGCATTTCTAATCTATAGAAAAAGCTAAATATCTAGTTGTAGTAGTCAATTGTTCTAACATAGTGTGATCAAGCAATTGTTGAAAGGAATGAAGGAAGAGATCACTGAACCAATTGTTATATTCTGTGATAACATAAGTGCTATAAACATATCTAAGAATCCTGTGATGCACACCAAAACCAACCATATTGCTGTCAAGTATCATTACTAAAGAGAATTGGTACAAGACAAAGAAGTGAGATTAGCGTATGTAAATACAAGGGAGCATATAGTTGATATATTCAAAAAAAATTTACCTAAGGATGCTCATGAATATCTAAGAGGTAAATTGGGGGAGATTCCGCTAACTGCAGCTACCTAAGCTAAGATAGTGCTCTGCATCAAATGTTTTGATAAGAATATCTTACAAGTTGATACAGAAGGCCACACTTTATGAACCCCCTAAAGTTGTAAAGAGAGAAGCACAAGATGTTGAATCAACCATAAGAAAGATGATAGAAGGAGAACATAGTTCAAAATTGGCAAAGAGATGTTTACATTTGAATATGTATGAGATAGAGTTAGCTGAAGATGTTGAAGTGTCTTTGGCATTATTGTTAAAGAGGGAGAAGTTCAGGCGTTACCATCAATAGTGAAAGAGAGAGAGAGATTGTTAGTTACTTATGGAGTTACCATTGAGTCAAGATGAGAGAAGCCATACACAAACAAGGAAGAGATTGTGAAGTAGCTCAGAAGATATATATCAAAGAGGGAGATTATGTTCTACTATGATAGAAGCAAAATTGATGACTAGAGGTGTTGCATATTAGAGTTGCTAAGATGAGAATCCAAATGAAACTAAAAATATGATATTAGAGAGATTGTTGGACACTGAGATGAGAACCAAAATGAAACTAAGAATATTAATGAAAATTTGTTACCAAACACAGAGGGGTTTTATTGAAACAAGTCAAGTGTTTTGGATTGCATGATAATTAAAGGTGTTACTGTTGGAATTACAATAGGAAAGGTAGACTTTTGAGAAGGAGAGGGGGGGGTTTTGGGGTGAATCAACAGTTTAAACTTGGACCCATAAAACTTTCACCACACATCCATCTCATACATTCAATATATAGACTAAAATAACATGTAAAGCACATACATCTAAATCATGTAAGCAAGTAAACATTCACACACATATGACACCAGATATGATTACCAAGAAACCCTCCAAGCAAGAAGGTAAAACTGGGGTGGGGATGACACCCACAAATCTTCACTACTATAGTAATAAAGTATATCCAATTAAGGTTACAATGTTTTGACCATGAAGCATGATCTACCCTATGAAAGGTATGCCCTGTTAAAGGCTTACAAAGACTATTAGGTCTCAATCTATTAAAGGATTTCAACACCCTATTAGAAGTGTGCCTTGCTAAAGGAATTTAAATCACAATTAAGTAAGCACCCTATTAAAGGATTTCAACATAGCCTGTTAGGACTACTCTATTAAGAGATTTTGACTGAAATCACCTGTTAAAATGTCTCAACATTGATCCTGTGGTTAGCACTTGCTTGCTTGATAAAAAATCACCTCTAAACTGATGTCTTCTTGATCCTTCTTTATCATACGTCTCTTTGTTTTACTTTCTTCTCTTCCTTTGTTCTCCTTTAATGGATTTTGCAATGTACTCTTACTTCATAACTCCTTATAGCCATGATGAATGCTCTATTTACACATGCAAACTTCTCTCTACTCTTCTTCAACACTATACACACTTGCTAGAGAGTTTAGGGTTTGTCCTCCTTAAGAAGACTTTGGTGACTTAGGGTTAGGTGTGAATCTACAACTGAGATTCTTCCATTTTGCCACTTAATCCTTCCCCTTTTTTTGATTGGCTGCATGTAATTGCATTGGGAATCCAACTTAGAATTTGTCCTTATTGCTAAGATATCATATTTCATCGTTAAGTCGGCTCAAAAATGGTTTACATAGTTGTTTGTGCCATTACAAACAAATATGTAAAAACTATCTTACTCAACATCTGAAGTATCTGATGCTCGACATACACTAATATTGCTGTTGTGACTCAGCATCTATATTACTTGACATTCACTGTTCACTTAGCTCCTAAATTACTCGTTATACATTGTCTACATGGTACTTGAGTGACTTAGCACATGAGTGGCTTGACACTCACTATGGAGTCAGCATGCTCTAATATATACATGTTGTGCTCGACATGTACTACTTGTTCAACAAGAATTGGGTAAATAACTTAAGTGTGTTGACACTCACTTGTCAAAACTAATCTGAGATCAACGATCTCCCCCTTTTACATGAGCTTCAAAAACACTTGAGTATGCAATAATATCCTTATCTCACGAGCATAACATATCTCTAACTCGGCTTATATACAAAAATTCAAAAATTCAAAAATTTGTAACAACTTGTATACCTCAAAATTTGATAACTCCCCCTAAGTTGATAGGTCTATTTTGTATCCAAAATTATGTACTCCTGTTGAGTAAATATGCCTCAACTAATACTATTTCACTTCATGATGTTTTGTGCTTGCTCCCCCTTAGCTTAATCTATCTTTATGCTACCTTTTATGTGTCTTTATTACTTCCCCTTTCTCATACTCTCCTTATATCTCCCTTTTGCTTACTCTCCCCCATTATCTTATTCTCCCTCAAAATATTTCTCCCCCTTTTTGACACTTATGCCAATGGGCTAAACACTTATAGTGTGTTTGTCCATATTATATTTATGGACATCCAATATTATCTTGAGAGTTGCATCCTAGTTCTCACATGCTACATCCAATGACTTAATTTGGATAACTAGCTTGGTAGTAAGGTGGACTAGGCCATCTAGTGTAGAAAGATTTGGATTTTTATTCATTGGGGTTTTGACATAGCCTCTATTCCTTTTTCAAAATTTCCATATGAGGGGTTAGAGTAGTCTGGATGCTAGTCAATTTGGCCCTTATGTTGGCCTCATCTACTGACAATGTAGCTAACTAATTCTAGGTTTGAAGCAATGTCCTAAAGTGCTTCTCACTCTGAGCTAAATTCATAGGTAGTTTTGCACCTAATGAATTGATCTGACTTTCCAAGCTGAAGATGTGACTTCTTATGGGTGAAGAGTGTTGGATTACACAATTTAATGTATAATGAGAATATATTATCAAGTACCTTCTTCACATCCTCAACCTTAGTTGCCAATGCAACTTGTGTTAGTGCTATATCACTTAATATTTTCTCATTGAATTTGCTTTGAAACTTCTTTTCTAACCATTCAAGTAATTTTGCATTTGTATCTAGGTCTACATCACTGATCTTCTCCACTATGTCTATCAATTGTTCAATTAATGGTTTAGTCCCATCCATAGTTGGTAGACTAAATGCATCTAAAATAATGTCTTTGATGTCTTGCAATGCCTGCTTCTACCTGTGCTCCCTTCTAAGAATTTCTTGATGCTTCTTCCTTGCTAGGGCTTGTTGGATTATGCCCATCTATTCTATGGTCATTGTGTCATAATCATACTTCAGAAAAATGATTTCTTCATCGAGAATCACATCTCCATATTGAATTACTTCTTTAACCTTTGATGAATTCAGGCTTGGTTCTAAGATTTGCATTTTTGTTACATCTGTGCTCGGCTTCTGATGAGTTTGAGTAGGAGTGCTAGATACTAGTAAGGTTACTAGGGCTTGGATGGAAATTTTCTCTTGCACCTTAGGTGACAAATCTATCTCTTTAAGCTTTCCCTTGACTTCCACAATGACTTGTGATGCACCTTGATCTTGTGTTGTAGGTGCAGATGACTCTATTTGACCTATTTCTTGTTGTTCTTTAGTAGTGACTCAGGGGATGATAGGAGGTGTTTCTTATGGATTCACCTCTACCATTTTTGTATCAATCACTATCTTCTACAATTCTTCCACACCGACTAGTACAGGATTATTACAAAGTTTTTTCTGTAGTGTGAATTGATCTAGTATCTTTTTGAGATCTTCCTTTATTAAGGGATTGATGTTCTAAGATGTGACATCAAAAAATCCTGAATAGTTACTACTTTAGTGTTCTCACCTGTTACATGTTGAGAACTGACACTTGACAATTGTGTGTCTTGCACATTCTATTCTTCATGCTGCTCTTCCTCAGCTATTGCCTTGTCATCTATGTTCATTTCTATTCCTCCCTCAACCGTGTTATCATTTTTATCATCTTCTTCATCATCCTTCACTTCAATGGGCTCTTCCTCACCTTCCTTTAATGTAGTTAACCCATAAGTTACTTTCCACATTCGTGCAGACTTCTTAACTACATCCTCAATATTGTTTTGCAAAATGTTGAAGGCTCTGTATTTAGGTACAAACCTAACTGCATATTTCTTCACAGCCTTGGCAATTTGTGCCTTAGTTAGTTTAGGCATCACTTGTGCTAGAGATGTTTCTCTAATTTGTCTCTCCAAGTTTAGACAATAGTGCCATTTCTACTCAACTTTTTCATATAGGCTCTTAGGTATTGAGTTGGAAATCTCTAGTGGGGTGGTCTTGAATTTTTCCATCATGGCATATATGGCCTCCTCCACTTGATTCTTCTCAACTTTACCAAGATTGTCAAAATCAACATGTGTAAATCCTGACAAGTCTACTCTATTCTTAACATTTTTACATAAATTTTCAAGATTTGATAGGGGATTGTGACTCACCACCTTAAATTGGCTATTGTCATCTGACTCTATTTTCTCCTCATCAGAATCTGCTTGTGCAACAAATTTCCTTCTTGGTCTCTTCTGCTTTTGACCTCCCTGCTCTATAGGTTTTGTCTTCTCTTTAGCCTTTTGTGTAGTTGCATGTGCACTAGCCCTTGTAGTAGGTGTTTTTGGTTTGGGCTAACTCGGATTTGCTACCTTTTTGGCTTTTTTCACTAGTTGGATTATAGCCTTTCTCTTCTTTTGCTTGACAGGAGTAGGTGCTTCATTGGATTCTTCTTCCTTGGCACCTTCACTGACTTTAGTTTCCTCCTCTTCCTGTTGGTCCTCTCCCATATGTCCTCTCCCATACCTTGTGTCAAAGCTAGTGGTGCTTGTGTTTGAGAATCTTCCTCCTCTTCATCTTCTTCTTCTTCTTCTTCTTCTTCTTCCTGCTCGACACCCTCTCCAAATTTAGCTTTTAGCTTCTTCACCGGCTTGTCCTTCTTTTTAATAACAAAAGTTGTCTTCAATTACATGGTAATTTTTGACTTAGACAACTCATAGTTTCCAAATTCCTTTGCAATTTTATCTACCTCTTCTGCAAGTAAGGCTGTTATAGCTGCAGAGGCTTCATCCACATTGATTTCATAACCTAAGGGTCTCAACCATCTCACCCTTGGTGTAGTAGCTTGTACAAAAGTATAGTGGACACCCACTAGAAAAAAAATGTCATCATAGTGATTTTGTACTAGTGATACTAGTATTCTTAGTCTCTTCTTCATTGACTGCTTGAAGTCTTCAAAGTAGCTTGTCATCACATTTTCAAAATTATCACCTAATTGTTCAATATATTCACCAATTTGCACTGCTATTGATTTGTTGGCTTTCCGTACAATTGTTACAAATGTAGGGAATGTATTTTTCACATAAAAGAATATACATATCAATATAGAACCAAATTTACATTGTGCATTCTTTGTCTTTTTGATTGCCCCTAGGTTCTCAACTAGTTGTTGTAGTTGCAATTCTGCAAGATCATATGTGTGATCTTTCTTAACAATTTTGTATCCCACATCCACTGCTATATAGGGTACACTATTTAATCTACTAAATTGGTAGAACTTGTGTTATATAACACTTACAACAAATTCTATTAAAGGATCAATGATTGTGTCAATTGTCATGCCTCTCTTATTCCATACAACTCCAGTGTTTTTCTCAATCGCCTCTTTTGAATCACATCTCAATGTCTTAGTTTGATCTAGGGTTGGGTAACTAGTAACCCTATGGATTATCCTTTTAGTAATTTTGATAGGTCCATTATCCAACCATAATGAACTATCATGAATTTGGCTAAGCACTATCCTAATCCACTCAGTCTTGAATACATTTGGAAAATCTAGGGCTCGTGTCAACCCTTTCCTCTCAACAATTTTGTATTCTTTCAATACACCATTATCACAAAGTATGTTATATGCTTCCGTAATCTCCATATAACCAATTCTTCCTATCTTATAGGTGTAACATTTTCTCACATCTTGCACCATTAAAACAATTGGTGGTATCATAGATAACACATCATGAGGGTCTTGCTTGTAAACAATATCAGGAATAGCTTTGAAGATTGGTTGCTTAACTTCATTACTCACTAATTGAACATTCAAAACTTCCTTTCCCTCTACATTCTTCAAACTTGATGCCATAATGTGAAGCTAGGGTTTATGAAAATATAAACTGCGTAGCTCAACTCTTGATAAATACCTTATAAAATTTGATGAACTGGTGTAGAGTCACTGCTAAAATGTTCTACAACTACTTTGAATAGATTTTCAGATTATCTTTTTCTCTCCTTTCTCTTTCTTGATTTTGAAATGATGTGAAATGAGTCAAAAATTGATGAAATACCCTTTGAAAACCTTGCAATAAATTTTGAGTGCTTACACAACTATAAGTTCAACATCAACCAATTTCAGGATCTCTCGACATCCATTAACATTCCATTACAAGCTTGACATCAACTAGCCAATCTGATAGCTCAGCATCAACTAGCATTTACTCAGCACATATAGGAAATATTTCATGCTTGACAATAACATGAAAAGCTTAAAGATTTTTCTTGAATTCCTAGTAAGATCTTGTATCTTTATTCACGCTAATGTATTCCTTTTAGTACTAAATCCTTTGGAGCTGATGAATGATATAACCTTTAATTATCAGTCCTACATACCTCTTGATTGCCTAGTTTGATGAGGTGTGATCACCTGACCCATTAGGTGAAGTGATCCCTTCTCCATTTGATGTATTCCAATCATCTTTCTTCTTCCATGTCTTGTTCAGTCCATCTTTGATGTGTTCAACATTTGCCTTGCCTTTGCCTTTATCAAATTCACAACTTGGTGCCTTTGACCTAGTTGGACAATACCTACTGATGTGACTAGTCTTCAAACAACTAAAACATGTGTTTTGACTAAACCACCTCTTGTAGTCACCTCTGAAGTGTGTTCTAATGCAATTCTTAGGAACATGTCCATATTCTTGACAATAATGATAGCTATATCTTGTATTATAATCCTAGTTATAAGAGTTGCCATTGTTCCTTACCTTTGTTTTCCTGTTTGATGACCACATGGGTTTGGATCTGCACTCAAAAGGTCTATGTCCATACTTATAACAGTTTTAGCAATATCCTTCATATCTTTGTGTGTGCATGGTCTTGGTTTCACATACATGTGCCTGATGACCTTGTTTGTTGCACTTATGGTAGTGAACCATGCTCTTATGTTTGACGTTCTGATTTATAGTCTTGCTCCTGCACACATTAGTAGTATGTCCTTTCTTACCACAATTATGACAAGTAGGTTTGGAATCCTTACCTTTTTTCTTCCTTTCTTTAACACTTTTGGATGACTCTCCTTCTTCAGTGCTTGTGTAACCCAATCCAAATGTGTCATTATTAGATCTAGGGGATCTCAATAATTGCTTAAAGTATTTGATGGCTTCATTAGGCTTATTGAAACTTTCAACAAGCTCCTTTTCCCTTTTTAGGTCACTCTGCAATTGCTAATTCTGCAACTTCAATGTTGTTATTTCAATGTCCTTGATATTCAATTCATAGTTGGAATTCATCATTTGACTTATAGTATCCAATTGCATGTTGGGAAATCTTGGTTAGCTCTGTTGACTTCTCTTCCAGTTTGTTGACAAAAAAATCTTTTGTCTTCTTCAATCATGGCTTTGTCCTCCATGGCTTTCTTCTTCTGTTTAGTCACCTCAGATAGTAGTATGGCTTGTCATTCTTGCTCTAATTTGAGATTTTTGATTTCCTCAGCTTGGGCTCTATTCTTTTCCATTAGATCTGCAACTGTTGCATCAAATTTATTGGTCTCCATCTGTAAAAAGCTTATTAGTGTCTATCTCTTTGTATTGTGTGTCATTCTTTGCAATAGAAATTTTCTTCCTTCTCTTTAAGGATTTCTTTACTTCTTCTCTTGCTTCATTCAGTTGATGTAGAATGAGATGTATTTCAATCTCCTAATTCTCAATAGTCTTTTCCAACTTGTAGACTTCCATTTCAAGATCTTTCCTCAAAGCTGTAAAGCTTCTCTTTTAGAGAACAAGGCTCTGATACCAATTGTTGGAATTACAATAGGAAAGGTAAACTTATGAGGGGGTGGGGGGGTGTGAATCAACAATTTAAAACTTTCAAAACACATCCATATCATACATTCAATGTATAAACATAAATAAAATGTACATCACATACATCTAAATCATGTAAGCAAGTAAACATTCACACACATATGACACCAAATATGATTACCCAGAAACCCTCCAAGTGAGAAGGTAAAATTGGGGTGGGGATGACACCCACAGATCTTTACTACTACAATAATAAAGTTTATCCATTTAAGGTTACAATGTTTTGACCATGAAACATGATCTACCCAATGAAAGGTCTACCTTGTTAAAGGCTTATAAAGACTATTAGGTCTCACCTTGTTAAAGGATTTCAACACCCTGTTAGAAGTATGCCTTGCTAAAGGACTTTAACTCACAATTAAGTAAGCACCCTATTAAAGAATTTCAACACAACCTATTAGGACTACTCTATTAAGAGATTTTGACTAAAATCACCTTTTAAAATGTCTCAGCATTGATCCTGTGGTTAGCACTTGATTGCTTGATAACATATCACCTCTAAAATGATGTTTTCTTGATCCTTCTTGATCAGATGTCTCTTGGTCGTACTCTCTTCTCTTCCTTTGTTCTCCTTTAACTAATTTTATAATGTAGTCTCACTTCATAACTCCTTAGCCACCATGAATGCTATGTTTGTGTATGCAAACTTCTCTTTACTCTTCTTCAATACTGTACACACTCGCTAGAGGGTTTAGGGTTTGTCCTCCTTAAGAAGGCTTTGGTGACTTAGGGTTAGATATGAATCTATGACTGAGATTCATCCATTTTTCTACTTAATCCTTCTCCTTTTTCTAATTGGCTACATTTAATTGCATTGGATCCAACTTAAGATTCATCCTTATCTCTAAAATATCACAATTCATCCTTAAGTCAGCTCAAAAATGGTTTACATAGTTGTTTGTGCCATTACAAACAAATATGTCAAAACTGTCTTACTCGACATTTGAAGTCTCTGATGCTTGGCATACACTAATCTTTCTACTATGACTCGTCATCTATATCACTCGACATTCATTGTTCACTCGGCTCTTGAATTACTCTGTATATGTACACTATCTACTCGGTATTTGAGTGGCTCGGTACACAAGTGGCTCGACACTCACTGTGGACTCAAAATGCTCTAATATATACATGTTGTACTCAACATGTACTACTTATTTGGTAAGAACTAGGTAAATAACTTAAGTGTGTTGACAAGTGTGTTGACACTCACTTGTCAAAACCAATCTGAGATCAATAGTTACCATCAATGCTAAAGAGGAAGATTGTTGGAAACTACAATTGGAACAATTGCTATGTTGTCATTGATGTTTAACCTTACTAGTGAGATAATTTCTACCTTAGTAGAGTGTCATATCAAGATGATTGATGGAGATGATTTTGGGAAGAAGAGATCACAAGAAGACCTATTGGAAAGGTTGAGTTACGTGGAATGACACTTGATCAATTGGACCTTGACAAGATAATATGTTGTTTTTTCATAACACTAAATGAAGAAGATAGTTGAGTTGAAGCCTATAAGATATTATCAAGAGGACCAAATGCTTAGGCTAAACTGAGCTACAAAGCAAAAAATTAAGGAACTTATAGTTGAAGTCGAGTTATGTTTGTGTCAACCAAGTGAATAGTAATGACCAAGGAAAATAGAATTTTGACCGAGCATCAGTAAAAGTTTGAGTGAAGATAATATAAGCTGAGAAAGATAGTTAGTATTGACCAAGTTATCCAGTGATGATCAAGGTTGAGGGATACAATTTTGATCAAGTGTTAGCATTTGATAGTTTGTGAAGGAATTGATATTTCTAGCCAACATAGTTGAATTTTTGGATTGGTCATAACACATGAATAACAAGTGTTGATGAGATGGAGCATTTAATGCCATATAAACTATGTTTTAGTGTTCCTAGGCAAGGATTCAAAGAGAATTTTTGATAAGTATATAGAAGGAGAAGGAAGAAATGAAATGATGGAAGAATTCAATGAATCTGACCTAACCCAAAGATCAATAGGGATGTTTAAGTAGAAAAAGATCAAAGCTACCTATTTAAGGAGGCATAAGGCTTAACCTAACAAGGTTAGTAATTGTTGATTTTTTTGAGTGGCAAACTTGAACAAAAGGTTGTGAAGGAGTAGAGCAGAGGTGAAGAGTGATTGCTTGAAGGATTTTCCAAGATGATTAGAGACAATGATGGAGATATGAATGTAGTCTAGTTAATGATTTATCAAATGAGCTACATTGTGATTTGTATTTGCAAACTGAGTTGTATTTATCAAATTAACTTGTTGATTACTTTCTAGCCATTATATCAATAAAAATCCTTTAATTAAGGTTATATTCTAATGGAATGTTCAAAAGTCCTCTAACAAGGCCACTCCTAAAAGGGTGATTAAAGCCTTTAACAGGTCACACTGAACATTTTGTATTGTAATCTTTAATAGGGTTATCTTCTAACAGAGCTTACTTCAGAAGAGTGAAAATTGGGTAGCATGTTATTGGTGGTTTTTCCCAAATTGGGTTTTCACATTAAATCCTAGTGTTATACTTGTGTGAATTTTGTTTGAGGTGTTTTACTTGTTATTTTTTTACATTCTTCAAGTAGGTTACTATTGAGACAATAAATTACATGTTACAAAATCTTAAGTTGCTATAGAGACTAAGTTATTCAAAGGATAGATCTAAGTTGATTGAGATATTCAAAAGTTAAATTGGTACTGGATGTAAGGATAATTGTTTAAACCCACCACCCCCCCCCCCCCCCCCCCCCCACCCCCCCCCCCCCCCCCCCCCTCTCCCTTATTCTAAATCATTCTAATAGCATCCCCAGTACTTGAATGTGATCTCCTTGGGAACTTGCTACCTATTTGTGTTCTATAATCCCTCCATTATTCTACAATGATGATTCCATATTACAAAGGATTATTCTATCCTCTTATCACTATTTAGAATAGAATATTCATTTCTTCCTTACATTCTAATCACCTTGTAGAATGCCTTATTCTAGTATCCTCTTGGATAGCATCAAAATATTCATGGTTGTGTTTTTTTTCTATCATTCTGGTGGTTGAACTCCATTTCATTACTTACTTGTTGACTACCATTGAGCATGCATGATTATCCCTTAATTGGTTTACTAATTATTTTTCTCTTATTAGAAAGTTGGGCTAAAGTCCTTGTGGAAGCCACAGTTACATCCACTTGATACTACACATGAAGAAAAATAGTTAGAGATAAATCATTGTATTTTTCTTTTGAGTTATGTATGTATGTGTGGGATAAATGTGTGAATTAGGACTCATCATTTCTTAGATCCATTGGATCTAATCCCCTATTGTTACTTTTTTAGGATATAGGACAATGAGGAAGTGAGAAAGTGGAGTATTAAGGGTACAAGCAATTAGGATCAATTCAATGCCAAACAATCATTTAGGCAATGATTGGCCCCTTTTCACATGTTTGTTTTAGTTTTTTACACATATAAATGTATTTCTTTTATTCAAAATACATTGAGTTCTTTATAGCTAGTTTCACAACTTGTGTGGAGTATTTGTACAATACTTTGATAAATAAAATATCACATTTTCAGAAGAAGATTTGTTGTAGAATTTTACGTCTATGTTATATTATTTTCTTCATAGAATGCAATAAGTTAGTTTCGGGTTCAAATTTACTTTTTTTATCAGTAATAATTTCTTTATTTTTTATATAAAATTATAATTACATAGTAATTTTCAAAAAAAAAAAGCATAAACTATCCTTAACCCTATGAGTGATTGACAATCATTCAAGACACCACTTCCTTCTACAACCCTAATACTGAACTCCTATACATCATTGTTCTTTCCAACTTGGCACATCTAGATAGAATTTACATACTTACATTTAAATTTGAAGTCCATGCTACAATTATCATTGTAGCAACCAAAAATCCCCCCTTACAACCCCAATTCCACAATTAACAACTCCCATTATGTATTTAAAAAAAACAAACTAGGCCTATAAAAAACTCTCCAACTTACCTATTTGGTTAACTATATAGAAACATTGATAGCAAAGCTATTACTACTCAACTAATTGAGCTACAAACTCCAAATTTGCCTACCTTCTACCTCATCAAGAGAACCTCCATCGTGGGACCTGGATTGGGAATTAAGGAGTGATGCCTTCTTTTAACTTATGTAACTCCACCTTCAAAGTCAACCACACCTCCTAATATTCATGTAAATATGGTCATTATTGTTTTACCCCCATCATCTAGCAAACTAGATGAACCTATATTCTTGGACATCTTCTTCATTTTTAAATTATTCAAAAATTTTCATTTGCCACCTTGGTACAACCCATTCTTTGATGAAATTCATGCCCAAAAGAATATTATCATCAAATAGAGAGTACACACCCCATTTCACTATGTTTTCTTCCTCCTCAAATTGCAAACCCCATGCCAACACCATAGACACTTTGTCAATGTTAATCTTCCACTTCCAACAATTTTGAAACTTACACCCCAACACATTTATCACTACATTCACCACCTTTAGTATGTTTATCTTCAACAAGCCCTTCATTCTGTGTTTGAGAATAGGACCAGATAATTATTTAGTTTGGAGCTTAGTAGAAATAGAGAATTTGGCTTCCATTATTCTTCCAAAATGCCTCTTACAACCAAATTCTCAAGAAAAATTCAAAAAAATGAAAGGTCCTACTTCCCTTTAATATTTTTCTTGTGTCTTCCAAAGACATTATGAATTGTTTAGTCATCCATTTCACTCATGCAATGATAGGACATTCCTTTTATAAATGATAACCATGATAGATTTAGGTGACATTATTTTCATGCAAAAATAATAATCTTTTAAATGAGGCACATAATGCCCAAATAGACTCATTGTTACATAGTAAATGCTTTTGACATCTTCCCCAAAGTTGTCCTAACCATCAATGTCTCTGCTAAGTCAACTGATTCAAACCACATCAACACTTTACACTCCATCTGATCTATGTGGACTACAAGATTTATTATTATTTAAATTTTTGAATTTGATTTCATTTTCCCATGAGAAAGAAAGAGACCATTAAGAGAGTTTATCATCTATTTCATTGCCTTCTATGCATATATGTGTCACACACAAAATTTGAAAACCTCCTAAAACATCTATAATTGCATCGATAATAGGTTTTAAGTGCCAAGACAAAATGAAATCATGTTCAATGGAATCCTTAATAAGAATAGAATCACCCTCTAGAGAATGTTACTAATCCCCAAATCTTTTCCACACCATAACACCTCCAAGGCTACTAGACCTTCAGCCAATTTTTTTAAGTATTAGCTAGTTCAACTACTCGAAAAACTAAAATGTTGCCCTCAAACTCTTTGAATATAAACCCAACCCCAACTTTACTAGTGGCTTTAATACCATAATTTTTTTCTTTAACCCATCCTTGATCCCATTTTAACCACTTGAATTTTTATATGTCTAATTTATTTCAGCCCTTTTCTTCTTATTTGCTAATTCTAAATTTCAAACTTGGCCAAGCTCATCACCAAATTCTATCCAATTTGGGAAAGGGAATGTGTGTTGGTATTGAGAAATTTGAAGCATTGATCATCTCCTCAATGGAATGATCAATTATTTGCAACATTCTATATAGAGGTTCTTCAATCCTTCGAAAAAATGTGTGTCTTTTATGCTCTTTCCATAACTCCCAAACAACAATAGAGAGACATACTTTCCAAAGACCATAGAAAATAGATTTAGGAACTTAATATGGCCAAATATATATATATATTTTAAAGTAAATTGTAAATGACCATTCCATCCTAACTTACTTTGAACCATAGTCTAAGATGTTGAAGTCACCTTACAATTTGATAGTAACTTATCTACATCCTCACAATGTTCCTTACATAAATTGCATCTTGAGGGATCATGAACACCAAATTTATGTCTTATGTATATTCTCCTAGGTCCTTCCTTCCCTTCATTTAATGAATTGGAATGTTCTCTTTGCACTCATTTGACTATATCTCAAACTTTTTTCTTTATTTTTGGGATATGGATTTATTTTGAGATCCCAAAGGGAATCTTGAAATTATGGGCCCTTATTTTCAAGGACACAGTGTATCCCTGATCAATTAGGGAAACAATGAGTCTTTTATGGGTGAATGGGGGATGTAATGCACTTTGATTAGGCCCTACTTTGAGTCATATATTTTGGTATCATGTTTGTATAGATGAGGGATGGTAATTCCTAACAAGATTGTCCTACGGGATGAGTAAATTCTGAGCCCTTTATAAACCCCTCCATTTTCCCCATTTTGTTGACCCTAGAGGAAATATAGTATTATTAATTAGTGAAAACCACTTAGTCATTTATGAGGAAAAGTTATTCGATAAAAAATGTGACTGAGTGATTCTACACAGGTCGAGTGATGTAAAGGAGAAGTTGTATATAATCAATTATTGCTTAGCAGTAGTTATTTCCGAGAAATCTAAGCATCACTTAGTACTCTAGTGGTTGCCTAGTTGTCCAAGAGACAACATATAAGATGAGTGATAAAAAGGCCAAATAGTTCAGTGAAGGCTGAGAAAAATAGTTAAAGCCAAGTATAATTAAGGTTGAGGGATGGCAAGAACAATCAATTTTTGTTGAGCATTAGTATACTATTAGTATCGAGTAACACAAATTTGTATAAATATTTGGAATGTCACAAATATTAATGTAAACCATTTTTTTGAGATGGAAGCATGCTCTAGAGATCAAGGAGATAATTAGGGAGTTAATTAAATTTTTAATTAAGGATCATTAATCCCTATGTGAGGTGATTAACCAATTAGGAAATTAGAAGGACTAAACTATAAAAAGGATGAATCTAGATCATTGATCATGATCTAAAAGATTCATAGAAATATATATATGACCTAATTCATGTTGGTTGTGAGTTAGAATTTTGTATGCGAAGTTGAAGGTGAATTCAATGAAGTTAAGTGATAAGGATCAATAAGGCTACCAAGCAATGCAGAGAGTAGCTATTGAAGATCTATCACAAAGAGGTGATATAAGATCAGAAAGAGTTTATTTGTTATTATCATTTAGGGTGTAGACCAAGAGAGAAAGGTATTGATACATTTTAACAAGTGTTTTAGGGTGAATCTCTTAACAGGGCGATCCTAATAGACCTATGTAAATCTCCTAATAGAGTGCTCACTCAATTATATAGTTAAAATCCTTTAATCAAGGTAGTTTGAATAAGTCTTGTAAGCTCTAAATAGAACAAACCCATCACATGGTAGATCATTAGAATAGATAAACCTTTTTAGCACTAACATGCACACATTATTGCTGTACTAGTGAAGATTTTGTGGGTATAATCTCCACCACAGTTTTACCTTCGTGTTCAAGGGTTTCTACATTACCAAACATTTGTGTTATGTGTTGATTCATTTCTTATATTTTTTACTCATGTTATTATATGTTAGATATGATATTACATTGTAGTATATGTTTGATTTGATATAAGGTGGAGTTAAGATAAAGGTTTATGGTGAAGATAACAAATATGGTTTATGTTTGGAGTTGTAAAAAGTTTTTATAGATCTTGATTCACCCCCCCTCCCCCCTCTCAACATCTTACTTTCCCTATAAGATTTCCAACAATTGGTATCAAAGCGTAGTTCTCTGAGCAGAAGTCTAACCACTTTAGAGTCAAAGATCTTGGAGATGAAAGCCTACATGTTGGGAAAGGTTATTGAGAATCAAAAGATTAATTTGCAACTTATATTTGAGAAAGTCAAGGCTGCAAAGGAGGAATTGAATAAATCCCTAAAGAGAAGAAAGGAGATGTTAATTCAACAAAATGAAACCTAATACAGAGAAGAAAGCATTAAAGACCTATATGATGAAGGTAGATCCCATGAAACTAATGCAACAATAACAGATCTATTGGAGGAGAAGAACATCATGAATGATGAAGTAAGCACATTGAAAAGAGAACATAAAATATAATCAGTAAGTCTATGTAAAAGGACTAAACAAAATAATTTTTTTGAAGAATACAAGGTAATGGCTAGAGAAGAAAAAATTTAGATGGCTTCAAGTCTTGATGAGAGGACCAATGAGGGACAAAGGCCGACTCATAATCAATTTGACATGGTCAATAAATTACTAAGTGTTAATCATGAGATTGATAGGAAGGTGAAAGAGATTGCAAATCGAAGATTTGAGAACAATCAACTAAAAGTTTAATTAAGAGCTAAGAAAGAGATCGTGGAAAGAATGAATAGATCTAGAGAGGAAATGAGACAACTTGATGAACAATAGAGAGAACAAAGAATAACCCATGACACTATTGGACTAGGTTATACAGAGTTCATATCATCTACCAAGTAAGAATAGTCATCTAAGCATGGAAAATGAAGAAATGATAAGAATAAGAAGCCTACATGCTATCACTATGGAAAACTGAGGCCATACAAAAAATATATGCAAGAGAAAAACTAGTAAGTCAAATCCTAAACTTAAATTCAAGGGTAATTGTTTCAATTGTAACAAGCATGGACATCAAGCACAATAATGTAGATAAAAGACCAGTAAGACACAAGATACATCTATATTTGAAGGCTATTGTCACATATGTCAAAAGTATGGTCATAAGGCACAAAATTGTAGATCAAAATAAAATAATAATTAGTCACCTAAAGGTCAAGGAAAAGCATCTAGGAAGGTAATACCATAAATTGGGATTACAATAATTGGGTCAAATGTGAATTTTGTGGAAAGTATAGACACATTGCAAAAAATTGTTCAAGTATACATCTTAGAGGAAGATTGGAAAGTTGGAGGAACTTTTGGACTAGTATATTTCAATTGTCTTAAGGTTGGTCACCTAAGCATAGATTGCATGAACTAAGCACAAACACCTAATGTTGAAGAGAACAATGAAAAAGAAAAGGTCAATACTGAAGAAGTAAGAACCTAGATTAATCAAACCTAGAAGAAGAAAATTGAAGGAGAAAATAGTTCAAAAGGTGAAGTTGTGATCACCCAATCCAATGGATTGGGTCATTTCCCCACCTCAAACTAAGCAAAGAGGCATGTATGGAACTCAATTTAAAATTGTTAGATCATACATCAATTCCTAAGATTGTTTGGATAAAGGTCCAAATTAGCATGATATTAGATGCATAAGGACTGTTATGAGATTTGAAATTGGTAATATATTTTAGCATTGAGTTGAAAATCAAGTGATGAATCGGTGTTAGTTTTGAAGTCCTGAAGAAATTGAGCAAAATGTCATATATGACCAGGATGTGACATTGATCAAGTAAATGGAAGCTTTGAAGTGTGATAACCAAGTTTTACAAAGATAGCTAAGACAACTTTAGTTCACCCACTATATGTACGAAGCGTTGATGAGGCCCTAAATTTGAATTTTTGTACTACATAGTGAACTTTGTGAATCATTTTATGGACCTTGCAATAAAGTTTTCATAGAGAAAATTAAGCTAAAGAATTTCCTAAGAATTTGAGAAGTTTGAGTTGAATTTTTTTGCATGCCTTTGGCTATAGAAGCAAGTTATGAGTAGATTGTTGATGTCAAGTTATGCATAAGTGTTTTTTAAAACCCTAGATTGAAACAATGACAACAAGTTCATTTGCATCTAAGAAGAAGATGGATTTATAGGTTAGTAATGCACAACTAGTCAAGAATGATGCATGTCCCCCACCAAAATTTTGTGCATATCCTAAAATCACAATGAAGGGTGATTCTTCAGGTGCCCTGTCATTGATCCCACCTAGAGTGATCATGATTCACGATATGATATCATGCTATATGTACAAGATAGGCGAGGTAGGAGATTTTGAATTGAGAGTTGTATATGACAAGTTTTGTGTGAATGGTCAATTCAAGGATAAACATAAGATCATGATTAAGAAAGGGTTAACTCATGCCCTAAATTTTCCAATAAAATTCAAGATGGAATGGATCAAAGTAGTTTTAAGTTGTGTACATGATATGAAGCTATGGTTGGAGAATGGACATGTTAAGATCACAAAGAAGATTGTTCACTGTGCTATAGGATATCATGTTATGGATAGGGTTAAGACCATTTTTTTCCAAGGAAGAGATGTGATAGAAGCACCCACATTGGCTAAATGGAATAAAAGAGGAATGAAGATATCCATAATTGAAGATACAAAAATTAAATTTGTTATCAGATTCATTGCCCACAAATTCTACCACTCAAGCTCACCTAATAGTGTACCATGTGTTACAGTAGATTTGGGATAGAAAATGATCAAGAAGGATCACAGTTATGACCTAACCAAGCTCCAACTTACCTAGCTTGTAGAGAACCTAAAGAGTATAAGGAAAGCAAAGAAAAATTTATGTTAGTTTGGTTCTCTGATAGTTTGCATTTTGTTTTATATGTTAAATATGTTTCCCACCATTGGTAATGTAGGTTGGGATAAGACAAGACCTCTTACCAGCAGATAAATGAATTCATGAGCTAGATTGGTGATAATTTTGAAACCATCATGGATGAATATGTTGAGGATTTTAAGAGGAAAATAAAGAATAGGTCTAGGATACCACAATACCTAGTAGAAAAATACTATGATGATATATGCTTCTTGGTAGACACTGATTATAACTATGCACAAGAAGTTCTACCTAAGGTTTCATGGTTGAGACCTCTACCTTAAGTGGTTAATATTGATGAAGTGACTGTAGCCATTACAACATTGTCGGCAAAAAAAGTTGACAAGAACATCAAGCCATTCAAAAGATATGAGATAGCTAAGGTGAGGATTATTGTTCAAATTAAATGACCTAAGATGATGAAGAAGATAAAATCCATGATTGAAAACTTAGAGAAGGTTCTAGGAGAGGGAGCCGAGCAAGTCATGCCTTTGTAGATTTAGTAAAGGAAAAGTAGAGGATAGATCAAGTGATGATGATGAAGAGGAAGATGTAGAAGAAAAAGGCAAGGAGATAGTGGTTGTCAAGCCACAAGCTAAGAGAGGTAGGAAAATTTTCATTATTGAGCCTAGTGTGAAGAAGAGCTTGAAGAAGATTGCAACAAAGCCTACACCTACATCACCAAGGATGACAAGAAAAAGAAAAAGGAAAACTACTGCAATTTTTGAGCCTTAGAAGAAATTTTTAATCTCAGATTAGTTTTGACATATGAGTGTCTATACACTTATGTCATTTACAAGTCATTTACCTAGTTCATGCTAAACAAGTGATACATGCCGAGCATAAGTTGCTAGATAGTATACGTTGAGTGAGAGATATATAGTAAGTATCATATAACTAGTAAGTGTCAAGTAGATAGTAAGTGTTGAGTCATTCAGATGATGCATGATCAATAGATGTTGAGTCATTTAGAGGTCAAGTTACATCATTGAAGTTGTAGTTGATGCCGAGCATCAGGGACTTCAAGTGCTGAGTAATACAATTTTTACATAGTTGTTTGTAATGGCACAAACTACTATGTAAACCATTTTGGAGATGGCTTGAGGATTTTTTTGCGACCCTAGATGATAAAAATGAATCTTTATTGAGGGCCCCTATGCATAAAATATAGCCAATTAGAAAAAGAGAAGGATTAAGCCACAATGTGGGTGAATCACAATCATTGATTCATACCTAACCCTAAGTCACATAGGTCTTCTTAAGGAGGAAAAAACCTAAACTTTTTATCAAGGAATGGAGAAGGAGAAAAGAGAGAATTTTGCATGCACAAACAAAGCATTCATGGTGACCAAGGTATTGTGAATTGAGATACATTGCATAATGAGTTAGAGGAGAATAGAGGAAAGGAGTTAGAGGACATAAGAGATACATCTAATTAGAAGGATCAAGGATACATGCAAAGAGATTATTTGTTATCTAGCAATAGAGTGCTAACCATAAGATCATTGCTAATACATTCTAGTAGGTGAATCAATTAAATCTCTTAACAGAGTAGTTTTAATAGGTTGTTGTAAATCCTTAACAATGTGCTTACTTCATTGTAAGTTAAAGTCCTTTAATCAGACACACTTCTAATAGGGTGTTGAAATCTTTTAATAGGGTAAGATCTAACAATATTGTAAGCCTTTAATAGGGCATAACTTTTACAAGGTAGTTCATGTTTCATGATCAAACATTGTAACCTTCATTGGATATACTTTATTACTGTAGTAGTGGAGATTTGTGGGTGTCATCCCCACCCTAGTTTTACCTTCTCATTGGAGGGTTTATGGGTAACCAAATATCTTGTGTCATACATGTGTTGAATGTTTATTTAATTTCAAGTTATGGATGTATATGCTTAATTTGGTATTATAGTTTACATGCATAGATTGTGAGATAGATGTATGGTGAATGATTTTAAGGTTGAAGTTTTAAGTGTTGATTCACCCCCCCCTCTCAAAGTTTACTTTTTCCATTGTATTTCCAACAATTGGTATTAGAGCCTAGTTCTCTGGAAAGTAAAGCTTTGTAGCTTTGAGGAAAGATCTTGGAGATGGAAGTCTACAAGTTGGGAAAGACTATTGAGAACCAGAATATTGAAATACAACTTTCCCTACATCAGATGAATGAAGCAAGAGATAATCTAAAGTGTTCACTCAAGATAAGGAAACATATAGTCATTGAGGAGAATGACACACAATACCAAGAGATTGACACTACTGGACTATTCACTAAAGGAAGCAAAAGTGAATTTGATGTAGTTGTTATAAATATAAGGGAAATGAATTGAGCCCTAACTAAAAAGGTCAAAAATCTCAATATAGAACAAGAACTCCAATCAGTATTACTATGTGAGGTAACCGAGGAGAAAAAGAAAGTCGAGGAAGACAAAGTCATGATTGAAGATGACAAAAGAACACTGACCAATAGAATAGAAGAGAAGACATTAGAAGTACAAAGGATTTCTAGCATGCAATTGGAAACATTGAATCAAATGATGATTTCCAATCATGAATTAAATGGAAAAGATATTGAGATCACAACACTAAAGTTACAGAATGAACAACTAAGAAATGATCTGAAAAGAGAAAAATAGTTTGTTGAAAGCTTCAACAGACCTAGTAAAGCTATCAAGTATTTTAAGCAACTAATGAGATCTCCTAAATCCAACAATGATACTACTAGATTGGGTTACACTAGTACTAAAGAAGGAGAATCATCCAAAAGTGGTGAATAAAGGAATATCAATGGTAAAAAATCCAAACCTACTTGCCCTAATTATGGTAAGATAGGTCATACTACCAATGTTTGCAGGAGCAAGACTACAAATCAGAATCTTAAGCATAAGTTCATGGGTTACTGCCACAAATGCAACAACAAGAACATTAGGAACATGAATGTAGAACCAAGACCTTGAGCAAACAAATATTTGAAGAATACTACTATAACTGTTAGAAGTATGGACATAGAGCATATGGATGTAGATCCAAGCCCAAATGGTCATCAAATAAGAAGACAAAGGTAAAGCACAATGACAACTCTTATAATTAGGATTATTTAATACTAGGTATAGTTGTCACTATTGTCAAGAGTATGGACATGTTCCTGAGAAATGCATAAGAACACATTTCAGAAGTGACTACAAGAGATGGTTGAGTCAAACTACATGTTTTAGTTGATTAAGAATGGTCACATAAGAAGGAATTATCCAAAAAGGTCAAAAGCACCAAGTAGTAAGTTCTACAAAGGAAAAGGAAAGGTAATGTTGAGAATGTCAAAGATGAGATGAACAAGACATGGAAAAGAAAAAAAGATTGCAACACATCAAGCTCAATGAGATCACTTCACCAAATGGGTAATGTAATTACACCACCTCTAATTAAGAAATCAAAAGGTATGTGTGGGACTGATATTTAAAAGATAAGTTATACATCAGTTCCAAGGATTTAATTCTAAAAAGATTATATTTGCATGAAGAAAGATGCAAAGTCTTGTTTAGAATCTAGAAGAAATCTTTAAGTTTTGTCAGTTTTCATGTTACTACTGAAAATGAAAAGTTTTACTTAAGCCGCCAAGTGAAATCTAGTTAATGCCAAGCTATCATAAGTGATAGTGTTGACTAAGCTTGTAGTGGTTGTTGAGCCTAAAGAAAACTACATGGAACTTGAGCTTACAATTGTTTAAGTAGTGAGTATTAATTGTGAATTTTTAAGGTCTATATGGTCAATATTTGACTCATTTTACATCATTCAAATTTGGAGAGAGCACGAAGAGATAAAGGAAAATTGAAGAGATCATTCCAAGCATTTTCAACGTGAATTCGATCACTATTCAACACCATTCATCATATTTGGGAAGGTATTTATTGTGTGTCGAGCTATATTGTTTGAATGTGTGCAAACCCTAAGTATTAAATATGGTGTCTAGTTCTTTTGCTAACAAGGTCAAATAGAGAAAGGAATTTTTAAATGTTCAATCAATCAACAATGAGATTAGACAACCAAATTTCAAGGAAATTCTTGACATTGCTTATAAACAAGATCCATCTGGTGCATTATCCATGATATCACCACAAGTCTTAAGGATTCAAGATGTGAGATGTTGTTACACATGCAAGGTGGGTAGCATAGGTGACATGGAAATCAAAGAACTACATGGAAAACTATATGAAAAAAAAATAGTGGAGGAATACAATATTGTAGAAAGAAAAGGGTTAACTTGTGCCCTAGATTTCCCCAACATTTTAAAGATAGAATGGATAAAGATTGTTTTGAGTAGAATTCATGACAATTATGTATGGTTAGAAGATGGACCTATCAATATTAATATGAATATTGTGCATAGGGTAATAGGTTATCCAACCCTAGATAGACCCAAAACCATGAGAAGTGATGCAAAAGAGGTTATTGAGAAAAACACAGGGGCAGTGAGGAACAAGAGAGGAATGACAATTGATACCATCATAGATACCCTAATTGCTTTTGTAGTAGGGATTATTGCACACAAATTCTTTCAATCAAGTAGGTTGAACAATGTACCTTGTATTTTTGTTGACATAGGCTACAAGATAGTGAAGAAGGATCATTCTTGTGACCTTGCAGAGCTATAGTTGCAACAAATATAAAAAAACTTGGGAGCCATAAGGAAAATGAACAGTGCACAATGCAAGTTTGGATCAATACTTGTATGTATATTTTTCTATGTGTAGAACACATTTCCTTCCTTTGGTAAAGTTTCATGGAAGACAAATAGATCTATTTCTGTACAAATAGGTGAATTCATTGAGAAAATGGGAGAGAATTTTGAGTCTATAATGACTAGTTACTTTGAGGACTTTAAGAAGTCAGTGAAACAAATAAATAAGATTCTAGTGTCACTAGTTGAGGAAATTTTAATGATGTTTGCTTTCTAATTGATACTGATTTCACATATGTATAGGCTACAGTTCCAAGGGTATGATGGTTAAAACCTCTAGGATATGGGATTAATGTGGATGAGGCATCTAAAATTATTACAACTTTGGTTGCAGAAGAACTAGATAATAATGCTACTACCTTTGGTAATTATGATGTTGCAAAATCAAAGATAACTATGGACTTGAACACAATGTCAGTTGTAAGAAAGAAGAACAAAGTTGTTAAGAGGCTTAAAGAAAAATTTGGTGAAGGAGTAGAAGAAGATGAAGAAGAGGAAGACAATGAAGATGATGAAGAAGAAGATGTCCTTACTCAAGCACCACTATCCCTAATCCAAGGTCAAGGAGAAGATCAAGGTGAAGGGGAAGTTGAGCTTCAAGATGGTGTCAAGGAAGAAGAAGTCAGTGAAGCACCTATAGCCACAAAGAAGAAGAAGATGAAAGATAAAGCTCTAGTAGAAAACAAATCAAAGAAGGTTGTATAACATAAGCCTAAAATTATAGCTACTAGAACTAGCACAAGAGATACTACTAAGAAAGCTCAAGAAGTGGCAAAGACAAAAGAAAAGAGGACCAGGAAAGCTATATAAGATGATGAGTCTGAGAAGAGACAAAGGTGAAAGTACATTTCTCTAGCTGAATTAGATGAGGAGAGGATATAATATGATGATTATAGTCATTTCAAAGTGGTAAGTCACAATCCTTCTTCTAAGTTTGATAATCTATGTAAAAATATAAAGAATAATGTAGTTTGAGTGAGTTTTTACATATTGAATTTGATAAGCTTGGAAAGATAGAAATGGATAAGGTAGAAGATTTAGTATATGCCATGATGGCAAGATTTAAGATGACTCCAATTGAGATTTCCAACTCTCTACCAAAGAACTTATATGATAGAGTTGAGCAAAGATGGAAATATAGTCTCACAACAGAGAGAAATATAAGAGAAACTACACTTGCAAGAGTGAAGATAGATTTAGATAAATCTGAGATGAAAAAGGCCATTAAGAAGTACATAGGAAGTTTTTCCCCAAAGTACTAAGCATTCAATATTTTGTATAATAAAATTGAAGATGTTGTTCAACAGAGTACCCAAATATGGAAGGTAATTTATGGGTTGACAATGCATAAGGTAATTGAGTAGACACTTGTTGAGGTAGGTGATGAAAAAGGTGAACAAGAAGTAAGTGAGGTTACTAAAGTTGATACTGGGAAAGATACACATGTGGAAGGCACTAAGGCAAATGCAGATGCACAGGTAATAGCTAAAGATGAGCAACAAATAGAATAGAGTATACCAGATATATAGATGTCAAGTGCTAGTCTACAACATGTGACAAAAGAAGACACTAGAATTATATAGATCAAGGATGTTTCTAACAATGTGACTTAGAACATCAATCTCCTAATAAAGGAGGACGTGAAGAAGATATTGCTAGACACCATCACTAAGGCACAACTATGTAACTTCATCCTATATTGGTGAGTGTAGATGAACTTAAGAAGGTAGAGAAGACATATGCATAGGTGGAAGCATAAGACATATCAACAACCCCTCAATTTACTATGATACAACCTACATTACCCATTGTAGTGTACCAAAGAAAAGAGACATCCATGACAAACATCAAAAAATTGGTACACACTATGTCAGTACCAAAAGTTGATATAGAAGTATAGGATGGAACACAAGTTCAAATAGGCTAGGTAGATACGCTTGTACCTACAACACAAGTTCAAGGTGCAATTGAAATTAAAAATCAAGAAGAGGAGAGGATTGAAGAGTTATATTTGACTACAAATCCTGAGGAACAATCAACAATACAACCATTAGTTACTTTGTTAGCAATTGTTGCTCCTCCAAGTCAAGCACTTCACAAGTCGACGGTAGAAGCTACACCACTACAGTCATCAAGACCTATTCCTAGTACATCCAAGGTAGATGAGGTTACATCATTTGGTGATGTCAACTTGGATGAAGTGATTGTTTTACCAAAGTTTGACCTTGCAAAAGTCACTATTGAACAAATGAGCATACTACAAGATGCACTTGCAAGGAAAAAGCATCAAGAAATGCTCATAATGGAGCATAAGTAGAAGCAAGCATTACATCAAGGATATATTTCTTGATGCATTCAACCTACCGACACCTAAAGAAGACAAGCCTATCATGGAATAGTTGGTAAACATTGTAGAACAGATCAATGATGTAGACTTGGATTCCAATGTAAAATTACTTGAATGGTCTGAAAGAAATTCTCAAGGAAAAGTCAATGAAAAGATATCAAGTGCTATTTCACTTAGTCAAGTTAAGTTAGCAACCAAGAATGAAAGTGTAAAGAAATTCTTAGAGAATATTTTCTCACTTTACACCAAGTTGTGTGATACAACTCTATTCATACAAGAAGTGCAGTGCCATATTGACAATACAGAGGGAGATATGAAGAAAATAGGTACAATTCTACCTAATTCTCTAACTCAAATTCAGAAGCACTTCAAGAATTTGATGAATTCCCAAGGCCAGTTGGCAGCCTTGCATGCTCAAGATGGAAGTATTCGAGCTACATTGATAAACATCCAATCTATGTCGACCCCACACATGGAAATACTTTACAACGATCTAGCCTTTGCAAAGACATTAATGTAGAAATATTCCCATATTATTAAACTTGAAGGCTTAGTCCATCTTGCTTCCAAATTAGCCATCCAAATCAAATAATTGGAGGTAGCTTTTGATAACTGGGATGTAGCTCTGAAGTTAATACTTAAGATCCATAAATCTTTCTTGGATAAACACACTATATGTGTATAACCCTTTGACATAAGTGTCAAAGAGGGGGAGAAATAAGTAAGGGGGAGCACTAAATTTTGAGAGTGAAAATGACTCCAAGGGAAGAAGAGATACAGTTTTGGGGGAGACCAATGAAAGGGGGAGTCAAAAATAGAAACAAAGTACAACACAGTTCAACATATGCATATTTGCTCAATAGGAGTATTGGTTCAAATTCAGAAAAATACAATCAACTCAAGGGGAATTATAAGATTTTGAGGTATGACTGTTAAGTCAAGTTTTTGCAAAAAATTTAAAAATTTAAAATTTTGTACATATGTTGAATAGAGATAGTGAGTATTTGAGTGATGCTCATAAGTTAAGATCATTCATGCATGAACAAGTGTTTTTTCCACTCATGTCAAATGGGGAGATTGTTAATCTTAGAATGGTTTTGACATATGAGTGTCTATACACATAAGTCATGTACAACTCATTTAATTAGTTCATGCCAAACAAGTAATACATGTCGAGCATAAGTTGCCAGATGGTTTATGTTGAGTGAGAGATATACAATAAGTGTCATGTAACTAGTAAGTGTCAAATCACTCAAGTGTTGAGTAGATAGAAAATGTTGAGTCATTTAGATGTTGAGTGATCAATAGATGTCGAGATATTTAGAGGATGAGTTGCATCGTTGAAGTTGTAGTTGATGTCGAGCATCAGGGACTTAAAGTGTCAAGTAATACAATTTTGACATAATTGTTTGCAATGGCACAAACTACTATGTAAACTATTTTGGACCTGACTTGAGGATTGTTTTTTGATCCTAGATGATAAGAAAAAATATTTATTGAGGACCCCTATGCATAATATGCAACCAATCAAAAAAAGAGAAGGATTAAGCAAAAATGTGGGTGAATCACAATCATTGATTCATATGTAACCCTAAGTCACCTAGGTCTTATTAAGGAGGACAAACCCTAAATTTTTTTATCAAGGAATAGAGAAGGAGAAAAGAGAGAAGTTTGCATGCACAAATAGAGCATTCATGGTGACTAAGGTATTGTGAACTAAGATACATTGTAGGATCAGTTAGAGGAGAATAGAGGAAAGGAATTAGAGGATAGAAGAGATATATATGATTAGAACGATCAAGGATACATGCAAAGAGGTGAATCAGTTAAATCTCTTAACTAAGTAGTCATAACAAGCTATTGTAAATCCTTTAACAACATGCTTACTTCATTGTAAGTTAAAGTCTTTTAGTTAGGCACACTTCTAGAAAGGTGAGATCTAACAATCTTGTAAGCCTTTAACAGGGTAGACCTTTCATAGGGTAGATCATGTTTCATAATAAAACATTGTAACCTTCATTGGATACACTTTATTACTGTAGTAGTGGAGATTTGTGGGTGGCATCCCCACCCTAGTTTTTCCTTCTCGTTGGAGGGTTTTTGGGTAACCAAATATCTTGTGTCATACATGTATTGAATGTTTATTTACTTTCACGTTATGGATATAAATGCTTAATTTGGTATTTCAGTTTACATGCATAGATTGTGAGATGGATGCGTGGTAAATGATTTTAACATTGAAGTTTTAAATGTTGATTCGACCCCCCTTAGAGTTTACTTTTTAGAAAGGTGTTGTGAAGATCATCAAGCCAACTTTAGTGAAGAGCTCAACATAGAGAAAGTCTATCATTAAGGAAGCTTATCCAAGCAAACATAAGAAGAAGCTAAGGAGAAAGCTCACTGTACAAAAGGATGAGGAGGAGGATGAAGCAAAGAATACTGAGTTACAGGACCTAATCCAATTCAAGGTGATAGTACATAAAAAGCCCCAATCTATTTATGAGGTATGTGAAAACCTAAGGAACACTAAAGGATTATCAAGTTTTTAGTTTATAAAATATGATAAATTGAGTAAGGAAGATAAGGTTAAATTAGAAGAGGTTGTAATAGAAATGATGGTAAATTTTAAGTATATACCTATAAGGTTAAGGCAAAATGATACCTAAAGAATTGTATAATAAGATTGATGCAAAGTGGAAATTTTCTCTATCCATTGAAAGACAAATTAGAGAAACTACATTGGCACAGGTCATGATATTATTGAACAAAAGTCAATTTTTTTTAGCTTTTAGAAATTATACTAATAGGTTTATACCAAAGAGAAAAGCATTTTTTACATTGAAGAAAATGATAGAAAACATTTTTGAGGAAAGAAAATAATATGGAAGAAGATTTATGGTTTGATGCCTAATGATGATCAAAAGAATGAGGAAGAAAAGGATGAATAAGAAAATGTTGAGTTGGATAACCATTAAGATTTTGATAATGGACAATATAGTCTTGTTGATACTTTCAGCTATTTGTTCTAGTTGAGTAAAGGGAAGATAGAGACTAAGGTGATTGATAATGAACCTAAAACTAGTCCTGATAAGAACGTCACAACTGATCTAGTACAATAGAGTGAAGCTATAGTTTAGACCAATTTTGTATAGTTGCCAGCTCATGAGAAGTTGACGGACTCAAACCCTATGTTATTGAAAATAAAGGATTATCTAAATAATGATGTACAGGTGGCTACTCAACTGGTTGATCTTGCATCTATTCATGTTTCTACATTAAGTCTAATTGATAACTAAGGTAATGCACAAGTCGGTGATGTCGAGGAACAAAGTGTATCGGCCAATATAAGGGAAATCACACAAGTGGATGTACATCAACAAGATACTACCAAGGCTAATAGTAAAGGATATGAGAGAAAAAATTACAAAGTAGATTAATCTACCTCATATGTAAGACCAATAGCCTCAAGACCTCAGATTGAGGGTAGTAAGGAGATAGGACAATCGAGCTCCACCAATGAGCTCCAAACTGAAAAAGAGAGAGAAAGACAAGTTGAATCTATATAGAAGATAGGTACACTTGTTAGAAGAGAAGAGAAGAAGACAAATATGAACCAAAGGAAGAAGAAGTGACTCATGAGCCATAGAAGCCAAGACTATAGATTCCAACACAATTTTTACAACTAAATGTTTCGATCTCCAACACACCAAACTCTAAGGAAAAACAAATGAAGAAGAAGGTGGAACAATCACCTCAAGCAATAAGAGGAAAACCTATCACTCTAGATGAATAAATTTTTATTCCTAATTGGAATAAATAGAACTTGAGTGAGGAGTAGATGATAATACTAAGTGAATTATTTGCAAGGAAAGCTAAACAAGCCAAGTTGAGAAGAGAACATCAAAAGGAGAAAGTACTTTATGATATCAAAGATATTTTTCTTGATACAATTATTATTGATGATTTGGATAAAATGCTCCAATTATTGAGCAATTGACTAAAATTATGGAGAAAGTCAATGATCCTGATATTGAATTACAAGAGAAATTGATGCAGAGAGTAGAGAGGAAGTATGATAATAGAGTAATGGAAAAAGTATCTAAAGAGATAGTGCATTAAAGAAAGTTGAGCTTTCCACTCTTGTCACTAAGCTTGAACAACTAAGCACAAATGAAAATATATTGTTTCCAAAGTTGTGTGATGATATTTCCTCTTACTGCAAGTCTATAAGGAAAAGAATGGACAAGATCAATGTAGATTTAAAGAAAGACATAAGAGAGCTGAGCATGGATCCCAACTCCAGCTCAGTTTACTATTCACATATCAAATTCTTAAAAGGGAAGCAGTCAGAATTTTTACATGAAGAGTGCCATATTAGAAATGAGGAAAGTGAAATTCAAGCAAGATTTATACCTCATATGGAAGTCATGTAAAGGCACATACAAAATTCTAGGGATATTTTAAAGGATCAACATTTATCCATTGCAGAAAATATGGTGAATCTTGTGGCCAAGATTGAGATAGAAAAACAATTTCTCCATACTCTGAAGGCCAACTAGAGAAACACAATGTCAATCATTATGAGATTGCACCATCCATTTTTAAAGGCGTTTGGAATTCTACTAAAACCTCAATTGAAAATATGTTTGAAGTCATAAGTGACAAAAACAAGGGGGAACGAGACATGGGAATGGAATGTGCATGATCAAGCAAGAAAGAGTATGTGTACATGACAAACAATTTATGTGAATGATCAAGCAAGAAAGAGTATGTGTATATGAAAAACATATTTATAATTATGTATGTATGTTATTAAATTTTATTGTAAATCTATATTTTGGAGTAATAAGGAGTTAGTTTGATGCTCACCATGTGGGACATAAAAAATGTTTTAAAATAAATAAATAAATACAAGTAATAATATATCAACAATATACATGTATAGACCAAGCTACAAGTATGTGTTGGAATTACAATAGGAAAGGTAAACTTTTGAGAGGGGGGGGGGGGGGGGTGGTGGTGAGGGCAGGGTGGGGTGAATCAGTAATTTAAACTTGGACCCATACAAAATTTCACCACACATCCATCTCATACATTTAATAAGTAAACTAAAATATCATGTAAAACATGCACATCTAAAACATGTAATCAAGTAAACATTCACACACATATGACACCAGATATGATTACCTAGAAACCCTCCAATGAGAAGGTAAAATTGGGGTGGGGATGACACCCAAAAATATTCACTACTATAGTAAAAAAGTGTATTCAATCAAGGTTACAATTTTTTGATCATGAGACATGATCTACCCTATGAAAGGTCTGCCCTTATAAAGGCTTACAAAGATTGTTAGGTCTCACCTTGTTAAAGGATTTCAACACCCTATTAGAAGTGTGTCTTGCTAAAGGACTTTAACTCACAATTAAGTAAGAACCTTGTTAGAGGATTTCAATATAGATTGTTAGGACTACTCTGTTAAGAGATTTTGACTGAAATCACCTATTAAATTGTCTCAACATTGATCCTGTGATTAGTACTTGATTGCCTAATAATAGATCACCTCTAAACTGATGTCTTCTCGATCCTTCTTGATCTAATGTCTCTTTTTTATATTTTATTCTCTTTCCTCTATTTTTCTCTTAACTAATTCTACAATGTAGTCTCAAATCATAACTCCTTAGTCACCATGAATACTCTATTTGCGCATGCAAACTTCTCTATTCGCTCCTTCAACAACATAGAAAGTTTAGGATTTGTACTTCTTAAGAAGACTTAGGTGACTTAGTTTTAGGTATAAATCAATGGCTATGATTCATCCATTTTGTCACTTAAACTTTCCCTTTTTTGATTGGTTGCATATAATTGCATTGGGAGTCAAACTTAAGATTCATCCTTATCTCCAAAATAGCGTAATTCAATCTTTAGTCAATTCAAAATGGTTTACATAGTTTTTTGTGCCAATACAAAAAATTATGTCAAAACTATCTCACTTGGAATTTGAAGTCTCTGATACTTGGCATATACTAATCTTTCTATTGTGACTCAGCATTTGCATCACTTGACATGCACTGTTTACTCAACTCCTAAATCACTCAGCATATGTTGTTTGCTCAACACTTGAGTGACTTGGCACATGAGTGTCTTGGAACTCATTATGGACTCAACATGCTCTACTATATACATTTTGTGCTTGGCATGTACTACTTGTTCAACATGAACTAAATAAATAAGTGTGTTGACACTCACTTGTAAAAACCAATCTGAGATCAACAATCTCCCCCTTTGACATGAGTGTCAAAAACACTTGAGTATGCAATAATATCCTTAATCTTACGAGCATAACATATCTATAACTCATCTTATGTACAAAACTTCAGAATTTCAAAATTTTGCAATAGCTTGTATACCTCAAAATTTGATAACTCCCCTTGAGTTGATAAGTCTGTTCTATATCCAAAATTATGTACTCCTACTGAGTAAATATGCCTCAACTGATACTCTTTTACTTCATGTTTTTTTTTGCGTTATCCCCCTTAGCTTAATCTATCTTTTATCTATCCCTTTTCTTACTCTCCAATCTGTATCTCACCCAAAATCTCTCTCTCTCTCTTTGCTCACTCTCCTCCGTTATCTTATTCTCCCCCTTTTTGACAATTATGTCAATAGGCTATACACATATAGTGTGTTTGTCTAAGAAATATTTATGGACATCTAGGATTATCTTGAGAGTTGCATACCAGTTTTCACATGCTACATCTAAAGACTTTATTTGGATGACAAGCTCGACAGCAAGGTGGACTAAACCATCTAGTGTAGAAAGATTTGGGTTTTTCTTCATTAGGGTTTTGGCATAGCCTAGTTCCTTGTGCAAAATTTCCATATGAGGGGTTAGAGTGGTTTGGATGCTAATTAGTTTTTCCCTTATATTGGCCTCATCTATTGATAATGCAACTAATTGACTCTAGGTTTGTAGTAATGTTTTGAAGTGCTTTTTAGTCTAAGCTAGTGTCATTGGCAATTTTGCACCTGATGAACTAATTAAGCTCTCTAGAATAAAAATGTGACTTCTAGTCTCTTGTATGAAGAGTGTTGGATTGCACAATTTTGTGTACAATGAGAAGATACTCTCAAGTACCTTCTTCACACTTTCTACTTTAGTTTCCAATGCAACTTGTGTTAGTGCTATATCACCTGATAGCTTGTCATTTACTTTGCTCTAAATTTTCTTTTTTGACCATTCTAATACTTTTGTATTTTTATCTAGGTCGGCATCACTAACCTTTTTCACTATGTTTGTTAGTTGTTTAATTAGTGACTTGGTTTCATCTGGAGTTGGCAGACTGAATGCATCTAAAAAGATGTATTTGATGTCCTACAATTCTTGCTTCTAAATGTGCTCCCTTCTAAGCATTTTTTGATGCTTCTTCCTTGATAGGGCTTCCTGGAGTATGTCCATCTATTCTATGGTCATTGTAGCATAATCATACTTTGGTAGAACAATTTCTTCATTAAGGATCACATCTCCATATTGTATGACTTCTTTTGCCTTTGATGAACTCGAGCTTGGCATTGAGATCTATAGTAGCATTGCATCTGTGCTTTACTTCTAAAGAGTTTGAGTGGAATGAGTGCTAGATGCTAGTAAGGTTATTAGGGCTTGAATAGCTACTTGCTCCTTCATTCTAGGTGTCAATTCTATCTCTTTAGGCTTTCCCTATTTTGTTACAATGCCTTGTGATGCACCTTGTTCTTGTGTTGTAGGTGAAAATTATAGTATTTGACCTATTTCACTCTGTGTTTCTGTAGTGCCTTGTGCTTCCACTATACTCTTCTCAATTGTATCAACCTTAGAAATTGTACCAACCTTGTCTGATGTGGCTTCTAGTACTTTGTCCAAAGGTTGTATAAGAGTGACTTGAGGGATGATAGAAGGTGGTTCTTATGGATTCACCTCTACCCTTGTTGTATCAATCACTATCTTCTGCAATTTTTTCACACTCACTGATACAAGATTATCACATAGTTTTGCCTGTAGTGTGGACTAATCTAATATCTTCATGAGATCTTCCTCTGTAAGGGGATTGATGTTCTAAGCTATGACATCAGAAGCATCCTTAACTGTGATTTTTTTAGTATTTTCACTTGTTATATGTTGAGGGCTAACATTAGGAAATTGTGTGTCTTGCACACCTTGTTCTTCTTGTTGCTCTTCCTTAGTTGTTGCCTTGTCATCTATGTTCATTTCAATTCCCCCCTCAATAGTGTCATTGTGATCATCTTCTTCATCATCATCCTTTATGTCAATGGGCTCTTCCTCACCTTCCTTCACTATAGTTAACCCATATGTAAGCTTCCACATATGAGTAGTCTTCTTAACCACATCCTTAATGTTGTTTTGTAATATGCTAAAGGCTTTGTATTTAGGTACAAACCTAACTACATATTTCTTCATAGCCTTAACAATTTGTACCTTACTGAGTTCATGCATCACTTATGCAAGAGATGTCTCTCTAATCTATCTCTCTAAGTTTAGACAATAGTGCCATTTCTGCTCAACTCTATCATATAAGCTTTTGGGCATTGAGTTGGCAATCTCTAGTGGGGTAGTCTTGAATTTTTCCTCATGGCATATATAGCCTCCTCCACTTGATTCTTCTCCACTTTAACAAGATTGTCAAAGTCTATATGAGAAAATCCTGATAAATCTACACTATTCTTAACATTTTCACATAGGTTCTCTAGATGTGATAGAGGATTGTGACTCCCCACTTTAAATTGGTTGTTGTCATTTGATTCTATTTTCTCCTCATCTGATTTAGCTTGTTCCACATATTTTCTCCTAGGTCTTTTTGGCACTTGACCTCCTTGCTCTATAGGTTTTGTCTTTTCTTTAACCTCTTGTCTAGTCACATGTGCACTAGCCCTTGTAGTAGATGCAGCTGGTTTGGGATGACTCAGCTTGGCTACCTTCTTGTCTTTTGTCATTGGTTGGGTCTTAACCTTCCTCTTCTTTGGATCAGTGGGTGTAGGTGCTTCCTCGGCTTCTTCTTCCTTGACACCTTTAGCAGTCTTATTCTCCTCTTTTGGTTGATCTTCACCCATACCCTGAGTAAGTGCAAGTAGTGCTTGTGTTTGAGAATCTTCTTCCTACTTGGCACCCTCTCCAAATTTGGATTTCAACTTCTTCAAAAATTTATCCTTCTTCTTTATTATAGAAGCAGTCTTCAATTCCATAGTAATTTTGGACTTAACCAACTCATACTTTCCAAATGCTTTAGCATTTTTATCAATTTCTTCTATAAGTAAAGTAGTAATAGTTGCAAAGGCCTCATCTACATTTATTTCATATCCAAGTGGCCTCAACCATCTCACCCTTGGTGTTGCTACTTAATCAAATGTATAGTCGACATCTACTAGAAAATAGACATCATCATAATGCTTTTCTACTAGAGATACTGGTATTCTCAATCTTTTCTTCATTGACTGCTTGAAGTCCTCAAAATAGCTTGTCATCACAAATTCAAAAAATTTCACCCAATTTTTCAATATACTCACCAATCTATACTGCCACTGATATATTTTTTTTCCATCCCACAGTTCCAAATTTAGGGAATGTGTTTTGAACATAAAAAAATATGCATATCAATATAGAACCAAATTTACATTGTGCACTCTTTGTCTTTCTTATGACTCCTAGGTTCTCAACTAGTTGTTGTAATTGTAGCTCTACAAGATCATATGTGTGATCTTTCTTAACAATTTTATATCCCACATCCACTACTATACAGGGCACACTATTCAATCTCCTAGATTGGTAAAACTTGTGTGAAATAACCCTTACAAAAAATTCTATCAATGGATCAGTAATTATGTCAATTGTCATGCCTCTCCTGTTCCATACAACTCTAGTGTTCTTCTGAATTACCTCTTTTGAGTCACTTAACAATATCTTAGGACGATCTAGGGTTGGATAACTAGTAACCCTACAAATTATCCTTTTAGTAATTCAGATAGGTCTATTATCTAGCCATAATGAACTATCATGTATTTTGCTCTGGACTATCCTAATCCATTCGGTCTTGAACCCATTTAGGAAATATAGGACTCATATTAACCCTTTCTTCTCAACAATTTTGAATTCTTCTTTCAACACACCATTCTCACATAATCTATTGTATGCTTCCCTGATATCCATATCACCAATACTACCAATTTTACATTTATAACATTTTCTAACTTCTTGCACCATTAAAAAATTTGGTGGTATCATAGATAACGCAATGGAGGGGTCTTTCTTGTAAGCAATGTCGAGAATAGCTTTGAAAATTGGTTGCTTAACTTTGTTACTCACTACTTGGACATTCAAAACCTCGTTACCCTCTACATTCTTTAAACTAGATGCCATTTGTGCAAAACTAGGGTTTACAAAAAATATAAACTGTGTACCTTGACTATTGATAAATATCTTATAAGATGTGATGAACTGGTGATGAATCATTTCTCAAACCTTTTGCAATCACTTTGAATGGATTTCTAGATTTCCTTCTTCTCTCTTTGCTCTTTCTTGATTTTTAAATGATGTGAAATGAGTCAAAAATTGATCAAATATCCTTTAAAACTCTATAATTAATGTTGAGTGCTTGCATAGCTATAAGCTTGGAATCAACCAATTTTAGGCTCACTCAAAATCCATTAACATTTCATTCACTCGACAACCATTACAAGCTTGGCATCAACTAGCTAGATTGACAGCTCGTCATCATCTTGCATTTCACTCAACAACCATAGGAAATATTTCATGCTCGACAGTAATATGAAAAATGTAAAGATTTTCCTTGAATTCATAACAACATATTGCATCTTTTTTCATGCTTATATGATATTTTTAGTACTAAATTCCTTTGGAATTTATGTATGATATAACTTTTAAATATTAGTCCCACATACTTCTTGATTGCCTATTTTGATGAGGTGTGATCACCTGACCCGTCGGGTGAAGTGATCCCTTATTCATTTGATGTGGTGAAATCATATTTCTTCTTCCATGTCTTGTTCATTTCATTTCTAATATATTCAAAATCTACCTTGACTTTGCCTTTATCAAATTCACAACTTGGTGCCTTTGACCTAGTTAAAAAATAATGACTGATGTGACCAGTCTTCAAACAACTAAAACATGTGATTTGACTCAACCAATTTTTGTGGTGACCTCTAAAGTGTGTCGTAATATAATTCTTAGGAACATGTCCATATTCTTGACAATAATGATAGCTATACCTAGTATTATAATCCCAGTTATAAGAGTTGTCATTGTTCCTTACCTTTGTTTGCCTGTTTGATGACCACATGGGTTTGTATTTGCACTCAAAATCTCTATGTCCATACTTCTGACAATTGTAACAATATCCTTCAAATCTTTGTGTATTCATAGTCTTTGGTCTGCATTCATGTTCATGATGACCTTGTTTGTTGCACTTATGACAGTGAACCATGATCTTGTGCTTGACATTCTGATTCATAGTTTTTCTCTTGCACACATTAGCAATATGTCCTTTCTTACCACAATTATGACAAGTAGGTTTGGAGTTCATACCTTTGTTGTTCCTTTCTCTTTCACTTTTGGATGACTCTCCTTCTTAAGTACTTGTGTATCCCAGTCCAGATGTGTCACTATTGGATCTAGGGGATTTCAATAATTGCTCAAAGTATTTGATGACTCCACCTGGTTTATTGAAACTTTTAGCAAATTCCTTTTCCCTTTTTAGGTCACTTTGTAATTTCTCATTCTACAACTTCAATGTTGTTATCTCAATGTCTTTCACATTTAGCTCATAGTTGACATTCATCATTTGATTTAAGAGTATCCAATTGCATGTTGGAAATCTTGGTTAGCTCTGATGATTTCTCTTCCAGTCTGTTGGCCAAAATTCTTTTGTCTTCTTTAATCATGGCTTTGTCTTCCATATATTTCTTCTTCTATTCAGTCACCTCACATAATAGTATGACTTGTGATTCTTGCTCTAACCTTAGATTTCTAATTTCCTCATCTTGGGCTCTATTCTTTTCCATTAGATTTGCAATTGCTGCATCAAATTCATTGGAGTTTCCACTAGCAAATACCTTATTAGTGTCCATCTCTTTGTATTGTGTTTCATTCTCTGCAATAGCAATCTCCTTCCTTCTCTTCAAGGATTTCTTTAGTTCTTCTCTTGCTTCATTTAGTTGATCTCTTGATTCTCAATAGTCTTTCCCAACTTGTACACTTCTATTTCAAGATCTTTCCTCAAAGTGGTAAAGCTTCATTTTTAGAGAACAAGGCTCTGATACCAATTATTGGAATTACAATAAGAAAAGTAAACTTCTAAGGGGGGGGGTGAATTATTAGTTTAAACTTGGACCCATAAAACATTCACCACACATCTATCTCATACATTTAATAAGTTAACTGAAATATCATGCAAAACATGTAATCAAGTAAAAATTCACACACATATGACACCATATATGATTACTCAGAAACCCTCCAATGAGAAGGTAAAACTAGGGTGGGGATGACACCCACGAATCTTCACTACTATAGTAATAAAGTGTATCTAATGAAGGTTACAATATTCTGATGATGAGACATGATCTACCCTGTGAAAGGTCTACCCTGTTAAAGGATTACAAAGACTGTTAGGTCTCACCTTGTTAAAGGATTTGAACAACCTATTAGAAGTGTGCCTTGCTAAGGGACTTTAACACACAATTAAGGAAGCACCTTGTTAGAGGATTTCAATATAGCCTATTAAGACTACTCTATTAAGAGATTTTGACTGAAATCACCTATTAAAATGTCTCAACATTAATCTTGTGGTTAGCACTTGATTGCTTGATAATAGATCACCTCTAAACTGATGTCTTCTCGATCCTTCTTGATCATAGGTCTCTCTTTAGTATGCTCTTCTCTTTCATCTATTATTCTCTAATTGATTTTGCAATGTAGTCTCAAATCATAACTCCTTAGTCACCATGAATGCTCTGTTTGCACATACAAACTTCTCTATTCACTCCTTCAACAACTTAGAAAGTTTAGAGTTTGTCCTTCTTAAGAAGACTTAGGTGACTTAGGGTTAGGTATGAATCAACGGTGGTGATTCATCCATTTTTTCAATTAAACCTTCTCTTTTTTGATTGGCTACATGTAATTGCATTAGGATTCCAACTTAAGATTTGTCCTTATCTCCAAAATATCATAATTCAATCTTTAGTCAGCTCAAAAATGGTTTACATAGTTGTTTGTGCCAATACAAACAATTATGTCAAATTTTCCTCACTTGGCATCTAAAGTCTCTGATGCTTAGCATATACTAATCTTTTTGATGTGACTTAGCATCTGCATCACTCGGCATGCACTATTTACTTAGCTCCTGAATCACTTGGTATACACTGTTTGCTCAACACTTGAGTGACTCGGTACATGAGTGGCTCGACACTCACCGTGGACTCAATATGCTCTAATATATACATGTTGTGCTCGACATGTACTACTTGTTCAACATGAACTAAGTATATAACTTATGTGTATTGACACTCACTTGTCAAAACCAATCTAAGATCAATAGTATGACCTATATTCTAAGGGGGGGGTACTTATTTTGAAGTTTTGAAATGTCAAGTTTTGATCATGACAAAATGTTTTTTCGACTAATGCTAAAGGGGAGATTGTTGACCTGAAAGGCAATCTAGTATTGTTAGTTAGTATAAAAAAATTAGTCATTTAGAAGTTAGAGTTATTCAATCAACATTGTGACCAAGTGATTCTATATAGGTTGAGTGTGATGGAAATATAGGATAGGCTAGGTTACTGAGAGGGGAGGGGTGAATTAGGAACCAAGAAAACTCAAACTTATTTCACCAATTAATCCTTCATATATATTCTAATCTAATTGCATAAATGAAAAACTAAAACCATTAAAACATTCATAACACTTTGACACAAGATATGGTTATTGACATATCAGTCAAGTTTGTTATTAGTAACACACAGTTATTTAGATTCTGTATAGCTACTGAGCTCATTGAATAGTTTACAGTGTTTTCCATGTAATTCAATAGATACTGAGTTCTACAATTGCTATCAAGTCTTTTGGACTAATCCCAATGGTTACCAAGTAGATTCGTTAGTGTGAAGTCTAGTAGTTCAAACCATGCATTTTAGTGTATACCAAGTTTATCAGCCGTTATCGAGTATTGCAATATCTATTGAGTTCACAGTTCATGTAATGCGAAGCCAATGTTAATTGAGCATTGCAGTATCTACCAAGTTTGTAGTTCATGTGATGTGAAGCCAGTATCAATAGAGCTACTTAATGCTAACCAAGTGGTTTAGTGTTTACCAAGTTGCACAATACCTAAGAGGTGAACCAATCAAAATGTTTTAACAAGGTAGACCTAACAATCTTTTATAAATCTCTTTATCGAGTGTATACTTCATTGTATGTTTATTAATCCTCTCACAAGGTGGACCTAGCAGTCCTAATTTCTCCTAGCAGGGCAGATCATCAGAAGTGATCAATGTAAGCCTTAACAGGCCAACTTTATGTTGTAGTACTAAAGTTTGTGGGTATCATCCCCATGCTAGTTTTACTTTATATTTGGAAGGTTTCTGGGTCACCAAAATCTTTGTGTTCAAGTGTTATGGATGCTTTCATGTTTTCAATTTCTCATGCATGCAATTAGATCAGGTATGATGAATTAAGTGCTAATTGGTTTATTAGACTAAAATTGAAATTATTAAAGTTTTAGAAGTTATTGATTCACCTCTCCCCTCTTAGTAACTTAGCATAGTCTTGAATATTTCCAACAATTGGTATCAGAGCTTTGTGGTTCTTAGGAGAAAGTTTAACAGCTTGAGTAAAGATCAAGGATATGGAGATATTCAAACTTGACAAAGCTATTGACAATGAGAAGTTGGATCTGGAAATGGCCATTGCCCAATTCAAGAAAGCTAAGGAGCAACTTTCCCAATCTTTGAAAAGAAGAAAGGAACTTGCAAATCAAATGAATGATCATCTTTACATTGAAGAAATAATTGAAGACTTTCACCCTTCAAGCAGCTTAGATGAAGCAAATGAAGCAATCAAGGAACTCCTAGAGAAGAATGGTTCCCTGAAAGAAGAAGTAAGAAAGCTAAAAAGAGAACAAGAAATTCAGTCAATAAGGTTATGTGAAGCATTGGAATAGAAAAACCACATAAAAGAAGAGATGGATGGAAGGAACAATGAAATCCAAAACCAATCCCTTCAACAAGCAAAACTTATTGACCAACTCTCCAATGCAAATGAGGAAATCATGAGCTTAAGACTTGAAAATGAAAGATTGAGGAATGATCTAAATTCTGAAAGGCAAATCAATGAAAGAATAAAAAATGAGCTAAGATTTGAAAGACAAATCAATGAAATATTGAGGAATGACTTAAACTTTGAGAAGAAAATCAATGCAAGAATGATGAAATCTCAAGCAGACATGGATCAACTCAATGAGAAAAAACTCTATAGGAAAAAAGGAAAAGCAAGAATTGGATAAAAGAAAAAGGTGAATCCTCCAAACAAGGTGCTCAAAAGAATCAAAGACCTACTTGCAATCACTATGGTAAGATAGGTCATACATCAAATTTTTTTTGGAGCGATAGAAAAGGAAAATTCAATGAAAAATGCTACAATTGTAATCAGCATGGTCACAGGGCTAATGAATGCAAAGAGAAACCAAGATTTGAAGGAAACTATCATAAATGTAAGAAACATGGACACAAGGTATTAGAATGAAAAACAAAGACATTGAATCTTGTAGAACAAATTGTAAAAGCAACATTTGGTTGGGACTCCAATACTTGGTGTAGATGTCATTATTGTGGAGAATTTGGACATATTAGTATGAATTGTGTTAAACATCATATAAGGAAAAGAGATACCACTAAAAGATGTTTCATTTGTACAAAACTGCATCATCTTGCCAAGAATTGTATGAATATTGGTAAAATTGAAGATGAAATGAAGGCAAAGGCTGATAACATCTAAAAATAGATGAGACAGCAATGGATTCCTAAGTCTACCAAGGATATTGGTCTGAGCAATGATGGTCAAGTCACTCAAGAATTGGGTGACTCTACCATTTCTAATTAAGTTCTCAAGGAAGAATTAGAACTAGGCTATTAAATACAACATGCAAAATAGTTCCAATTGAAAGGTAACAAAGATCCAAATTTGTATACACGATACAAAGGGATCACTGAGCAAGATCGGCATCAGTTATTACTAAGTTACCTTCTCTACCAAGTAAAGTCAGATCATAGACTCTATCGAGCAAGGTCGGGAGTAACAAAGGCACTTATGGATTACCAAATCATGGAGATGTCACTGAGTAATCAATGCCATATATTAGATGATAGTTTTTCAACTCATCTACCTTTGTACTGAGCATTAATGGCGAAGTTTTAACAAAAGGCATGGAATCAAATTCATTTCTTACCATGAATTTTTGAGTGCTATTGTGACAAACTATTTTTTGTGCTTGAGCAAATTTCCTATAAAAGTTTTGTTCTCTCAAGCTACCAAGCAAAAATGGCATCTAGTAGCAACAAGGTCAAAAGAGGGTCTAACATGTCGGTTTGAGGAGTTGAATGGGAAGTGTTGGATTTCAAGCTCATAGCTACAGTTGCTAAAACCCTAGACCCAATCAGAGCTCAATCCTAAATCCCTCCTAAGGTACTTCTTGTTAATGACATTTGTACTCATTTTAAATGTGTTATTCAAGAAATTGGTACTCTAGAGATGGATGATGCCCTAGGTCAATTATGTGTTGATGGAACCCTAAAACCCGAGCATCAATGTAATGTCCCCACTAATAGGGTTAGTTAGGGACAAGTAATACCTGCAAAAATAAATATTAGAATCATAATAATAATAAAATTAACTATATTATTATACCCTCTAAGTTAACCCCAATCTTAAGGACGTCTCCAGATCGGGCTTCATAGCTCATAGCTACTTCGCCCTCATCCCGAGAGTGCACCCCTTAATATCATTCTTGGATGGACATCCTTTATCCAAGGCCAACAATATATGCATATGTTTGACAATATCAGTATATTTTGGCAACACAGAGAATTCTTGGCCATGGTGGTTGGTTCAAGGTGTTAACACCTTGCTACCCCGAGTCTTATAATTCTCCTAATAGATTAATGCATTATTACTCAATTATCGACCATGGTGGACAATGGAGATCTTAATATATCCATGCTCCATGCTTCGATATCGAATCTCGGCCATAGGGGACAATGTAGTTATTAATATCTCATATGCTCCATGCGTTGAGTTCACATTGATATCCATGGTGTTAACCCATGAGCTAGCACAATATTATCCACAAGTAGTTTTGATGAATAAATTTATAAACCTAATTAAACAAATATAATTTATAAACATACCATTCTTACCTTCTTCTTTTCCAAGAGTCACACCCTTTCATAATACAAATCCTTTGAAATGTAACAACACTTTATAGTTATATTCCTTTTGAAAAGTCACAACCCTTCATAACTAAAATCCTTTGGAAAAGTCCCCATACTTTATAATTAAAATATTTTTGAAGAGTCACAACTATTCATAATTATGACCCTTTCAAAGGTTCGGATCCTTTCAGTATCATTGATACCTTTTTAGAAAGTTACTTCCTTATTTTCTCCATATTACTTTCCTCTTCCATTTTTCCTTTTGAACTCCTCTCCTCTTCTCTTCCTTTTCTCCCCTCTCTAAAATAAACTCTTCTCCCTTTTATATCTTAATTTTAAGGAGCCATGTCTATTTGTTAAACATCTCTTGAATTTTCATTAGATTTAGTTAATTTATATTATTTTATGTTATATTATTTATTTACTTACTTATATATGTTTATTTTATTTATTATTAAATTCTATTTAGAAATTTAACATACTTTCTACAATATTGTCTCTTGTATTTAATTTAATTTCTTTCTTTCTTTACTCATTGAATTTTTTATTTATTTTTACTTATTTAAAATATCATACTAAATATTATTTCATTAATAATATAGATTAAATTATTATTATTTCCTTGGTTTATAGTTTAGTATTATTTTTAATATAACTTTATTATTTATTTAATAACATTATATTATCTAATTATTATTAAAATTCTATCTTAAAATGGGTATATGAAAATCAACATCTGGAAGCAAAAGGATTGAAACATATTCTCCATATGCCCCAAGAATTTCAAATCAAATGGATTAGGTTTATCCTTAGTCAGGTGCATGGATAGCTGTGGTTAGAGCAACCAATTCTGATAACAAATAAGATGATTCATCGAATCACTAGCCTCCCCATGCAGCCAAAGCCAAAACAACTAAAACCCTAGGCCGAGTAGAGTTGGAGAAGAATACCCTAGCTGAGTGGGATGGTAGAGGTATGAAAATAAGTAGTGTTACAGATGCAGAATTGAAATTTGGAATTCATGTTATTGTGCATAAGATATATAGTTCAAGACATCTTAACAATGTGTCATGTGAAGCTATGGATTTGGTATATAAAGTAGCTAAGATCAACTTATCATATGGCCTTGCCGACTTATTGTTGAGGCAGTTCAACAAAAACATGGAAAGTATTAGAACATCAAAGAACAACCTATGCAAATTTGGTTCATTGTTAACCTTCCTATTCTTTTATGTTTAGAAGTTCTTCCCTTCTAAAGGCACTATAGTCTGGAGAAAAAATGTGCATGTACTTTACCAAATAAATGAATATGTTGCAAAAATGGGTGAGAACTATTGAAACATCATGGAAAACTACTTTGATGTATTCAAAGAGAAAATGAACAATAGGTTTAGGATATCAAAGAAGTTAGTTGAAGATGATAAGGATGATGTGGGCTTCATGGTGGACATTCACAAGGTATATATCAGGGATTTAAGCCTAGAGTTGCATGGATGAAACCTCTTGGCTATGAGGTGAACATTAATGAGACAAAGGACATCATTGAAGCCCTTTTCAATGAACCTATTGATCCCAAGGCCCCTTATTTTGGAACTTATGATGAAGATAAGGCTAGAATAGAGCTAGTAATAAAGCTCCCATAGGCGGTTATCAAAGGGAAGAGAAGGATAGCAAAGCTAAAATCAAGTGCACCTCTCTTGTTAATTAAGGTCAAAGGTGAGGATGTGGAAGAAGAAGAGGATGAGGAAGAATCTAAGAAAGAAGAAGAACCTTTAAAGAAAAAGGGCAAGGTGATAATCACCAAGCCTACAAATTCATCCACTGCAGTCTTCATAAGGAGGTCGTGAAAGAAAGGAAGTGACATTGTATTCAAAAAACCTCCACACACCTTCTAGGATAAGCTAAATAAATTGGAAGAAGAATCAGGAATAAAAAATTTTAAATCTTTAAAATATGAGACTAGGACTAAGGTTGAGTAGAAGCAAGTTGAAGACCCGGTGCTGAACAAAATGGGTAAGTAGAAGTACTCACCAAACCAAATCACTTCTCAAGTCTCCAGTGAATTACTAGAGAAGATAAAGCCAAGATGGGATTTTTCTATGCAAACATTTAAAGACATATATGCACAAACCTTGAGGTAGTTACTACTGAGATATCAGATGCTGAGATGAAAGAGTCATTAAAGAAAAATGAAGAAAAACTGACTCTAAGATTTAATACTTGTTTGGCTTTGATCAAAGACATAGAGCATGTTGTTAGAAATGCTACAAATACTTGGAAGAATATCTATTTGTTACATAAACCAAGTGATTTTCTAGTTGATGTAAAGGATGATGATGAAGAAGAAGATAAGGAGAAAGATGAGGAAGAAAATGTTGAAGAAGTGACTCACTTTGATAATGCAGAAGTTGAAGAGGATCAAGGTCTAGAAGCTACCAAGGAAGAAAAGCAAGATGATGAGGAGACTAACCCAATCAAGATAGCTACAATAGTCATTGCCTCACTTCCTCACTTCCTGAGAAAACCATTGACTACATTAAGTATGGAGATAGCTTCAACAATTTTGGTTGTGACTACTACTGATACATCAAATGTCCAATCACTCTTTGCCCCAACTTAGCTCAGTATATCATTGACAAAAGTGACCTCCACTTCATCCACTGAGCTGAAAACTCCTTCTTCATCTGCTAAATTGAGTTCTTCAGTCTTCACTTCTCTAATTTTGACCTCTTCAATTTTGAGTATATCCGCGAAAGCTCTCCAGTTTTGTCTACTTCAATTTTGGATTCTACAATTTTGAATTCATAAATTTTGGATTCTTCAAGCATTTTTGTAAGTATTCCATTAGTTAGTATAATATCAATTTTTACTGCAAGTCCAAGTATGTCTACTATTGTTTCCATTCTAGGTACAAAAGCAATCAATGCAAGGACAGTTGAGCCTAAGGTTCAACTGAGTACAAAATTTGTGGGGAAAGGAAAGGAGATAGAGGAAGACATAGATTTAGATGAGGAAATAGTAATTCCCAAATGGGATATTTACAATCTTTCTATAGACCAAATGCACATATTTGGTGAACTCCTCCAGAAAAAGGCCAAATAGAAAAGATTAAGAGAGGAGAGAGACAGAGAGTGTAAGATAATAGAAGATTCCAAGAATATTTTGGTTGAGGCAATAGGAATTGAGGTTGATTCTTCTCAACCTATTTAATGCCAACTACGAGAAGCAGTCCAAAAATTCAATAAGGACCCCGAAGGTCAAGTTAAGCTAGTTGAAAAGGCTGAAAAGAAATTTAATAATAAAGTGCTAGAGCACATTGCTTAGAAAATAGCCATTTATCAAGTTGAGCTTTCTACAATTTTGGTCAATCTTGAGGCATCTTGTTCAAATGTGTCATCACTTTTTGGGAAACTATGTAATGTCCTAGAGTATACAAAGGAAATAAAGGACAACTTGTCCAAAATTGATATAGATCTTAAAGCAAGTGCTCAGCAACTACAACCTGACCCTAGTTCAAGCTTTGCACATTTCAAGAAGATCAAATTTTTGTCAGCTATGCAAGTTGAATTATTAAGAGAAGAAGCAAGGATCCGCTCAACATTGATTGACATACAAAATATGATCCTTCCAATCATGGATGATATGCAGAAACATATTGTATATTCAAAGACTTTGATTCAATATAACAACTTCTCTATTGTAGACCACATGATTGAACAATCGACATAAGTGCAAATTGCAATTCATACATGCAAGTTCTTGTAAGAAGATTGGGACAAAACCTTGGCAATCACTCTCAAGGTAGATTCTGAATTCTTATCTCATTTTGGTGTCTTTATGTAAATAAGTTAGAATAAATCTTTGGCATTACTATCAAAAAGGGGGAGAAAAGTTACATTGGAGAAATGTTATATGTATATGGGAGATATAGATGAGAAACATTATAGAGAGATACATAGTATGGGGGAGAAATATGCTATGGTGGAGAACTACTCTGTATATACCTTATAAAGATGAACTTTTGAAAAATCTTAAAAATATACCGAGCTAATATCACATGGTGATGAATACAAGGTATTCAATTTTGGGCTAATAAGTGTTTTTGTCACTAATGCCAAAGGGGGAGATTGTTGACATATTAGTCAAGTTTGTTATTAGTGACACACTTATTCAAATTTTATATAGCTACTAAGCTCATTGAAAAATTTATAGTGTTTTCCATGTAATTCAGTAGCCACTGAGTTGTACAGTTGGTACTGAGTCTTTTGGACTAATCCCAGTGGTTACCGAGAAGATTCAGTCAGTGTGAAGTCCAACAGTTCAAACTGTGCATTTCAGTATATACCAAGTTTATCAATGGTTACCAAGTATTGCAATATCTATCAAGTTCATAGTTCATGTAATGCAAAGCCAATGTTAATTGAGTATTGTAGTATCTACTGAGTTCCCAGTTCATGTGATGCAAAGCTAGTGTCAACCGAGCTACTTTATGCTAACCAAGTGATTTGGTGTTTGTCGAGTTGCACAATATCTACCAAATCACTAGTGTAGACCAAGTTCAAGACTGCTTGAAAGTGATCAATATGGACCGAGCTTCTATGTCTACCAAGTGCATGATGATGCCAAGCATTGATAATGGATGCCAAGTATCAGACACTCACTGAGTTAGTCTTCAGAACCCAAGTATCTTCATGTGAGCTGACTTTGAAATATTTGTGTTAACTTGTATCATGGCCAACTTTGATATTTTGTAATTTGATTGGTATATATATGTAATGTATTGTACCATATCAATGAGTGAGAATATGTATTGTAATGTGAATGTGGATGCAAAAAGTTCAAGTTATGAATGCAGCAGATAAAGAGAAAATTGTGAAGGCCATATTAGTCTAAGGAGCAGTAGAGACATATCTATCACAAAAAGGTGTTTAGTACACTAAGGAATCTCTATCAGAAAAATCAGTTGAAAATTAGAGATCTACTACTTCATCCTAACAGGTGAACTAGTCAAAATCCTTTAACAAGGTAGACCTAACAATCTTATATAAATCTCTTTACCAAGTGCATACTTCATTGTATGTTTGTAGATCCTCTCACAAGGTGGACCTGGCAGTCCTAATTGCTTCTAATAGGGTAGATCATCAGAAGTGATCAATGTACACCTTAATAGGCCAACTTTATGCTACAGTACTAAAGTTTGTGGGTATCATCCACACTCCAGTTTTACTTTCTATTTGGAAGGTTTCTAGATCACCAAAATTTTTTTGTTCAAGTGTTATGGATGCTTTCATGTTTTCAGTTTCTCATGCATGCAATTAGATCAGATGTGATGAATTAAGTGCTAATTGATTTATTTGACTAAAATTGAAATTGTTAAAGTTTTAGAAGTTACTGATTCACCCATCCCCTCTTAGTAACTTAGCATAGTCTTGAATATTTCCAACAATGATGACCCAGAAACCTTCCAAATAGAAAGTAAAACTAGAGTGGGGATGATACCCACAAGATTTAGTACTTCAATATAAAGTTGGTCGGTTAAGGCTTACAATTGATCATTTTCGATGATCTACCCTATTAGGAGTACTAAGGATTGTTAGGTCCACATTGCTAAAGGATTTACAAAACATACAATGAAGTATGCACTCAGTAAAGAGATTTGCAAAAGACTGTTAAGTCTACCTTGTGAAAGGATTTAACTATGTTGGTGTTCATTTTGGTATGGAACATATCAAATTGATTTAGACTTGATACCTAGAAACAAAGTTAGGGACAAGCCTAAGGAGTAGCTAAATCCTATACTCAGCAAGGTTAAAACTCAGTTCTAGGCCAAACATTTACAAAGTCACCATGACTCACTTCACTTTTGGCTCAGCAAGGCCAAGGTGGGCAAACCTAAGGAATTAATCTAATTAACTTAACACTTTCCCTTTCAAGATTATGGCTTATAGTAGAAACGGTCTATATTCTTCTATAATTTATTGATAAACCTTCTGAAAATAGTAGCTAACTATGATCAGAAAAGTAAATACAAATAAGTGGTGACCAACACTTAATTTCTCAATACATTAAAAAGTAAATTGATTTATTGTTGTGAATTTTTTGCAATAAAATGAATCATCATTGTAACCTTGAACTTTGGAATGGACCTGTGCCTTGTCCAATGGGATATAGAGTCAAATATTAGCAGATTTGGACCTTTTTAATCAACTTGTGATTAGAAGTGTCAACATTAAACTCTAAGTTTCATTGTGATTCTCATTCATTTCACAAACCCTAAACCTTATCAATTACAGAAAGCAATTACCCAAATTCTTTAAATTAGTAGAAATCAATAAGAGACATACAACCTTTTGAATTGCATTAAATTGAAGGGAACTTGTTTGTTCAGCCCCAAGGTTACAAATATATGAAAAAGAGACAAAACCTCAAAGACAATGATAATTAAGGATAAATCCTTATCATTTAGATCTTAATATTGCTAATAAAAACTCATAATATGACATATAGACAAAGCATTAGGTCCCAAATGTTCACTTTTTGTATTCAAGTATGCATACAAATGAACTCATTCAGATAACTATAGAAAAAATGTTTGGACTGCAAAATAATACATGACATATGTGAAAAATTCTATAGATAGTCAACCTCTACTTCTCACCTTGGAAATCCATATATAGGATTGCGACAAGCTACAAATGAGAGGAGCATACATGTCAAAATATTAATGGATATAAAACTTTGGAAGAAGGTAACAAAAAGGTATATAGAACATTCTTCCAAAATATTGATCAGAAAAAGATAAGTAGCTGAGGAAGTAAAGGAACATTTATATCAAGCATCTGATATTATTCTTCTTTGTCTTTTATCTATCCTATTTACAAAATATCTCAGCTACCACTTACTGACAAAGCTTTAATTTCTCCTAATGCTTGCCATACATATATTTCCCTCTTAGTGGGCCATTCTGTAGCTTTTGCTTCTTGTAAGTCTTGAGTGGCCTTAGTCCACCTGGCATCCATGACTACCTTGGATTCAAAAATGAATTTATTTAAATCTATTTCTACCTTAAACAAAGAATCAGTCAACTTATTAAAAGGAATATCTGAAACATCTTCAAAAATTGACACGATAGTCTCTTCGATCAAAATATTGTCAAATGAAGCTAACCAGTCCTTCTAGTCTTTCAATGTGCTAGCAGCATTCAAAATTGATGGTATACAAGGTTGTATTCCCTAAGATAAAATATTTGATTTCCCTTGTATAATTTATAATTTTTCGGTGAAGAAACCCATCAATTCCTTTACTAGCTCTAGTCCCTCCTTTACTATAATTATTTTGTCAAACAAATCTGGCTTCTTAGCCATTAGTATAATTATCCTCTCTAGAAATTAAATATATGGCCCCTAAAGATTGAATGTGGGTGATAGCCATGACAGTACCTCATTGCAAAATTGCTCAGCACTTTGTAAAACAACATAAAAATGATGAGCTTGTTGAGACATGTTTTTCAACACTTTAATTTTGTGACTCGTCATACTTCTAAGGAAACTTGTCCTTATATCTCCTCCCTATTGAGTAGATGGAGCATCAATGCTCAATCTTCTTAGTTCTAATGCCTACTCTTCCTCCATATCCTCTATTTGCAATGGGGCCTCAGTAGTATCCTTGGCTAGTTGCTGTCTTTCATGTTCCTCTTCTCTTTGAACTAGAGCAACCCTCTACTCTGCCTATGCAAGTTGCTCCTTGAGAGATGCAACCTCATTTTCAAGTTCTTGAACCTTGGCCTTAAGTTCTGCAATTCTCTCTTTATATACATTGCTGCTCCTAAGCTCATCTTCATAGAGCTTCTTGACATCAATGTAATCAGGTATGGATTTGGCTAATCTTGTTTCCATCTCCTCTACCTTGGCTTCATTCATAAATGAAAAATGTTTTAATTCCTTTGAAATTTCTATGCCAGAGGTGTCCTATAGAGTCCATACAATCATGTTACCTTATTCAGTACTCTATACATCCATTAATTTTGTCTTATTGAGGCAGGGGCCATAGTCCAGACTGCTAGGGATTTGGTATCAATATTGAAACTAGTCCCTCTTTTCAATCCATTTACACCAATTGCCTCATAAGAAATGACACTCTCCTACCTCCTTATTTGATCAAGCATAAATGCTTGTTCCAAATCCCATCTAGGCACCAATAACATGCCACTTCTCTGCAGTAGATCCCTAGCCTCCTCTAGAGTCATTAATTCACTCTCAAGATCATAGGCCTACAACTTCTCAATAAGTTCCATCTTCTGCTCATCAGACTCTTCTAGCTTCATCTTCAACTCAAGCTCACTCTGTTTTATCTTATATAAGAAACTCTTGAATCCAGTGGACTTGATGAATTCATCATCCTCTAAGAACTATTATGCTTGGATGATCCTATCATCTAGCCTTGCTATTGCAAGTTCCAAGTCTATGAGAGTATTTTCTACTACATTAACTCTATTTTGTAAATAATTTTGTCTTAAGTCAGCAAAATACTAACTACTTCGTGGGAAAATCTGCAATGTCCTTTTTTTGCCTTGAGCAGGGATGTGGACAATCTTCTGCTTTTTTTTTCCCTTTTCCATCCATGATTCTTGAGTTGCATCATCCTCTTCTACTTCAAGGGTTATTTGGCTCAAGGCTATCGGGGAAAACTCTATCTTCTTCTCCTATTGGGCCCTCTGGCATTTTAGCCATGATCTCAACATGGTCCATGAGCATCTTACTAATCCTTTGAGGATAAGGGATATCCATGTAGAATCCCACAAATTGGGGATCTATTCTTTTCAGTTCTCTTTCTACCCTTAAAACATCATCAAGCTTTGCTAGCTTGTCAGCTACCTTACCCTCAGCTGCTATGTTTGGAATAATATCCTCATGAGGCAATCCATTGGTGTTGGGCAATACATAGTTTCTCATTTCCTTAAAGGCGACCCTCATCCAATTATCAAGCTCATACATTCTATAAGGCCCAGTAGACAAATTGTAGTGATGAAGGAAATAATGAATTGGGTCTAGGGCCTCTTTTCCAATTGTAAAATCACCAATCCTAAAACATCTACACAAAAATGTTGCTCTATGCACTTTGGGTCCCAAGTATTATGTATTGACCATAAACAATTTCTAGATAAATTCAATTATTCCTAACCTAGGAGGGATAAATTTAGGCAATTTATGGGGTGGTTGAGGGCAACCATAGACTCTCATTAAAGAAAATGTAGGAAATAGGAAAATATCTCCCCAATTGTGATCAAGTCTCTTTCCCTCAAGAAGTAAGGCTGGTCTCAAAAGGCCTTTCAAAATGTTAGGAGCCCTAAAGTATCATGGATCTAACATTCTCATGATTACAACACTAAAATTATTTAAAAATGAGATAAAATTAGAAAAGTGATAAGTGTTATCCCATACCCATGTCCATAGTTGCACTAGTAGGTTTCCATTTATATCAAAAGTTTGATCGATGAAATTGGAGCTTATGTACCCTATATTCTTGTATAGAATCAAGTGCATCAGCAATGAATACTGATGGAAGGTGAAATCCTTTAATTCCCCACTTTGAACCCTGGTAATATTCTCTTTCATCACTTCTAGAATGTGATTGACATAATCATATTCCCCACCATGGTAGGCATTCTATACATCTCTTGCAATTATGAATTCTACTCCATAGACCATATCAGTCTCATCCATGTCAACTAACTTATGGACACCATATACAATTTTAACAAAATAATTCTTAAATTTTTCCAGTGGCATCATCTTATCAACCTTCTTAGGATAATTACCCACTTCCATCAAGTCCATGGGAATATGTTGTAGCATTGATCTCCCAATGTGTGCCTTGGTGTTTGCTTCAAATTTCCTCTATAAATCCTTTAAATCTATAGGCTAACCCATAGCTCCATTTAATCCAAAGGCTTCAATAAATGATTCTCAGTCTAAGGTGTATAAGATAGTTCCACCCCTCCTATGGAAATATTTTGTGGCTGGATTGTAGCACCAAAATAGGTCCTTAATCAGGTCTACATCTATAAAGACCTTTGGAAATATCAACTTGGCGAGGCTCTTCTTCCACTGGTTGCATACAGGAATTTTCTTCTCCCTGTTATGATAGAAGTATTTGAAAAGCTTTGAACTTGTAACACTAGGGCATATGGAATTTCTACATAGGGCATATGGATCATTGAAAGCTTGATCATCTACAAAATTTGCATTGGAAGAATCGAGAAAAAGCTTTATCCATTCTTTAGAAAATCTTTGTGGTTTTGCCTCCTTTAGAGGTAGAAGTTTTCGAAACTGCCATATCTGAGGCTTGAATCTCTTCTACTTCTTTGTTAGATATTTTGATATTATGCAAGCAAACACCAAATATAGAAACTACTATATTCTCAAGAAGCTCTAGAATGACAAACTAGAATTCACTGATAACTCTAGAATTGCTCAGATTCTTTCTCTTTGCAAATGACGAACTGTGATTTTGGAAAGGAAAGATCTTCACAAATTAATATATGCAAATCAACATTAATTTTGCATTGATTTCAGCATGCTTGAAATACAATATCAATCCATTCTATCAACTCAATGGAGCGTTGCCATTACTATTCAACGATGCACTTTTTGTACTACACTCAAATCCTAGTGGTTGAGAACTTTACTATTGTTTCTAGCTTAGAGAAATGATTTCCATTTTAATATCTAAGCAAGGCCTATGAGGCTACAATAAAGACAGATGAAAAGACCTTTTGTAACATCTTATTGTTACAAAAATGGTTCTCCAATGTTAAGAAAACCCTTGTCAACCAATTAGGGCCCATGATAGAACCCCTCTATGATCTTACGATCACCTTTTTTTCACGGCATTGGCACTGATCTTTTCCAATAAATTATCCTACAATCATAGTCTCATTTGCTAGTTCACAATATTGTCGATTACATTTAGAGCTCTTACGATCCTCTAATAACGATTAACCCATTGCATTGTAGCATCACGGTCATTATAATTTTCATGCATGATCTTACGATCATGACTTCATCATATTATCAGGCCACACTTTTTTTTGTCATGAGATGCTATGATGAACCATTCATCGTAGCATCAGAGAACATTATATGCTACTTCAAGCTAATAAAATATTTCCTTTGGTCCCACTCTTTCTGACTAAGCAGATAACTGGTATCGTACCTTCTATTTTGACCAATGAAAAATCAGACACCTGTCTACCAATGCACCATCATCATTGCCTACCTTTAAGGCTTCTATGATCTTATGACTGTTAGTACTTCATATCATCGCAACACTCCATCTTGTCTTTCATGGTCCTACGACACACATGGCTTCGTAATATCATAGCATGCTTTTTCATTTCTCTCGATCCCTCAATGACCTCCCTTGTCATATTATCAGGGATGACCACACATTGAAACATTTAAAACTTGTGACATGATCTTACAACAAAAAGGAATTATAAGATCATGAAGACAAAATACATTGTTCGCGATATGATGATGACACATTTATCTTAAGATCATACCAAAGAAAATATTTTCTTATGATACTTTGCTAACCCCATGATCATAACATCATAAAGGAATATGTTAAAAGAAAAAATGAAAACCTACTTAATTTCAAAAAACCTAGGGTTAAGGTTAGACCAAATTCATGAAGAATTTGCAATATGAAATGAAAATCAAAACCTAGAGCACTAAACCTCAACTTGGGACAATCAACAGAAATAATTAGATTTGGGTCAAATATTCTAGGGTTTCTTCTACAAATGGAAACAAGATAAATGTAACCCTAACAATCAATTCAATATTTTCACCATAAATTTGAAAATTTAGCCTTAGTGAAAATAGGAGCTATCAAACTATTCCACCTGTTAGGATGAACCAGTGGCTGATCTTTGATTTGCAACTCTAATTTTTTGGTTGATATTACTTTGGAGTGTAATGATCACCTTGCTATGATAGATAAATCTTTGTTGCTCCATATACAACTTGTAGCCTTCTTAATTCATACTTTTTTTCTTATTATATTTGTATCACATGTTCTTCTATCTCTTATTTGGATGTGATATAATACATTACATATATAGCAATCCAAATTACAATTCATCAAAGTATACTACAATACAAGTTTCACCAAAATACCCAAAGTGAACTCAACTGCTAGTACTCGAGTTTTGAAGACAAAATCGATGAGGTTTTGATACTCAACAACCAATATTGTCAACACTTGGCATCAACATGCTCTTAGTAGACACAGAATCTTAGTTCATACTAATCACTTCCAAGTAGTCTAAACTCAGTCATCACTGGTGACTCAATGAATACTGCAAAGCTCGGTATATAAAGTGAATCACTTGGTTGACACTGCAAGACTTAGTCAACACTAACATTGTGAGCTCGATATAAACTGAATCACTTGGTTGAAACTTCCTTTCTCAATCAACACTTGATTCACATCACTAATGTTGCAAACTCAGTAAACACTAGAGACCATGATTTGTACTGTGCAACTTGATAAACACTATGAAGCTCATTTTGCACTAATATTCAACAACTTGGTAGATACTAAATTACACAGTTAACATTGTAATCTGCAAGATAAGCTCAATAGCTGATAACCACTTCAACTAAGTATGAGTCACTAATAAAAAAACTTGACCATAATTTCAACAATCTCCCCCTTTGGCATTAGTGACAAAAACACTTATCAGTCAAAAACTAAATTCTGAAAATTTTCAAGTTCAAAACAATCTTTAGTCTCCATCCTGTGTCTTTAACTCGATAACATACTCTATTTTTGAGATTTTACAAAATTGCTTTTGTAAGAGATATTTTTTGATTTACTATACATTAATATTATGTTGCTCCCCCATACATATATAAATATTATACTTTACTTACTATATATCTTCATATCTATATATCACATCTTCTCTCCCTTTTTATCTTATCTCATCTTCTCCCCCTTTTTGACATAAATTCCAAAGGTGTATGCTACATGGTAATTCCAAAATGTGACAGGAAGTTAGAATGTACCTTTAAAATTAATGCCATTGTCTTGTCCCAATTTTCCTGTAACATCTTGCGTGTATGTAATGCAATCTATACTTTTGCTAATAACTCCATCATGTGATCAGCTATGAAGAAGTAATTATCATGGATGAGAGTTTTGGCATGAGCAACATGTTTCTACAATGCATCCATATTTGGGAGAATCATGCCTTGGATGTCTATAAGTATGGCCCTGATCCTAGCTTCTTCCCTTAATAATTCTACTTGCATATTAGTTAGAAATCTAATCTTTGAGTAGTGAGCAGAACTATAGCTTGAGTCAAGTGACAACTGGTGTGCACTTGCCTCCAAGTCTTCATTTATCTTTGATTTCCTAAGTGAAGATAGATGTATCACATAACTTTCTAAATAATGAAGTAACATTATTTGTAGAGGTTTCTAATGATTTGATAATAGTAGATAGGTCTACTTGATATATTGCATTTTTCTGTACAACATGTTCCAATACTTTGTTTTCAAATTTCCTCTCTTCTCTTTGTAACAACTTTTCTTGCCCATTCATATCTTCATGCCTCTTCCATCCCACTCAACAAGAGTTTTTCTTTCTATTTCTACCCAACTTATGGTTTTGGTAGTCTTTTCCTTGTTCAACATTGGGAGCCTTGTGATTTGATGAATCATTTTCTTTGTTATTTGAATAGGCTACTCCAACCATAGCTGCCCATTGTGTATATGACTAAGGATGAACCTTATCTATTTTATCTAAAAGTCTTGTGTCATGTGCAAAATGTGTGTTAAATCCTTGGTCTCCAAATGTTGATGCTTGAGTTTCAACATACCATTCACACATAACTTTTCCAGAGTCTCATCCATCTCTAAGGTTCCAATATCTTGTATTGAATAGGGAAAATGTGAATGAATATGGTTAACAAGTAATACCTTTGGTGGAATCTATGACTAAGCTCCAATTGGACCTAGAACTTATACAATTGTTAAAATTAATTTGAAGTTTGGTACCTTCCAATCGACTCCTCGAACCAACATCTCAGATCCTCTCTTATTTTCGTTGTTAGAGGATGCCATGCTCGATAGGATTTATGAAAATAGAAAAATCTTTCAAAAATAAATGCACAAATTTCTTGGAAGCATAGAAATCACTCTTTGAAAAATTCATAATGATAAATGAATTTGATTCCCTTCCTTTTAACAAATTTTCACTTTCCAATTGCCATAAATGCTTGGTACGATCACTTGTTTGGCAGTAGACTGTCTTCTACTCAATTCGACCTTAGTGCTGAGTAGAGTCATTCATAACTTGGTGTCTATATAATGTTTTAGTGTATCCTAACTTTTCTCCTGTAGGGTCTTACAACCCAACCTAGCTCGGTAAGGTCTAGATTTTCCTTAGACACTCAGTAATCCCTTTGCGTCTTGAATGCTAATATGGATCTTTCCTTCTAGCAAGCTATAACTGATGTAAATGTCTGATTCAGAGTCTTAGTTCCAATCATCCTATGAAAAATCAAGTAGAAATTCTCGAGCCACCCAATTCCCTAGTGACATGTGCTTCATGGCTTGGACTTGCACTCTCAAAGGATTTTAGAATCCATTGCTACCTCATCTGCTTTTTGATGTTGTTAGATTTGGCTTTCTTTTCATCTTCAATCCTTCTAATGTTCATATAGTTCTTGGCAAGATGTCCAAGTTTTGCACAAATAAAAAATCTTCTAATGGTGTCTCTTGTCCACATGTGATGTTTCACACAATTTTCTCCAATGTGCCCAAATTTTCCACAGTAATGGCATCTACACCATGTGTTGTAGTCCCAATCAAATATAGCTTTCACAATTTTTTCTATTGGGTTCAATATCTTGGTTTTGCATTCATAAGATTTGTGCTCATGCTTCTTGCATTTGTGACATTTGCCTTCAAATTTGAGTTTCTCTTTGCATTCATTAGCTCTATGACCATGCTTATTGCAATTGTAGCACTTTCCATCGAATTTTGTTTTACCATTACTCCAACATTTGTATGATGTATAACCTAACTTACCACAATGATTGCAAGTAGGCCTTTGATTCTTCTGAGCTCCTTACTTGGATGATTCACCTTCTTATGTGTATCCTATTACTGCTTTTCCTTTTTGTCTATATTGAATTTGCTAATTCAACTAATTCATGTCTGTTTGAGATTTCATCATCTTCTCATCGGTTTGCTTTTCAATGTTTAGATCATTTTGCAATTTTTCATTTTCTGATCTAAGATTCATGATTTCTTCATTTGCATTAGTAAGTTGATTAATGAGGCCTTCCTATTGAAGGGATATATGTTGAATTTCATTGTTCTTTCCTTCTATCTCTTATTTGGCTTTGTCTTTTTCTTACATGACTTCACACAATCTTACTGACTAAATTTCTTGTTCTCTTTTCAATTTTCCAACTTCTTGAAGATTACAATTATTTTCTAATAGGTCTTTGATTGCCTCATTTTCTTCATCTAAATTTCTTTCTGCGTAGATATCTTCAATTCTTTCTTCAGTGTAGAGTTTGTCATTTATTTGTACTGCAAGATCTTTTCTTCTTTTCAAGGATTGAGAGAGTTGCTCTTTTGCTTTCTTAAGTTTCCCAATAGCCAATTCCAAATCCAACTTTTCACAGTCAATAGCCTTATCCATCTTGAATACCTCCATTTCTTTTGATCTTGGCTCAAGCTATTAAGCTTTTTCTTTAAGAACCACGAAGCTCTAATACCAATTGTTGGAAATATAGGATAGGCTAGGTTACTAAGAGGGGAGGGTTGAATTAGGAACCAAGAAAACTTAAACTTATTTCACCAATTAATCCTTCATATATATTCTAATCTAATTGCATGAATGAAAAATTGAAAGCATTAAAACATTCATAACACTTTGACAAAAGATATGGTGACCCAAAAACCTTCCAAATAGAAAGTAAAATTGGGGTGGGGATGATACCCACAAGCTTTAGTACTACATTATAAATTTGGCTAGTTAAGGCTTACAATTGATCACTTCTGATGATCTGACCTGTTAGGAGCAATAAGGACTAGTAGGTTTACCTTGCTAAAGGATTTACAAAACATACAATGAAGTATGCACTTAGTTAAGAGATTGCAAAAAACTGTTAAGTCTACCTTGTGAAAGGATTTAACTGCTCCACCTGTTAGGATGAACCAGTGGCTGATCTCTTATTTGCAACTCTAATTTGTTGGTTGAGATTCCTTTAGAGTGTAATGATCACTTTGCTATGATAGATAAATATTTTTTTCTCCTTATACTTCTTGTAGCTTTGTTAATTTTAAAATTTTCTCTTATTATATTCACATCATATGTTCTTCTATCTCTTATTTGGATGTGATATAATGCATTACATATATACCAACCCAAATTACAATTCATCAAAGTTAGCTACAATAAAAGTTTCACCAAAATACAAAAAGTCAGCTCAACTATTGGTACTCAGATTTTGAAGACAAACTTGGTGAGGTTCCAATACTCGGCAACCATTTTCAACACTTGGCATTGTCATGCTCTCAGTAGACATAGAAGTTCAGTTCATATTAATCACTTCCAAGTAGTCTGAACTCGATCAACACTGGTGACTCAATAAATATTGTGAAACTCGACATATAAATTGAATCACTTGGTTGATGTTGCAAGACTCAATCAACACTAACACTGCTAGCTTGGTATAAACTGAATCACTTGGTTGACACTTCCTAGCTTGGTCAATAGTTAATTCACATCACTAATGATGTGAACTTGGTAAAAAATATGAAGCTTAGTTTGCACTGATATTCAACAACATGGTAGATACTAAATTACTCAATTAACACTGTAATTTACAAGATAAGCTTGGTAGTTGCTAACCATTTTGACTAAATGTGATTCACTAATAAATAAACGTGACCATACTATCAACATAGTGATGTAAAGGATAAGTTGTAAATAATTAGTTATTGCCAAGGGGTAGTTGTTATCAAACAATCCAAGTGTCACTAAGTACTCTAGTGGTTGTCAAGTTTTTCAGGATACAACATATACACTAAGTGATACAAAGGTTGAGCAATTCAGTAAAGTCCAAGCAAAACTGTTAAAGCCAAGTATAGTTAAGGTCAAGGGATAACAATAAGAATTAGTTTGTGTTGAGTGTTAGTATATTATTAGTGTGGAGTAACACTATTTTGTATAAATGTTTGGAATGGAACAAACATTGATATAAACTACTTTTTTCAAGATGGAAGTGTGCTCTAGAGATTGAGGAGCAAATCAAGAAGTTAATTACATGTATAATAAAGGATCATTAATCCCTATGTGATGTGATGAACCAATTAGAAAATTAGGACTAAATGATAAAAAGAATGAATATAAATCATTTATTATAATATAGAAGCTTCAACAAATAGCTATTTAAGGAGGATTTAAGACCTAATTAATGTTAGTTAAAATTTAGGAGTTTGTATGTGAAGATGAAGGTGAATTCAGTGAAGTTAAGTGATAAGGATCAATAAGGTAGTCAAGCAGTGTAGAGAGTAGCTAATGAAGATATATCACATAGAGGTGATATCATATTAGAAATAGGTGATATGTTATCATCATTTAGAGTGAAAACTAAAATATCAAGGCACTCATACATTTTAACAGTTGTTTCAAGGTAAATCTCTTAACAAAATGGTCCTAACAAACCTATGTAAATCTCTTAATAGAGTACTCACTTAATTGTGTAATTAAAATACTTTAATAAATGTAGACTAAATAAGTCTTGTAAGATCTTAACAAGACAAACCCCTTATAGGGTAGATTATAAGAAGTGATCAAACTTTATAACCCTAGCAGGCACACTTTATTATTGCAATAGTGAAGATTTTGTGGGTGTCATTCCCACCGCAATTTTATCTTCACCTTGGAGGGTTTTTGTGTTACCCATTTTTTGTGTTATGTTTTTATTCATTGCTTATATATTTTAGTTATGTTATTAGATGTTATATTGATATTATGTTGCAGTGAACTTTTTATTTGATATAAGGTTGAGTTGAGATAAGGGTTTATAGTGAAGATATCAAATATGGTTTATGTTTGGAGTTGTAACAAAGTTTTATAGATTCTAATTCATCTCCTAGCCCCCTCTCAGCATCTTAATTTCCCTATTATATTTCCAACACATTTCTCATCCATGATCCATCAATATCAATCCAAGGTCATATACGCACAAGCACTCTAGCATGAAAGCTTTGAAGCTCTTAAGCATTCAAGTTTTCAAGTCTTCAAGCATCCTTCAAGCATTTCCTCCATTGAAGATCAAGGATTTAAGCATTAAATAAATTGTGGGAGCCATCTTCAAGATCTCATTAAATCCATTCAATATCCTTTGTTACATCTTCTACATCCATACATCTTCATCCCATTGATCCAAATCAATTGGTGAAGTAAGCACATTGCATTTGACTCAAGAGATCCTACTATTGTACGGTTTATTCATACATTTACTTTACATTTATGCTATTTCAATTCAATATTAATTCCTAAATTGGGGTCTGACTAAGGAAAACCCCCTATAAAGAACAAAAAACCCTTTTTTTATTGCAGGTTATGGATATCAAATTAGAAAACAGGTTGCAAATCTAAGTACCCTTTTTATTTTTTTTATTTTTTGAAATTAGAATTAGCATCACGCTCATTTCTTTAGGGCCAACTAGGTCACCTTTAACACTTCAATAGAGACCAGGTCACCCTTGATCATCTAGTTTGGCCCTGACAGATCGATGAATGATTTTTGGGTTTTGTATGTTGCATAGTTTGAGCCTTAGATCCAATCTATTCTGAATAGTACATCAAGCATAAAATCATGTATTAAGGTGTGTCTTTTGCCTTCATTTTCCTTTCAACATTTTTACTTATATCTAGCTCTATCTTATCATCTCATCAATGGTTTTCAAGGACTTGGTTATCTTTTCCCCTATTCTTCCCTAGACCAAGTTTGCATTGGTGTTCCTTTCTTATCTAGCTAGCACTAATCTTTCTAGATATAGTTCTTTAGAATTGAGATCAAAAGGACTTGACTTTTCTCTTCCTTTGAGTTGGGTAAATGTGGTTATGTGATGAACTTAGGTTTTTATATCCTTGATTCACATTTCTCCCTCAACACAACCTTCTTTTAGGTAGACCTTAGTTATGTAATATTCATGATATTCCTTCAAATCTTCATGAAAAAGTCAAGTTTATAGACAACAATGTGATGTATTCTCTTCAGGCAGATAATAAACCAAATAGTTTTATAAATGCTGAGGGAAAAAAAGATCAAGAATCTAAAGATAATATCTTTCTACAAGTGTCATTTCAAAAGATGATAGATTTTACACCACCCTTTATTGGAGAGTCTAGATTTTTTGGTCTTTTACTATTGAAATATAAAAAACAACTCTTTCTAATAACTTTATCATTTTTTTCTTACTGATGATGAATCTATTAAACCTACTCGTGGTAACATAGTAACTAAGGATGCTCTATTATCTCCTTGATATGGTTTCTTGTAATGGTCTTGGTTATCATTTATTATAAAAGCATGGATTTAATAAGAATGGAAATCATAAAGAACAATAAGGAATTCAAGTGCCCTTAGGTAATGGAAGGTATGAGAATTCTTTTGGATAGAATTCAATCTTCATAAGTTGCTAGCACTCAACACCATTGATAATTGTAATTTAGGTATTCAACAAAGTTCTAAATCTCATTATTTGTCTGCATCCCCTTCTTCATTATCTAACAAATCTTCTCTTATTAAAAAAGAAATAGTTTAGCCTAAATTTCTTCATTCTCAAGTGATTACTAGACCTAAACATGAAAAGAAACCTAATCAACAAGTTACAAATCCTCAATTTTGCATGTATCGTCGCTATTATAATCACATTATTGTCAATTTTACATTAACAGGTTTTTAAAAAAATTGGTAATGAGGTTAGTCACATATCTCCTTATAAAGAGACCTATTTCAATTTTGATTTCTCTAAAGAACATCTAGGTCTCTATTGTGTTACTCCACATGATATAACATCGTTATCCTATCTCTTGGTGGCTTATTTCCATGTATTGTTTTCTTTGTGAGTAACATAATAGGTCCACTTTTCCCTTTTTCCTACATTTTGGGGGCAAGTGATTCATACTCATATTTCTTATTTTCTCAAGGATCCATTTCTTCAATGGTTGTATATTATATATTTATCATGTGACATCCAATCTTACATAATTTACAATTGGGTTTCCTTAACTTGGATCCTCACATTGTTGTGTTATCCTTTACAAGGATTACATTTTTCACTTATTGTATGATGTATCATTTAATTCTTTCATTCTATGGCCTCATAGGAGTTGTAACCTCTCTGGCTTGGGTCGAGTGTTTCTTATGGATATTATCTTTATGTTGACATTACTTTATCCTTGTTCATTGATTCCTTGTGATGCCAAAATAAGCACTTGTTTTTCCATCTTAAGGGGGTACATACATGGTCCCTTTATTTACATTTTTTTAAAAGTATGAAATATAGATTACACTAGCATAACACAACTTTCTAGGGCTAGTTACTATCATTTTTTACATATTTTGGATTGGTTGACTAGCATGCCACATACACTTGCTAGATCATTTGACTTGTCCTAAAACATACACAAACTATCCTCATGGTATAAGAGTATTATATCATAGGTTTGTAAAGCCTCTACAAGGAAAAAAAAAATTTAGGATTGGCTATCAAGCATGTAAACTTGCTAGACCATTTGATCCTACCTTTTTGTGAGATAGACTATCAGGAACACAAACCTACTAGACCATATAATTTTACTCTTTTTATTTTTTTGATATTTACTATTAGGAACACAAACCTTATAGACCATTTGATCTAACCTTATTGGTTTTATGGGATTGAGTACCAAGAACAAAATAAACCTGCTAGACTATTCCATCCTACCCTTTTTAGGAACACAAACCTTATAGACCATTTGATCTAACCTTATTGGTTTTATGGGATTGACTACCAAGAACAAAATAAACCTACTAGACCATAAAACTTTACTCTTTATATTTTTTTGAGATTGACTATTAGGCATAAAAAACTTCTAGACCATTTTATCATACCTTCTTTTTTTTATGGGATTGACTACCAAGAACATGAACCCACTAGACTATTCAAATATATCCCTTTTGTGTGGTCCACAATAAGGAACACAAACCTTATTTGAAAACCAATCACTCTCTCTTTCTCTCAATTTGAAAACCTTATTTTTTGTGCCATATCTCTTTTTATGGATTTGTATATTATGAAGTTTCAAGTCTTGTGGGAGATTGGTGGTTTCTTTGTCTCCTAAGTCATGATGATATTATCTCTTACTTTTGATCTATTTTACCATGAGTATGAGGTAGCTCATACTATTGCTAAAGTGGAGGCTAAATGTACCATCTTAAAATAGAAGCACCCATCATATAAAACCTTTTAGCTCCTTCCCTTTAGTGATCTTATGGACCATTAATATATTTGTGCTCAAATGAATATTTCTCCCACTCGTTCATCATTTTCACAATTCCTTTGGCACAATATTCAAGATCTCAAGATTATCTAGCCTTAGAATACCTTTTAGTACACATTGAATTGGAGGGTATAGGTTCAATTAGAGGGTATATGTCACCCCATGTGACCTATAACAATGTATTTTACCTAGGTCAACCTATAACTTGGTCATATTTGGTCATGAGGACAGTTTTATCTTAAAGATTTAATTTGGAAAATTGGGTGACCATATCGGCTTGCATTATTTTTTATCTTGAAAAATAGTATAAATGGAATCTTGTGCACCTCAATTTCACACAATAATAAATCTATACATGTGTGAAGGAAACTAAAGCTAGCATATTTCATAAGGCATTCACACATTCAAGGCGATCTCAAGATTTAAGAATCCTTTGTGAGCATTTCTTCTTCAAGATCTTGCATTTTTTTGGCCATCACGAGAGAATCTCTACATTGTACACATATAAATCCATATCTCCATGATTTTATATTGGTTAAATCCATCATATTTATGGATATTTCCTACATTTCTATTGAATATTAAACATCACTAAAATTTAAGCATTAAAAAATTCCTATTGATAAGGGTTTCATTTTTTTTTGAAAGAGAGGTAAACGCTTTGACCTAGAGCTATGAACCAGTGAGGCCACAAACGAGGGACCTCATCCCCATTAGATTTGAACCTTGATGGAAAGGCTAACAACTCAACAAATTAACCATCACAACATGCCACTATTGGCGATTAATAAGGGTTTCATCAAGTAAAGTGAATATTTACATTTGTACTACTCATCTACATGTATCTTTCATGGTTGATTCTTAAATGGGGGCTTGACCAAGGAAATACCCTCCCCACCCCCCCCCCCCCCCCCCACACAGACACAAAAAAAAGAAAAGATTTTTCATAGTAGAGAATCCAGCATTCCAAGCAAATTCCAACATCTTACAATGCATTTTCATCGATCTTGAGGTATTTTCATTTGTGTTGAGCTACACAGTTTCATATTTCTGTGTAAAGGAAACCCTAAATTGCACAAATGGCTTCAAGCTCTAAGAAAACCCTTGACAAAAAGTTGTTTGAAGTCCAACTAGTATCTAATGAGGTTAATCAGCCTAATTTTCATCCCATCCCTGAAGTTGCATACAGAAATGATCCTGCCAGAGCCCTTTCTCACATACCCCCAAAAGTTGTAATGGTCCAAGATGTAAGAAGATGCTATAATTGTAAGATAGGAGCCATAGGAGATATAGAAATAAGGGAAACCTACAAGAATTTGTGTGTAGACAGAGTTTTGAAAGATGAATACAAAATTGTTGAAAGGAAGGGTTTAACATGAGTTTTGAGCTTTCCCACCGTATTTAAGACAGAATGGATTAGACTTGTGTTAAGCAGAATTCATGATGGTAGTCTATGGCTAGAAGATGTTCCCATCAAGATCACAAAAGGAATCATTCATAGGGTAACTGGATATCCTACCCTAGATCAGTACAAGACCTTGAGGAGTGAATCCAAGGAGGTTATTGAGAAACACACAGGTGCTCAGTGGAATAAAAGAGGAATGACAATTCACACCATTCAAGATCCTCTTGTTGAATTTTCTATTAGAGTCATTCCCCATAAATTCTATCAATCCAATAGACTCAACAGTGTGCCATGTATTGCAATAGATGTAGGTTACAAATTGGTGAAAAAGGATCATACTTATGATCTTGCAGAACTGCAACTACAACTGATTAATGAAAACCTAGCTGTCATAAGAAGGCCAAAGGGTGCTCAATGCAAATTTGGAGCAATTCTGGTTTGTGTATTCTTTTATGTTCAAAATGAATTTCCTTCTTTTGGAAAAGTTACATGGATAAATGATAGAACTATCATATCCCAAATTAATGAATATATAGAACAAATGGGAGACAATTTTGACACACTGATGACAAGCTATTTTGAAGATTTCAAGAAATCCATGAAGCAAAGAGTAAGAATACTAGTTTCCTTAGTAGAAAAACATACTAATAATATATGCTTCTTAGTTGACATTGATTTTACCTATATCCAAGTAGTAATTCGAAGGGTGAGATGGCTAAGGCCATTTGGTTATGAGATCAACATAGATGAAGCATCTGTAGCAATAACTACATTATTGGCAGAAGAAATAGACAAGAGTGCCCCACACTTTGGAACTTATGATGTGGTAAGGTCAAAGGTTAATATGGAGTTAAAGACTGCCTCGACAATAAAGAAGAAAAATAAATTGATGAAGAAAATTAAGAAGAAATTTTGGTGAAGGAATTGAGGTTGAAGCAGAAGAGGAAGATGATGATGACGATGAGGATGATGAGGATAAACAAGAGCAAGGCCAAATGGAATTAACTCAAGGCCTAGGTGAAGATAAGGAGGAAGGTGCTGAGGAAGAAGAAGCCAAGGAAGCACCAACCCAAGTCGAGCCAAAGAAAAGAAAGGCAATAGTACAGCCTCCAACCCAGCCCAAAACAAAGAAGGATGCCAAGCCAACTCAAGCCAAGCCACAAATACCAGTCACAAGGGCTACCACAAGGGCATCTTCACAAAAGGAAAAGGAACAAATCAAAGAAAAGAAGAAGGCTATTGAACAGATTGGTGAAGTGCCAAGAAAAAGAAGAAATTATGTAGCACAACCAGATTCTGATGAGGAGGAAAGAACATAGTCAGAGGATATCAACCAATTTAGAGTGGTAAGTCATCCTCCAAAATCAACCTTAGATAAAATGTGTGAAAATATTAATAATGTAGACTTTACTGATTTGAAAAGCATTAACTTCAACAAGCTCAGTAAAGAAGAGCAAAACAAAATAGAGGAATCAGTAAATGCCATGATGGCTGAATTCAAGACTACACCTCTAGAGCTAGACAATACCATGCCGAGAGAAGTATATGAGATAATTGAAAATAAATGGCATCATTGCCTAAAAATTGAAAAGGAGATAAGAGAATCTACCTTAGCTCAGGTGATTCTTGACCTAACAAGAGGTCAAATAACAAAGGCTAATAAGAAATATAGTGGCAATTTCACACCAAAGCATAGAGCCTTTGATATCTTACAAAAAAAGATTGAAAATGTAGTTAGTAAGTCAATAAAAATATGGAAGTTGATATATGGCTTGACTACTATCAAAGAAGGAGAAAAAGATCCCCTTGAGGGACAAAAAATAGAACATGAGGAACCTAGTGAGAAGGAGGAGGAAGAAGCAAAGAATATAGAAGAGAAAGGAGAAGAAGAAAGGAAGGAAGAAGAAAAGAAAGGAGAAGAAGAGAAGAAGGAAGAAGAAAAGAAATATGGAGAGGAGAAAGAAATAGAGGAGGAGGAGACACAAAAGCAAGATGAAATGGCAACAGCTGAGCAGGAGCAGCAACAAGACCAGAGTGTGCAAGACACACAATTGCCACCCTCTAGCCCTCCTCATGTACCCATCACACCTGCAAAAACTATAACTGTATAGGATGTTCCTGACACTTCTGCTCAGAACATCAATCCATTAACTACAGAGGATCTCAAAAGAATCCTTGACCAATCCACACAACAAGCAAAATTATGTACAGATCCAATATTGGTCAGTGTGGATGAATTACAAAAATTAGTAGAAAACACAGTTAGAGATAAGGTGAATCCACAAGAACCACCTTCCATCATCTCTATAGTTACTAGTGGTCAACTTCAAATGCAAAGAAATTGTTTCATCAAGAATAGTTGACACCACAGTATAGAAGTTGAGTGCAGCAGGAGACAAAGAAATAGAACAAACAGAACAGACTATTACATCTGATCCTAAAGCACAAACACAAGGTGCACTTCCTAAAATTTCTATAATTGATCAAGGTAGTATAGAGGATAAGGAAGTAGAGGAAATCCCTAAAGAGCAATAGGCAATTCAAACATTGATAAATCTTCCTACCTCGGGTACTCCTTCAAAACAGTCAAGCACTGTTGTTATGCCACTACAAATATTTGCACCAGGATCAAGTACTACAAAAGTTGCAAGGGTACTTCACTATGGAGATCCTGAATTAGATGAGGAGATAGTCATAAAAAGTTATGACTCAAAAACAATAAGCATTGATCAAATAAATGAGGTGCAGGAAGCATTAAATAGAAGAAAGAGGCAAGAGATACTTAGGAAGGAGTATAAACAAAAGCAAACATTGCATGAGATTAAGGACATCTTTATGGATGCCTTCAGTTTGCAGTCACCAGATGAGTCAAAGCATATAATGGAGCAATTATCAGATATTGTTGACCAGGTGACAAATGAAGACCAAGAAAAAAATGTAAAATTTATGGAATGGTCTGAAAGGAAATTCCAAGGGAAAGTAAATGAGAAAATATCTAATGAAATTGCACTTTCCCAGGTTGAATTGGAAAAAATTCTTGACAAGGTGAAAAAGGTACTTGAGAATATATTCTCATTGTACACAAAGCTATGTGACTTTTCATACTTCACACAGGAGACTAGCCAAAGAATAATGAGCCTGGAGAGAAATCTGAAGATTTCAAGCACGCAATTACACAAAGATCTAGCTCACAATGAGAAGTATTTTAATCAAACAATTCACACTCAGAAAGAAGTAGCTGTGTTAATAGCAGAAGAAGCCACCATCAAGGCCAAACTGATATAGCTCCAATCCTCCATTACCCCACATTTGGAAGTACTCCATAAAGAATAGGTCTATGCAGAAACTATTCTCAAGAAAGATCCTAATCTTTCTACTTCATATGGACTTGTTCACCTTGCTGTAGAGATTGCCATCCAGTACAAGTCATTGGAAATTGCTTTGCATAATTGGGATGTAGCTCTTAGGATGATTATGGATGTAAACAACACATTTTTGGCCAAATATAGTCTTAACCCTTAAAACCCTTTGACATAAGTGTCAAAAAGGGGGAGATATTATAAGATGAATGGGGGAGACAAGATGAATGGGGAAGACAAGATAAAAGGGGAGCATGATATACAACATAAAATTTTGGTTACCAAGATAGCACAAATAATGGCACAATCAACTTAGGGGGAGTTACAATAATTTTGAGGTATATATATTGTAAGTTACAAAATTTTGATCAAGTTTTCTTTAAATCTCTGTATATACCGAGCAGATTAGTGAATGTACTCATGAGGTCAGTTAAGTTTTTTTGTCACTCATGTCAAAGGGGGAGATTGTTAGTCTCAGAATGGTTTTGACATTTGAGTGCCGACACACTTAACCATTTTCTACATTGGAGTCGAGCACACTACGTATGTCGAGCCACATCATGAGTTGGGTCAAGAAATCCAACAAGTGCTGAGTGATCTTCAAGTGTCGAGCAACCTTCAGGTGCTGAGTGAAGATTAGGTATCGAGTGAAGATCAAGTGTCAAGTGACTTCAGGTGCTGAGCATTATACAAGTGACGAGTGATATTTGAGTGTCGAGTCATAGACGATGTCGAGCAAAATAGAAATGCAACAGGAGCCGAGTAAGCTAGTTTGTTATAAGTGTCAAGCATCAGGAATCAATAAGTGCCAAGTAACACAAAATACACATATGAATTTGTAACTTCACTAATTCAGATGTAAACTATTTGCATGGCCGACATATGATGAATCTCGAAGGATTTAAGTGATAAGATCGAATCTTTTCTATTTCCTATGCAATCTACATGCAGCCAACAAGAAAAATGGAGAAGCCATGCAACCAATAAGAAAAGTGCAAGGAATGAGTAGGAAAAAGAGATTCAATATGGATCATAGATTCATATCCAACCCTAAGTCTTTGAATGTCTTTATAAGGAAGACAAAATCTCATTGAGGATATGAAAAAAGGAATGTATGGAGAAATTATACTAGAGTTCAAAGAAAAGAGCATAAAGACTTAGAGGAAGAGAGCAGTAGTGAAATATTCAGTTGATCAGAACAAAGCAAGGGATAAAAACAAGTATCAGATCTCAGAGAATCAAGATCAGAGAAAGCAAATCAAGTGCCTATATTCAGCAATCAAAGGATTGTAAGCTATTAGGTTTATTATACCTAATACTCTCTAGCAATTATATTAGAAAGGAAATCCTATGTTGATAGGTTAGCTTAACAGCTACTTTGTAGATCCTTTAAATAGGTGATTAAATCCTTTAATAGGGTAACACTTCATGTAAAGTGTTTTAAATCCTTTAACCAGGTCACTATTGACACAGTGTAAAGCCTTTAATAGGGCAAGCCTTTAACAAGGTAGACCATCAGAAGTGGTCAAACATTATTACTGTAGTGATTTTTTGGGTATCATCCCCACCCCAGTTTTACCTTCTTATTCCTAGAGGGTTTTTAGGTTACCAAAATCTTAAGTGTTATGTGGTGGTACATGTTTTTTTTTCCATGGATGTTTGATATGTTTATATGTATGCAATCTACTTTCAGTTAAAGTTTTAATGAGTAAAGTCCAACTCTTTTGATTCACCCCCCCCCCCCCCCCCTCTCAAAAGCATTATTCCTATTTGAATATTCCAACAGTTCATCCTTCAAGATATGTCTCCTTGAGTTCTTCCACTCATTATGCCAATGCACTCTATGGTCACTTCATCAATTCAGAGTCTTGATGCTCTATTCTTACTCCTCACTGTGTTCTTTTCTTGACACTTCACACTAGCCTTCTTTTGGCTTCTTCACACGACCACACTTATGACCAACTCCCTCTCTCACTCTTCTGACCCGTAGCTCCTTATAAAGAAGTTTTTTTCTTCATTTCCCGCTCAAATCTTGATTTGATCTTGAGAAAACGGTATTGTTTTCCCTCCAAATTGCTTCTTCTAAAAACTTCATGATAGATCCATTAGCATTCGCCTTGAATTGGTTTGCAAGATTTACCTAAAATTTTGTGACATCTACTCATCATCCTTATCGGCCAACTAATTCACAAATTTCAATGTAACAAACTTATCATCACTGATCTGGTGAATCTATTGACTTAACAAATGATGCAAGAGCATCCAGAGGTATAAGGGCAATCCTGTGTCACCCAAAAAAAATGTACTTTGACTTAGTTTCTATTTCATGTGTTTTCATTTTTGGACACCCATTTGGGTCAAATAAAGGTTCCAACTCTCACAGTTCAACTATCAGTGTGCTAGAAAATCTTGAAAAAATAGGAGCATGCAATTTGGCCACCATTTTGGTGACCTAGAAGGTGTGAATTGGCCAGATGAATGTAATTTTGATTTAGAGCATTCCAGAAAAAGAATCAAGTCAAAAGGCCCCACGGTTTGAAAGTTATTGCAATTTTTCAAGTTTTGGAGACCTCCTAAGAATGCTTCAAAGTCAAGTTAGGGGCATTAAATGACCTTGAAAAGGGCCAAAAATTGGGGGACAAGCCAAGCTTGTCCATAGGGCTATAGAATGCTTTGAGATATTTTTTAAAATGTAAACAGTTCGTCAATTGGAGCTACGGTTCAAAAGTTATGCCTCCCAAAAGTTCGGTTACCGTTTTTGGATTCTTCTAGATTTGCACCGACTTCTAACGCAGCTTCTGGAACCTTCTATTTGGTCAGTGGATGCCTACTAGCACTTTCTAGAATGTACTCCTAGTCCTTAACCCTCTGGGGTCTATTTAAGGAGATTTCTGGCATTGTAAAAGGCAGTTCGGAGTGGAGTTTGAGAGGAGGTATTGAAAGGAGAAATTATCTCCAGATTTATGCTATTGTAAGCCCTTAGGGCATGTTTTAAAGTTGATTTTCTCTGTACTATTTGTACTAGCTTATTTTCTCAGTTAATATAATTTCCCCTTTTCTATTGTTTCCATTCTGTTCTTGGGTTGTGTCCCCATCAACAAATAATGCAACAACTCAGCATTATTGGTTTATTGATGATCAACACCTTCTATGTTACTTGGCTCCTACTGTTGTTTTACTAGTGCTTGGCACCTATAGCATTTCTACTTTGCTCGGCACTTGAAGACTTACTCAATGTCCATTACCTTTTTTTGATGCTAGGCACTTGAACAATTCTGTGTTACTCAACACTTGAATAATCACTTGGCTCATACTGAAGTTGAACTTGCTCGGCTTCAACTACGAATTCACTTGGCTCTAACTAGTTTGCTCGGCTCTCTTCAATGAACTTAGTTAGGCTTTACAAATGACTTAGTTAAACCTTACATCTTTGATTGTCTTAGTGTGTCCATCCTCTATGTCTTAGAGTATGTCATCAATACACTATTTCATCAATGACTTAGTTGATCCTTATACTTCTTTACAACATCATAACTTCAACCTTTCTCTAGGTGCTCTAGTTACATCTTATTGATTGCCTCCTCCTTATCAATCAACCAATTGATAGTATTTGGATCACTTAAGCAATTGTCATTCCTGCAAGTACCAAGTTTGACATCAATGACAAAATAATGATTGAAAACATTCTTTACTAGTTCCATTATTCTTCATTCATGATCTTTTCAATCATTTCTAACAAGTTCATTAAAAGAACATGTCCCATTTTAATTAAATAAAAGACCCCATTCTTCTAACCCACTTAAAGTGCACACATAAATTCCTTTTTCTAATTTTCAAATTAAAAGAAAAGACTTTGTGACTTTTGTCTTATATGACAAATCAACTTATATTCTATTGGTTGACTTGTGTGTGCACATGGATCACTCCTTTTTTTGAACTCTGTTGTTGATCATCCATCATCTTCACCTTGATCTCTACCATTCATATGACTTTAAAAGGGAGAGAGCTTTCCCCCTCAAAGGATCGATCCACCATTTGAATATTGTTATGTTGCAGGTTTCTTGATAGGTTTCTTTGGAGCTTTGAGGAGAACTTCCATTTCTTGTCTTCATTCTCTCATTCCACCACATACAAGCATAAGATCATATGGAATTTTTAACATAGTTGCATGTTAATGTAGTTTCTTTGCAAAAAGCTTAATCACATGGCATAATAGTGGGATTTGTAACACTTGCATATTGCTTAGCATAGTTGCATTTTGCATTCTCATACTAGCTTAGTTTCCATTTGCATTGCATCCTTGAGGAAATTCTTGTGGACATTTGCATTCTTGCATCTCATCTTTGGAACCTCCCATTGCATGGTTTACTATCAAGAAGTGTATTTCTAAGGCTCAGTTGAGAACCTTCTTATGCTTGAAATATACTCTCTTGCACTCCATGGATAGGGATCTCTAAGCTAGCATCCAAGCATTCCGAACTAATGGAATCCCTTGGATAGAAGGGTTTAGAGTGTGACACCTTTTGAGTGTACAAGAAACACTTCAGGACCCTATTACAAACCCAAAGTTAGTTAGTAGCACTATCTTCAGATGAAGCCAACATAAGGGCTAAATTGATAAGCATCCAGACTACATTGACTCCTCACATGGAGATTCTACACAAGGAGTTAGGCTATACATAAACTCTTACAAAAAAAGACCCCAATCTTCCTACATTAGAAGGCCTAGTACACCTTGCTATAGAGATGGCCATCCAAATCAAGTCTTTGGAGGTAGCATGTGACAATTGGGATGTCCCTCTTAAGATTATTCTTGAGGTCTAGAAATCATTTTTGGAAAAACACACTATTCATGTATAACCCATTGACATTAGTGTCAAAAAGGAGGAGTAAGAGCTATTGGAGAGAAAGAATGGGGGAGCAAGAATGAGAAAATATGAGTAAAAACAGAGAAAGAGTAACAACATAGAGAAAGAGTATCAGCAATTGAGGCAAATCTACTCATCAGGAGAGATTTTGATAGGGAATATAGAACAAAATAGATCAAATAGCTCTAGGGGAGTTATAAGATTTTTTGAGGTATAAGTTGTTACAAAATTTTGATATTTTGAAATTTTGTATAGAAGCCAAATACTCAGTTATGTTATGCTCGTAAGAATAAAAGTATTAATACATGACCAAGTGCTTTTGACACTCATGTCAAAGGGGGAGACTATTGATCTCATATTAGTTTTGACAAGTTTCTATACACTTAAGTCATTTACTTAGTTCATGTCAAATAAGTAACATACGTCGAGCACAACATATAAGTTAGAGCATGCCGAGTAAATAGTGAGTTTCAAGTCACTCATGTGTCGAGTCACTCAAGTGTCAAGAAAATAGTATATGCTGAGTGATTCAAGAATTGAGCAAGTATTGCATGTCGAGTCATTTAGATGCCAAGTGATAGTATTAAAGTTAGTATGTACCGAGCACTAGGGACTTCAAATGCCAAGTAACATAGTTTTGTCATAGTTGTTTGTATTGGCACAAACTACTATGTAAATCATTTTAAAGTTGACTTAAAGATTGAATTATGATATTTTGGTGATAAGCACAAATATTAAGTTGGAATCCCTATGCATTACATGCACCCAATCAGGTAAAGGGAAGGTTTAAGTAGCAATATGGATGAATCACAGTCATTGATTCATGCTTAACCCTAAGTTGCCTAGGTCTTCTTAAGGAAGACAAACCCTAAACTTTCTATGAGTGTGAAAGGGAATGAATGAATGATCAAGGAGATTTTTGCATGCGTAAACCAAGACATTCATGGTGACCAAGGTATTATGATCTTAATTGTATTGCAAAATTAGTTAAAGAAGAACAGAAGAAGGAAACAATGAACAACAGAGAGACATCAAATCAAGAAGGATCAAGTACACAGTAAGATAGAGGTGATCTGTCATCAAGCATAAGAGTGCTAATTGTAGGATCAATGCTAAGATATTCTAAAAAGTGAATTAGTTAAATCTCTTAACAGAGTACTCCTAATAGGCTGTATTGAAATCCTCTTACAAGGTGCTTACTTAATTGTGAGTTGAAGTCCTTTAGCAAGAAAGAATTTTAACAAGTTGTTAAAATCCTTTAATAGGGTAAGACCTAACAGTCTTTGTAAGCCTTTAACAAGGTAGACCTTTCATAGGGTAGATCATGGTTCATGATCAAACATTGTAACCTTCATTGGATATACTTTATTATTGCAGTAGTGAAGATTTGTGGGTGTCATCCCACCCCAGTTTTACCTTCTCATTGGAGGGTTTCTTGGTAATCATATCTTGTGTCATATATGTGTGAATGTTTACTTGTTTACATGTTTTAGATGTATATGCTTTATATGGTATTTCAGTTTACTTATTGTATATCTGAGATGGTTGTGTGGTGAATATTTTATGGGTCAAAGTTTGAAGCACTGATTCACCGCCGCCCCCAACACCCCCCCCCCCCCCGTCCCCCCCAGAAGTTTACCTTTCCTATTTTAATTGCAACATATTTTTCATGCTTGTGCCCTTGCTCTGTCATTACCTTGTTGTGTCCATGCCCTTGCATATTACATTAGGTATTTTTTGTGTTTATTTGGTATTCAACTCATTCTAGTTTTGGTTTTGGTATTAGATGGCTTTTGGTTTATTTAGGGTATTCATTGACATGAATGTTCTTGTTGTAACAAATCTACATTATTTTAGCAAATCTAATGAGCTAAAGACCCAAAATCTTCAAAAACACTCTCTTTACATCTACATAATCTTCCACCACGATTTTCCTCTTCTTTCAAGATGGAATTTTTATAGAGACAATCGACATGGCTTGGTTTTGCTCATGATCAATAGCAAAGAGAACGAAAATCTCTCCAGATGTTCGGTAGTAAAAAGATCCCTAAGGTTTTTATTATTCTTAAGTTTGAAAAATCATTGTTAGGATAGCTAAATTTCTTTTATGTTCTACAAAGGGAGGAAATTAGTACTTTTCCCTTTTTTATCAACATGCAAACATTCCCAAAGTTTAAGCACCATTGCATCCAGAGATATTTTATTACATGTGAGAAATCATTTTTTGGGAAAGTGACTATTATTTCCTTATATGTGAGAACTCTTTTTTATTATTGTATCTCAAGACATTTTGTTAGACATGAGAACTCTTTGTGAAAAGAGACCACTATTGTATCTCAAGAATGTTTTCAAAGATAACAACATTTTCTAATATGTGTAAGACTTCAGTAGAAAAAATCTACATATACATTGAGAATCATAATTTCTTGAATTAGTAAGATAAAAAAGTACAAGATGTCTATAATTAGTCTTGTAACAACTTTTTTTGTATGTTGCTAAGCTCCCTTTGAGTCCATTACATATAAAAAACTAGTAAACATTGAGAAAAGTGAGAAGCACTTTATATTTCTATGAAAATGGGAAACACCTAGTTGAAACTCAATACAAGATAAAATTCCCTAAATGCTCATAGTATGGCCCTAATGGTGAATTATAGCCGATGCACATAAAACAAACTCACAAATGTTATAAGTGTTGGCTAACAATGGTGTTATAGGCTCTTGCCTAATAATATTGTTTTTGTTAATGTGATTTTTCTTTTATTTGTATTTTTAACTACTTTGATTTTATCCTATTGATTTGATCCCTTTCAAGTTAACTTATTTTCCTCAATACAACTATTGAAGTTATATTGTAAATTTAGGAGGATTTAGCATTCTTATTCATTTTTAGAAGCCTCTTCACTACATATTTCTTATTCCTGAATTCAAGTTCCTTTTACATTCCTATAAACATAGTTTAGGACTATCCAGGTATAGGAGGTAGTAACCATGAGTGCCCCAAGCTTTTTATAACACTTGAGAAATTGGCTATTTTAGGGAAACCTTGTCTTTTTTACCTTGTATATTAGTAATGGAGGTATAGATTATTAGCTTTGACTTGAAAATACCCAAGGATTCTTAGAATATTCTAGCAAAAAAAGTTGTAGTCAAAGCCAGTTTTATATATAGCTCTGGATTAGTTATGGGAGAAACCTCATCTCTAAGAATTGAGGCAAGGAGAAGCGACACAACTACCACTATGCCCACTGCTATATCCTTGGATGTTCCCAATATTGCATATACTAGAGGAGGAACAAAATAGGAATCTATAGAAACATTAAATTTCCCAACTAAATTAAATTGGGATTCTCAAAATATTATTTTTTATAATATTCCTTGCGATGATATATTATTGGAGTAGAGAAATAAATTCAACAAATAGATTGTTTGGATCATCTCCAAGCCTGAACATAAATACAATTATCCTAATGTAAACTTAAACCATGAATAACCCTATGGAAGTCAAACATCATAGTTAGCTAAACCATGGCAAATTGGACAATAAAATTTTTTTTAAATAGATGATACAACTAAAAAATATGAATGTCTATAATAAAACTAATCATTAGAACCACTTTTTAAGTATGACTATTTATCTATCTAGCTTTATATTCAGAGATGATATAGCAAGAAACTTCACAATTTGAACTAGGGTAACATAGATTCTTAGATCATGAGACAACAATATTAATGTTGACACTTGAGATATAAAATTGCACTTTCCTTTAATAGGGAAAAGCAAACTTCCAAAAGACAAACGAAAAAGTTACTCAATTATACTTTAGAACTTTTTGCATGTGACCATTTCTATTTATTTATACTTACAAATTGCATCTCAGATAGAAGTGAATGCCTCTAACAACTAGGATAGTCACTGGGACTAATGTAATAACATGGGTTTGCAGATTTTAGTTATGCAAGAATAAGCATCTCTGGTAGTTAATTTAGTTTAAGGACTAGTGTTTAGTTTAGTTTAAAAAAATATTAGGCTAAATACTTTAGGTTTAAACTATATTTTATGTTAAGAGGATGTTGTAGAAAGATTTGGGTAATATTTACTTCAATTTTATGTTAAGAGGGCATTGTAGAAAGATTTGTGTAATACTTCAACTTTATGTTAAGAGGGTGTTGTAGAGAGATTCATGTAATACTTGCTTCAATTATATTGAGTTCAATTATTTTTTAATATGGAAACGTGGATCGTGTTAGAAATAGTTCCTAGGATGTTCATAAGAAAGCCCATGGAGGGAATTTGAGATGTTTTTGGAGGGAAACATTGAAGATGTATGCTCTAGAAAGAATATGGTTGTGTGTCAATCAAAACAAAATACATGCTCAAATAAATGAATATCTCTACGCTTCAGGAATCATGTCTATATTAATATTAATGAATGACGTATGCATTAATAGGCTGAAATAAAACATTGTTTGGCTTTGCTTTTACCTACGGTTTTCTTATATAAAGACAACCCAAATTAAGGGAATATTTATATTTTTAGAAGTCTATATTATTTTCACAATTTAAGTAAATAGGAAAGAGAATGTGTATGGCTTGTGATCATTTGGATCATTTGGGTTTGTTTTGAGATATGTCACTTGTAAAGACTTCAATATTGAATTTAATAGAGAAAACTAGATAAATTTGTTTTGAGATATGTCAATTCGACTTTAGTATTGATTTTAATAGGAAAAAATAGTTGGTTAATGGAAAATAAAATCAATAAAAAAAACTTAATGATAAATAACTTTATTAATAGAAGTAGTAATGTAAAATCTTTACATATAGATTTTAGTATGCTTTTAATAGAATAAATTCCTCATGTAATGGGTAGGAAAATTAATAAGTTATTTCATGTAAATATAAATAAAAATAGAAATTATCTATTATTTTATAATAATAATCAATTCATATTATATATGTGAGCACATGTTAATATGTATATATGTGTGTGCATGTACATTTCTTATATTCATTTACTCATTGGCCCGCAATCTATTAATCTTTCTATGATTTGTAATTGAAAATAGCCACAAAGGCATGTAATTGAGAACCTCCATCTAAATTATTTAGAACTACATATCATTCTTATCCATTATAAATCAACCATAAAGTTTACTAGTCCAATAATCCACATACAATTAAGAGTTGGCATGTATCATATAATTGAAAGATTGAAACAAAGAAAAAGAAACATAAAAAAGGTCATGAAAGGCTCTCTCAAGGGGAAATGGAGATTAAAAGTCAAGAATAAGCTCTAAAATATCTTATACTTGCTACTATTTTGGAAGATTTAAATGGAGTTCACAAAGATCCAGAGTTAGACAAAAGTAGACCTACTTGCATAACTCAATTTGGTGAGAGGGGAATGTCAATATTAATGTGGGTTTAGTGACTAAATTATAAAGAAAAAGAATTGAATAGAATAGTACTCACATAGTCCCATCAAGGGAGGCAAATTTGCAAGCTTTTCATAGCTTATGCCTTGCATCAATCATGGCAAATAAATACATTTATCATACTAAAATTGAGAAACACAAGCACACTAAGAAACTCACACAAAGAACTCCCAACACAAAAATATCTAATGATTCTATGAATGATTTGCACATTGAAAATCTCCACACATGGTTCATACAACAATCGAATCAAATAAGACCTTCCTTAGGAACACAAGAAGGAATTGAATAGTTTATTTTCTCAAATGATCAAATGTGTGAAGGGATATGAATGGGAGAAAGATAGTCCAAACAAGTAATCAATATGAAATGGGACTTGTGTTGATGCGGTAGATGGAGATATAGATGGAGCATATTTATAGGGGTGAGATGAGATCATTGGGTAAGAAATGTGAAGAATAAAGAGTGATAAAATAGATAATGCTTTGTGTTTGATCACACTTAGTGATCAGGAACAAAGAGTGCTTAAGAAGAAGAAAAATGAAAAATGATAGTTTTTGTTGTTATCATTTGTTTATTGCAGACAATGTATATAGTGTTTATGGAAAACATATTTCATCTTTATATCAAGTTTTCCAACTTACTTATTGGGATTCATAAAAAAAATGTATATTTACAACAAAAAGTACTCAAATGATATTATATGGTCAAATTGTATTTATATGTCAGGTGCCCTACAACCCGTAGCACATTTTAATGCAATTCATTGAAGAAATACATGGTGATTTTAATGCAGTTCAGTGAAGAAATACCTTGTACAATAATTCTACCATCTTCAAAACCATATGTGTAGATATAAACATTAAGTACAGCATGTCTAATATTTTTGCAGATATACACATTAATTATACCAATTTTTCTTTCTGTGTAGATATAAACATTAAGTATAACATGTCCAATATTTTTGCAAATATACACATTAATCACACCAATTTTTTCTTTCAAAACCATATGTGCAAATATAAACATTAAGTATAATATATCGAATATTTTTGTAGATATACACATTAATTACACCAATTTATTCTTTCAAAACTAACTCAATAAGGGTTCAAGAATAAGTTATTCATGTGAAGAAGGATCATGTCAGATAATACAAGGGAATTTGATCAAAATAGGGAGACAATCGCTAGACTGTTGTCTAACTTTCAAAGAGAAGACAATGATAAATGTTATTGAACTTGCAAGAGTTGTAATAGCTTAAAGAAAAGAAGGATCAAAATCAAAATAGCTAAGAGACATTGTAGGGATAATTGTCACATTAAAGTGGGGTTTGATTATCATCCATTGGTAAGTTGTTGGCTATATTTTTTTTGCAATTAATATACATATGAACCCCAAAATGGGTGTTTGATTATCACATTGAAGGGGGGTTTGATTACCATCATTTTTATATAGGTTGATCTCTCCAAGGTAGTACACGATATGGACCACCACATCTTGGAGGAACATGGAGCTATGAATATGGAGGAACATGGAGGTATCAGTATTTAAGGAGAAGATCATGATCCCATCGAAGATGATGATCATGTGCCAAAAAATGCACTTGAAGATGATGGTACAAATACATTGATCTATGACACATTTGGTATTGGTGTTGTTACTGATGATGATGATGATGATTATGATGAGGATAACATTGAGGTCATCCATGATATAACTCTACTTGAGAAGGAAAACACAACCCTTTACGAAGGATCCCAATCAACTCTTCTCTCTATTGTATTGTTGTTGGTAAATTTGAAGGTTATGAATGGTTTATCCAACATAACAATGTCACGTATGCTAATAGTCTATAAAATGTGAAACATGTACCATGAAGATTTTTTATACTAACAACTTATATTTTTTGTTATAGATTGATAGGTGACTATTTGTCACCATCATCAAATGTTCCCCCTCACTTGTATTAATAATCATGTGCCACTATGAAACATATTGGAATAGAGTATCAAGTAATAGATAATTGTCCTGAAGATCATGTTATTTATCATAAAGAGCATGAAAATTCCACAGAATGCCCTGAACACCATACAAGTAGATATTAAGATGATCAAGACACAAAAAGGGTGTCTCATAAGGTTCTTTGTTACATCCCCATTAGTCCACGTCTTAGATGATTATTTAGGTGCAATAGCTTGGAAAAATTTATGGATTAGCATGCATGCAATAGAATTTGAGATGAAATTATTCTAATGCTTATGGATGGTTCAAAATTTATGGACATAGAGGAAAAGTGGCCACACTTTAAAGAAGAACCTCAAAATCTCAGGCTTTCTCTGGCAACTAATGATGTCAATCAATTCTGGGTGATGAGATCTATTTACTCGGTGTGGCCTATTTTTTTTATGAACAATAACCTTCCTCCCTGGATGACAATAAAGAGGGAGAACATTATGTTGTAAATGATTGTTCTAGGTATTTTATTATTTTATTGTTATCTACATGTAATTATAGGTCTTGGAGTGAAATGACCATAATAATTATTTGACATGGTTCATTCAACTGGTAAGTACCAAGTGAAATATATGAATTTATATATTGTGCCTCTTATTGATGAGTTTCTAGTATTATGGAATGGTTTCACTATGTATGATATCTCTCGACCAATTGGACAAAAAAAAAATTCAATTCCATGTAATACTTGTGTGTAAAATTCATGATGCCCTAGGGTTGACACATTTTTGTGCTATGTTATGTTAAAATCTAGTTGTATATGATAATACTAAATCCAAAAATGAACATATATAATCCAATTGTATTGTTATCTTGTAGGTCTTCAAACAAAGGGAAAATTTGCATGTGCAATGTGTGGTCCGCAGATGAAATCTTGTCATTCCAAAAGTTTAAGAAAGCAAGTTTTTGATGAGTATAGGCACTTCCTCCATAGAAATCATAAGTATCGAAGTTTTGAAAAATATATTTTCAATGGGAAAGAAGAGACTACATCAAAGCCACGAAGAATGACACCTCACCTATGGCAGTTGGAATATAATAGAATTCAAGGTACTATCGCTCCACCTAATGGTTTATGTTTGGAAATTATATATTTGATTCTATTTTGTTGGTTGATTATTTAATTGATGGTCATGAAGGTCATCAAGGCATCACTAACTACTTTCTAAAGGGACTAAAATGTTATCCTAGAGAATTTAGTAGGTTTCCCTACTACGAGCACCTACAAATTGTGCATGTGTTTGATACTATGCATATTGGAAAGAATGTAATAGAGATACTATGGAAAATATTGGATGGAAGGTGTGACAAAGAAAAAATTTCCAAAATTTGTAGTGATATTCATGATTCCAATCATGCAATGAAAAATATCATTGAATCAAATAACAATGGAGATTGGATTAATGCAAGTTGCCTTCCTTGGTTATTAACGGAGAAACAAAGTAGTGCCATAAAAGAAGTCATACAAAAAAATTGATGTCCTATAGGATTTGCTACAAATATAAGAAATCTCATAACAAAGAAAAGTGAATTCAGGCCAAGGTTGAAAAATGCATGATTGGAATACCTTCATCAAGGTAAGTCATGGTCTTTTGTATTTACAATATATTTATGAAACTACATTCAATTTTCATTTAATACGTTAGAAAAGAATGAAATGATCCGTTGACAATTGTTGTAGTATGTGCTACCCCTATTGCTCCCAGACAACTTCAATAGTAATAGCAAACAAGTGATAGATGATCTTGGAAAATACATGACATAACCAATGATAATTTTTCAATATATCAAACAAGTAATATATTGTAAAGTCTCGTATTTATATGTTTTTATGTCTTGAATATCTTGTAGGTGATTTTCATCTAAAGAAATCCATAAAGAAGATACTAAATATTGGAAGAAAAGAATTCATCCACTAATGTGTGAAATGTAAAAGTGTTTACCTTCAACTTTTTTCAATTCACAAGAACATTACCTCATTCATCAAGTTGAGGAGATTGAATTGTGTGAACCTATATAGCCTAGGTCAATGTGGATGGTTGAGAGACACTTAAATTTTTTGAAGGGTTTGGTTTGAGAAAGAGCACATCTCAAGGGCCATATGGTTGAGGAATATATGGTATACCAGATGTTGGTGTGCGTTACTCAATATCTTCCTAATCTTGCATCAAAGACACATATAGATTGTATTTGGGATCTCGACCCCATTAAAAAAATTGAAGGGGAGTACTTGGTGGGGAATGGTAGATTTAGGAAAGTGAATGGTAGTAAATTATGAGATATTATTTTAGTTAATTAATTCTTAATCTTCAACATAAATCTTTTGTAATTCATCTATTTACTTTTGTACAATTGCTAAAAAGTGGGATGCAATACATTTATTTATTGCAAACAATCAAAGATTGGATGACAATATGGATTGAACAATCTCAACATTCTGGTCATAGATTAAAATGGGAAACTATGTCTTCATTGGTTATACAAGCTCATTGTAATGGAGATCTTAATGTTACACAAAAGGAAATAGATTAAGCATATGGTTTAAGAGATCTCCAGGTACTTATAAGCTTGTTAATCAATTGTATGCTTTTGAACTCATGATGTAATAATTTATATATGTTTGACATTTTTTTAGGTGAAACACCACAAGGCTATGTTATGCAATGGTTCTAAATTTTGCATCAAATATTTTGATGACACAAAGAGAACTTGTGCTTCTAGGATAAGTGCAATCTTCCAGGTGACCAATATTTCATCTAGAAATGACTTACATCTTCAAGAATCTCAAAATTGATACTATGGAATTTTGGTTGATATACTTGACTATGATTTTAATTCTTGTATAGACTACGACTCAATAAAAATGATCTTGATGGAACTATTATTGAGCATGAGAATGAATTTCCAATAATTAATACAAGATTATTTGAGCTAGTTGGGGATGAGCCCTATGTTCTTCCAAACCAAAGTGAGCAGGTTTTTTACTCAGAGGTTCCACATAAATTGGGTTGGTCATTTTTTGTTAGACATGATCCAAGAGGAAGGCTGATAAAGTATAATGTGATGGAAGAAGAAGATATCGAGGAAGAGGAAGAAGTGGATCACGATCGAGAGTTAGTCGATGATGCTCCTGATGCAAATGATGTTGCTACTTATCATGATGATGATGCCTTTATTGATCATGATGGTGATGATGATGAGGAGGAGGAGGAGGAGGAGGATGACGATGATGATGATGATGATGATGATGATGATGATGATGAAGAGGAGGATGACGACGACGAAGATGACCACAATAGTGGTGGTGATGATGTTGATGATGATGATGATCTTAATGATGAGATAGATGAAGAATAATATCAATGATAGGAAGGTTTGGTTAGATAATGTTGAATGGGGGTTTGATTATCAATGACAAGAATGAAATGTACATTTATGTGATCAATGCCTATGCTATTCAATATTGAGTTCTTGATAGATCAATGATTTATTTGATTAACCTTTTATGTACCTCTCTCTCTCTCTCTCTCTCTCTCTCTCTCTCTCTCTCTCTCTCTCTCTCTCTCTCTATATATATATATATATATATATATATATATATATATATATATATGTATGTATGTATGTATGTATGTATGTATGTATGTATGTATGTATGTATGTATGTATGTATGTATGTATGTATGTATGTATGTATGTATGTATGTACGTATGTATGTACGTATGTATGTATGTATGTATGTGTGTGTGTATGTATGTATGTATCATGGATTTCTTAGCTAACATAAGAAAATTGATTTACATATGCAGAAACCCAAAGCCCTTCTACGAGCATCCCACACAGTCTCATGGATCATCAAGTATAAGTCAGTACACCCCATAGAGATTAATATATTTTACCATTTGTAAAATATCTCTCTCATTGCCACCTATTTCTCTTATTCCATGGAGTGTAGGTACCAAGAAATAGGTATTTTTCATATTTGTCTTCCTCGAACAAGGGAACTGTAGAAATGGTAGAAGAAAGTGAGACATTTAGTATGTCTAAATCAAGGAGATCGACTCGAGATCAAAATATTGGAAAGAAATTCAATAAGAACATAAAACATTTCCTTGCTCAAGCGGGTCATGTTCTTATGATGATGAGAGTGAAGGTGACTTCGATGTGCCCTTTAGGTACAAACATCTACAAAAACAATGGGTCCCCAATGAACTTCCTCCAATAAACATTGATTTTTGTGTTGGAGAGAGAACATATCGCATAGCACCATCCTCGTTACATGGTTTGGGCCTATTTTCCATGGATGGCATAAAGGTCCCTTAAAAAAATGTTGTTGAATTGATGGAGTATGTCAAACCCTACTATGGTTACAGTAGTTAGATGCAGATTGTTAGATAAAAAAATAAAATGTGTAGGTATGCACTTGCGAAAAATTATATACAACAAAAAATTAGTGAACAAAGAAAAATAGTAGTTGTATAAATTGATAGAAGTCCAAAATCATTAGGAAATATTGCAAGTTTTATAAATAGTACATGACTTGCATCAACTAAGAAGCAACCCAATTGAATATTTGAGGCATGCGAGGGAAATAATGTATTTGTATGTGCAATAAAATAAATACATGGAGGCAAAGATCTTCTTATTAATTACAATTTGAATCACATATATACAAACAAAATCACTATCATGGGCAAGATGGTAGATATTATGCACATTTAAAATCAACACCAATCAATGAATCCAACACACAATTAGTCATTTAGATTTTTTTGCTAACTTAGAATAATAACACATGTGTTTTAAAATATCTCAATAATTTTTTTTAAAATACAGGGCTATAGTATGGATCAATAGCCATAGGATACACATGGCGGTGATGTTTTTCATGGGACTTCTTCTTCCTGATAGGTAAAACTCATTGTTGTTGTACAAATTAGATACAAGAAATATGGTAATGTGTATTTTTTTTTATGTTTTATTCTTTACTACTATTTTGGATTTATTTTAAATATAGCACTAATAATATTATTCTCACAAATAAGTGTTGATCATGAAAATGGAAAGGAAAAGTAGTCCATGAGGAGTCGCATGATGAGCATGATGACTTCATGATTGATTTTGCCTCAGCCACTGATCCTATAGCTACAGTACAAAAGGTACTTCATGATTTAGCAAGAAGGTTAAAGTAATTGGCATCAATTTGACCTCAAAATCCTAAAATACAATAGAGGAAGGATGAGTTGATGCAACTAGTTGAGACATATACAATAATAATTAATATAGTTTGAATTATAAAAAAAGTTCAATAATAGTTTTTATAGTATACTCTTCTATTTATGTCATTAAATAAAATGTATGTGTTATTTTTATAGAGGATTTTAAAGAGGTTCAAGGGTGATTCCCCAGAGGATGATACTTCGGGTGGTTCAAATACATCGCATGTTCTATCCTACACTTGTGTTTTGCTTGAACAATATTTTTTTAAATATCTCTAATAATATTTTTTTATTGTGCTCTAACAATCTCATTTTTCAGCTCCTAGCATTGATCCTATGTTCACTATGTTTCCTTTTACAAGGAACAAAACTGAAGAGGTAATGCCAATTGCAATGTCAACAACACGTAGTATGGCCACAGATACAATGGCAACACCTATTGGTAAGTAGATTCCTCTTATTCTCTCTCATTTTTCATGTGTTTATTTCACCTGAACTATTATTTCTTAGGGGGAATTTTGTAATATTGGATTCATTTTATGCAAGAGGTGATGAGGACATTCTTAGGTGTACTCATGTTAGATGTATGGGAACACTAAAGAATTGTGATCATTTTCTCATCAGCAATGAAGATGGTCTTCCTTGAGAGTAGCCCAACTTCCAAGTACTTTAAAGATTGATCATTTCTTTTACTATACAATATTATACTCATAATCAAATGCACTAACCTCTCATGTAGTCCCTTGTAATAACTACTAATCTCATTATTATTTTGCAGGGAATAATCTATTTTATGAAAAAATTAATGATGAATGTTTGTGCATATTTGGTTCAACCATACGCACAGGGTATCATATTTTGATTTTATTGCTAGATAATTATTCTTTTGATCAATTTCTTCAAGTAAATTAAAAGGTAGCTTCAATTTATTTTATGAATCTAACAACTTTTTTCTTTTCTTAAAGGGTAGAATTTACAAACTAAAGAGTTAAAGGATAAACTCATTGATGTCATGGAAACACTTTTTGGACCCAATGTCTTTCAAAGACTTAGGCTCCTTGAGAAAGTAGGCCAAGCTTTGAAGTATATTAGGTACAACTACAGGACCCAAATGAAAAACAACCCTTGTTATGAGCGACCCCCCTATATTCCTATTATTGAGTGGGAGAATCTTAAAAAATATTAAGAATGAAATTATATACTAATTACTCTTAATACTTATGTGATCTAAAATATTTCAAACTTCACATAGGTTGCCTAACACATCAAAGGCAACCAAAGCAATAAAACAGAAGCACAGGCAATACAAGCTCGACTCGAGTGGATATTCAAAACTTGCTACACAAATTATAAGTATAAGTAAATAAAAAATTATACCCAAGTATTTATAAATTGTAAACAATTTGATCTTTGATGAAATTGATTACAAAAAAATCATGATACCAAAAAAAAATGTAGGCCATGGAGTTTTTTAAAACAACTTATGAAGAGGATAAGAAACTAGCATACAAATGAGGCTATACAATCGTGGTTGAATGACTCCAAGCAATGAGTGCATAGGGTTCTTCTATTGGACCTATTGATGAGGTAAATAAGTCAATTAATTTTTATTTCAAATTTAATACTTTAGCAATTAAATTGTATTTTATATTAAGTTCCAAAAATATAAGTTGTTATATTTTTTTAACGAAACAATGATTATATATTTGTTTAAAATTTTAAAGTGAATATATTTATATGTATTAAAATGAATGATTAACATTTCTCAATAATTGTCTTGTATTAATATGTATATATTTTTGAGAAGTGCACTAATTATTTTCATTGGATTGCAGCCTGCCAATCCTACTACACTAGTTGAGCACCATGGAGGCATTGATTTGAATGTGGATCATAGTACTGAAGGTATATATTTTCTATTCAATTTTTTATTTTTGAATTATTAATACAAGTAAATATTTTATATTTAATTTGGTGTACTAATACAAATTTAACTATAATATGTGTTGGGATTAAGAATACATCTTGTATTGCACTTGCAAGGGATGTAGAGGTTGTTCCTGATAAGTGTGTTCAGATTCAAGCTGGTGGGAAAGATGTTGTGGTTGGACAAGGTAAACAAAACTACAATGTTCTTTAAAATCTTTAAAGTCTCAAATTTTTTTAACTTAACCCTTTTTTGTTATTGCATAGGACCCACCTTTGCAAAGGATAGCAAGATCATGTCCACGAGTGAGAAGAAATATTGATGATGACATGGATATGTCTCTGCAACAATATAGAGAAGGACAAAAAAATGAAAAAATGAAAAAAAAAATTATTCATGTGAACCTATGTAACTTATTTGATAATGAATAATGTTAATCTCTCGATGTTTTATTTATATTATATTGAATGTTCATGTGAATGTTCTAATGAATCATATGTTCTAATGTTAATGTGAATGTTCTAATGAAACTTATGTGTTAATGAATGTTATCGTGTGATAATTCATGAATGTTATAATTTATTAATAGAATGAATGAATTTTAGATGTTAACAAGGAATTTAGATGTTGGGGGGGGATGAGCTTCCACCTTCACATGGTTGGCTCTAACTAGTAAAGAATATTAAACTATTCTCAAAAACAAGTGAAGTTCAACATTAACCTATAATTGCATGACAACTAACTATGTGAATCTCTTGGTTTTAGGCAGTGCAGAAGGAGGTCATAGTTTGATTTGCAATCTCAATTCATATGCATACAACATCAGGTGGAGTTGAATAAATGCAACAGGGTTGCATATTTGTTAGAGGTCTTTAATTAGGTATTTTAAGTAATAGACCATCATGAACATTCTAATGTTCATGATGGTCTATAATTTTAAAAACATAATAGACCTATTAAATAAATGTAAATGTGGTGGGTTTTTCAGCTCCACCTATTTTCCATGCATATAGAATGCAGATGCACGTGTATTCATGATTCAAAGTGGTATTCAGAGTAGGGTGGGCACCTGCAACTTGACATATGATTCCTCTATGGGGGATATGGTATTATTGATTGAACCATGTAGCTTGGACACTCTATGGCCTTTTTTCTTCACAGTATGGAGATGTGGAGACCAATTTAAAGATGGCCTAAAAAAGAAATGGTTATGTTTGTAAATTTTCTAGAACTTATGTCAATTGTTTTAATCTGAAAATTATGTCAACTTTTTAATTAAGGTAATTTTCTAGCATTAGATTTTGTTGCTTTAGTGCTTGCTAATGGTGACAAATGGATTGTGTTTTCCAAATATAATGCAAACAAGTTTACTAGGATTGCATCAAAATATGAAGTGAGGTAAGAAGGTTTTAAATATCAACCAATGCACATGTGATATGCTCAAATTTTGTCTAGTTTTTTCATTAGCTAACATGTTCTGCTATTATCTGTTGTGTACTATTTTAGTGAATGATTTGATGATGTGTTAATGTTACTTGTGAGTCTGAGGTTACATCTCCTTAAGAAATGACCACTTGAGGAAATGCAATTCTCTTGTAGTTAGTTTCATTTAATTACGCAATATAGTTAGAATTTTTATTTTCTGCCATTAAATAACTATTATACTTATGATTCTTAAGTGATATAATTTAGTAATGAAGTTAGTAGTTATAATTAGAGATTAATTGTAATACATTCATTTCCTCATATCTACTTGTAACCACTGTTGTGCAAAAAAACTTCATATTTTAGCATTGTTTTATCTTAGTCAACTATTGAACTTGGTTTTCTTTATGTAATTGATAGGTGGTTTAGAGAGTTCTTGGTTGCACATACAATACCAACATCATCCAAGAAAATATGTCCTTGGTCAATAATTAAATAAGCCTCTCTTGTTTTATGTGTAAGTGTAGGACTTTCAACTGCATTAAGCATGTGTACTAATATCTTTATTTAATTAACGGGAAGTATTATGATCAATGAGATTACATTTATTAAAATTATTAGATTTTTATAATTCATGGTTCCGTGCTACAACATTTCTAGGTTAGATTGAGGTTAGATTGTCTATAATTTTTTGCATCAATATTTTGTATCACACTTCATGCTATATCATCATTGATATTACATCTCTTTAAGGTGTCTTGTTTGAATAGTTTAGATACCATTATTCTTGTTCATGTCTATTTCTCTATACTATGAGTGCAAATCTATCAAGTCAATTTTTTAAGGATGTTCATTCATTGATTTAGAGCTTTCATGTCTTCTCTTTTGTATTTTCAAGCATGTATTCTAGCCTTCTTGCAAGTATTAATTCTAAAAGTAGTTATAATATTTATTATATTCATTTACTTTCAGGTCTTAGGAGATAGTATTTATTCTTAAAGTAGTTCTAATAACTACTATCAAATATCTAGGCATGCAATGCAATTCATAACCTCACAAGTAGCTTACAATTTCCCTTCATTAACATTTCAATGGAGTTAATAACTAACATCTAAGTACTGGGAATAGTAGCACACCAATATCATTGATATTTTTATAGTGGTTATCAACTTCTATGAAAGGGTCAATTAATGCTAAAGTAAACTTTGTTGTTAACTTGTACAAAATTAATAACTGCTACAAATTATTTGATACGATTTTGATGATTAACATTTTCTTCCATTCTTATTTCCTTGCATCTTGATTATGAAATATATTTTCTTCATATTGAAGTTCAAAAGTTTAGTTGCTTCCTCAAGCTTTGTGCATATACTAGAAAATTATTGAGTAGATGTAAAGTGCTTCTCACTTTTTACTATGTTTTTCTCAAGGCACTCACTCTTTTTCTTAAACATCTTTATAAATATCTCCAACATAGATCCCATACATATATTCAATATATTCATTGATAGAAGGTAGGTGGGTCTAGTAATTTGACATAAAGGGCCTTCCCTTATCGTCCTTTCTCTTTTTTTTAAGGAGAACCACTTGAAAATTACATGCTATCTTTAATGTCTCCAACAAACTTCCATCTTGGGTTACAATTCTATCTTTAGCCCACTTTGACAATTCATAGAAAATGAGGCATGGTCTCCTATAAACACCCAAGTCTCTACAAGAGTGGAATCACAAAGAGAATTTAAGCCATTTCTTAGTTGTTCAACTCCATTCATCTTCTCTAACAAGGAAGATAAACATCACTAGGATTTTTTTATGTTCTTTTCCTTTCTTTCTCACTATAAGATGGCCCAAACTTTGTGTTCTTCCTATTGTTGCTCATTCTATGGCTCTACTTCTCCTCAATAGTCTTCTCAACAAGAACAACCTATCTCTATCTCTTCACCTCCTTCCCAACAAAGAATTATTGACCATTCCCCCACCTCCTCACCTTCACAAGAACCCAATCCCAATATGACTAATTTTAGGAATTTCTTACACAAGTTCAATGATATAAGTTAGATAGATACACTAATTTCATTTTTAGAAGAGCTTGTGAAGATCACAGTAAATTATATGCACATATGGTTTATTTATGCAGTTCATATAACAACTCTCTATTGCCTACTATGAATTTAAGGCTATACTGAATATAAATATGTCCAATATAGTTAAGGGAGAAGAGTGATGAAGGATCTAATTCAGTGGTAGCATCTCATATCAATGATGGTCAGACAATCCTTCAGATGCTCGATACACACTTTGGCAAGCATCGTGTAATGGTATACTTTCCCATTTCCATTTTAGAACTATATTAAATTAATAACCAATGATACTATTATTTATCTATCATTTACTCTATCCAGTTTTTGATTGTCATATCTTATATATTCTTTGATAATTGTTGTACAACAAAACTCTCTAAATAGCACAATTTTAGGGATTGAAAAAGTTTGTATAGAAGGGATGAAAGGATCTAAGAAAATTCCTGAAGTAGGAATAGCAAGTTGTATGTTGGGATCTATGTTGGAGAGATTTATAAAGATGTCTAAGAAAAAGAGTGAGCGCCTTGATGTTGGGATGCTTGACTAGTCTAATCTTAGTGTATGACTTTTCATTTTTCTTGTAAGCACATTCAAAAGAGTTGTTTACATGACTAGTAGATGATAAAATGAAGTGTTAAAATAAATAGTGATAATGTTGTTATCACAGTCATGATTCATGGAAGACTGTGAGCAGTAGTAGAGAAGGTCAACCAAATAATGAGGAAACAATTATTTTCCTAGTTATAAAATGAAGTGATAGTGTAAACAAAACTAAAAATGGTGATAATTCATTGTTTTAGGATAATAGTATCACATGAAGTTCAAAGCTAAATGAGAAAATAATTTAAAATAAGGGCATGTAAGTGATTCAAAAGAATCCATGTTACACTGAGAGAAGTCAAAAAATAATGGAAAAGATGTTTTGTTCAATAAATTAAAAATAGTGAATGCATATGATAAAACACAAACTATTTTCTCATAATCTAACAAGAATTTACCTGTCATAACTGATATCACTTCCTTTTTTGGCTCAACTAATGGAATAAATGCTTTCACATTGCATAAAATGTTGCTTGGTTTCTGATTTATACTTGGTGAAATTTGGCTTGCAAAGCTACTACTAGTTCTTACATTGGGTGTTTTTGAATCCTTTTTTCTAACTAATGAACCATATTTGTTTTGCAAATGACTTAGATTTTCTGTTACAGAAGCTTTCCCTCCAATATTTGTAGAATTGAATTTGGGGCTCGCCAAAGATTTCTTTTGCAATAGATCTAATCTTTTTTTCTATGGAGCCAGTGACTGTCCTTTTAAAGAAACTTCCAGTTGGAGGAGTACATATGGGTGAATTATGTTTTGTTGAGTCTATCAGAATATTCTTGGTATTGAGAACATTTTTCTTAGTCAATGAGCTAAATCCTTTTTAAGTTGCATTCATTGTAATATGATAATCCATATTCTCCTCCTCGATTAGACTTTCCTCCTCAATAGGAAAACATCTAATATGCTCTTGAACTTGCTTTGCAAACAAGTTGGAGTCTATGTCTAAGGAATTTGTGATAGTCTGCAACTTCACGTGGACAATCTTCTCCCAAACTAGACTATAGTCCAAATTGCTTTTATTAATTTTAATTGATGCACTTAAACCATGCTTACCTAGTTTTGTAACCACACTACTTTTTGTTGAACATGGCCTTTTAATGTCACATTTGTCCGTCTAGAAAGAGAACTCTAACACATAGCTCCATGTGAGACAAAGCTTGATGCCTCTCTAATAGTAGAAGAAACCTAGGCATTACAAGAGAAAAATTAATAATTCGACTAGTTGTCGCAATTATGACAACCTATTCTAATGGCTAGTCGGCACTTGTATAACACAACTATTGTAACTATGACAACTAGTCCTGACATATGGATGTTACTTCCACAGCACAGTTATCACAATTACAATGGCGAAGTGGAGGCTCATGACATTGTAATTATTGTCACAATTATGATGGTGTATTGTCACAATTGTGATGTCATAAAGATGAACTCTTGTTCACTCCTTCCAAGTTATGACAATTTTGTCTATCACTATTACAGTGGATACCCTCATCATCACAATTTGTGATAGAAAAAGTTTGACTCCCATCTAACGGGAGCTAATTTGTGGTTCTGTCACGTGGGCGATGGGTAGACATCACAATTGCGATGTCCTGCCATCACAATTTGGGTCCAAATCTAAGAGTGAGACCATGGATATGTTTGTGTTCAATCTCCTTTTCCCTCATCTTCTTCCATAATTCCACCTTATCTCTCTATTATATATCTCTTCTCTCTATGGCTTCCTAAACCTAATCTACAAGACTAGGCCGACTTAGGTCAACTTTGTCCCTAGAGGTTTTGAGGCTCAGGGCCTTAAAGGCCTCAGGGGTTTAATTAGTTTTTTTTTTTTGTTATCTAGTTGGCTTGTACTATTTTCCCACCTGAAAACTATATAAGGAGACTTGGAGGCTTCATTTTCATAACATAAGATCATATCTCAAGCATTCAAGTACTCAAGCTCTTGCTCTCAAGTGAATATTTTTGCCTTTTTCATTCAAGGAGTTTAAGTATTCAAGATTTTCAAGCATTTAAGAAAGAATATTTATATCTTGCATTGGAGCATCCTTTGTGGGCATTTCCTCTTCAAGATCTATCTTATTTTTGGTCATCAAGGGAGGAGATCTACATTGAAGAATTCTTCCTCTTCTTCATTGATGAACTTTTATATTCATGGCACCGTGATGGGATTATGGTAGATCTATTGCAAAGAGTGGAGATACCTTATTCCTAATTCAAGCTCTATACTAAATCTACATACAAAATCCTTACAAACAAGGGTTTCAAGCAAGGTGAATCTTAAAATTTATCTTGTCTTTTAGTTATTTTCATTTACATTTCTCAACTATGGTTAGTTCCTTAACCTAGGGCTTGACTAAGGTAAGCCCTCATCAAACCCCAACCTCAAAACCTTTATTTTATGTGCTGATTTGCAAGTGGTCAGCGAAATTATTACATATTTGGAACCTACTTTTGAAGAGCTTTCTAGGGAAGTTAGTTTTAGGTTGTTAGACTATGTCAACCTAATTGTAGGATGTCTTCCCAAGTTGACCTAGTCCTCCAGTCTCTTTTTTAGGGAGAATTCTTGGTTTTGTTCCTTTCATCATTTTATTCCAAGATCAATGGACATATATTGAGATACAGTTTAGGTCTACAAGGTTTTGAGATAAAACACATATTCCTCTATGAATTTCAAGGCGATTCATTTATATTTTATTTCCTTTCGTATCTTTACCTTAGATTTACATCTTAATTGGAATAATTGTGTTTATGTAACATCTATATTATCTAAGCAATTAGTTCAATTTTACATTCACACCATCCTGTTAAGGGCCTAAAAGAGTATATTCCCTTGTATTGCATTCCTCTATACAATTTTAATTTAGCATTAACACCTTTCTCCCTTTGGGTCCTCTCTAATCTAATTTGGATCATAAGTGGAATGATAATTGGAAATTTTCCTCTTTCCCTCACATACACATATTTGAATGGCTCAGTGCCCTATAAAGTGGAAGTCTACATCTTATTAAAGTGCTTCTATTTTACCAGTAAATACTACGCTCTAGGAATATGTTTTTCATCCTATAAAACTTCCAATAGATGAAACTCACATTGACCTCTACTCAGAGATCTAATATTTTTAAGGTTTTATGGGTTTTATGTTGAAGTTGATGAAAGGTCAACCCTACAGCTCCCAAGAATCAAATGCATGCAAACACCTATCATAGAAAGAGAGAAGCAAAAGTTATGGAGGCTAAAACTACCAAATCCATAGATGAGACATTCTTGATGAGAAAAAGGAGAGATTGCTATAATCAAAAATGAATGAATGAGTTACAAAGAGATCAATCCTTATAAAAGGAGATCAAAACCTTAACAAGAATCTAACCTAGGTTGCATGATAATAATTAATTATTATATGTCTAAAGTTTAGCTTAAGTAAACTAGAGATAATAAGTGACTTAATAATTAATCAAAATGATTTAATTAATAAGGTAATATCTTATTACTCTAACACCCCCCTTAAGATAAACTTAGGGAGTAGCTAAAAACCTAGAAACTACTACTGAAAGCAAATTTGGGTCTCAGCAACAAAGCATGATGAGGTACCGAAACACAACCAAATCTATGTAAAGAGGAGAAATAGAGAAAATCACATGGGAAAAAACCTACTCCAAAAAGAGATGGAAATAAAATGTTCCAGAAGATAGGAACAAAAGGATGATTATGAAGAACACCACTAAAGTATGAAGCTGCAAACACTATCAAACTGTTGATCTGAAGAACATCCACTATATAGAACATGACCAAGTAGAGAAGAGTAAATCTGAAGATTTGATCAATCAAAGATGGAAGGTATCTTCATGGCCTCCAAAAATAGGAATGAAAGAATGTCTATATGGTAAATGATCTATCTCACTAAAATGCTTAGGTATCCAGCTACTACAATCACCTAGTACATATGATCAAATACTAAATACATAGCTCACTCCATTGAACCAACAAAGCAACAGAACCAACATAATCCCCCTATAATGTTGAGAGGTAAGACATAAATACTGAAACTCAATGCAATATCTTCTGTAGAAAGAATAACTACGAACATCGAGAGTGCAAAAGAAGTACTAACATCTATAATGGCATGTGTCATCGACACATCATGAGGATAATGTCATGGAAGGAACACTCACTTGACAAAGGAAGATGGTGAATATGGCCAACATGAAACCCCCCAAGGCACTTTATAACGTAGTGTGAGTACAACAAAACACAAAGATGTGCAAGATCCCAAAATGCAATAAAGTGGCACTTTATCTCACTACGTTTGCAAAAATACTTGAAAAGGATGTCAACAAAGATCAAAAGAGACATAAGGCTAATACATGAGATAGTACAACCCATGAAAAACCATCTAAAAAAAAAAATCAATCCCTAGACATGAAACAACCAAGATATCCATCAAAATGTAGAAAAACAAAAAACTTAATGGGACATGCCTAGAGCATAATCTAGAAAATAGAATGTCTCAAAATATGTCTCCCAAAGTGCAAAATAGAACTTCTAAATTTGACAAGAAAAACAGGCCACCAAACAGCATCAAAAATCAAAATAAACTGCACCATCATGATGGGCTTAGAATCAGCTTTTCGACACTTCTTTCACATCGAAAAATGGAGACCGGATGAGCAAGTTATGGTCAAAAACTTGCTGGAAAGACAAAAATAATTTTTTGCTGCCTCAAGATTAGTGCCAAAATGTCTCAAAAAATTAAGCCCACCAATAGAAAAATTACTTTGGGAAATGTGTAAATTTTGTACCAAAACTGTCTCGATTTGTGTACCCAAAAATCATAAAATTGCCACCTCAAGAAACATGCAAAATCTCAATTTTTAAATTTTTTTTTTTGAAAAATCTCAATTTGCGTGCAAAATTTTGAAAATTGCTGCCTCGGGAATTGTGTTAAAAACATAAAAATTTACATAAAAATCTCAATTTGCGTGCCAAAAAATCTAAAAATCATTGCCTTAGGAAACATGCAAAAATTAGAAAATCATTGCCTCGAGAAGCATGCCCAATCTAGGAGCAAAATTTTTTAGCCTCAAATTCCAACTATGTCCAAATTGGACAAATTTTATATGAAAATAGGGGTTTTGGGGTGCTTTGAGCTCAGTGGTGATGTCCGTTTGGGCTCAAAGTGCATTGAAAAATGGTGACCCCCTAGATTCAATACAAAAATAATAATACTCTGAAAAATAAACCTCTTTGAAAGAAAAAACACAAATCTAAAAGCTAAACCAAACTTCTCATAAACAGAATAGGGGCATGAAGATCTGAAGCATTGATACCATGTTGTAGTTGATGAAAGATCAACCCTATAGCTCCCAAGAATCACCTGCATGCAAAGACTTGTCACAAAAAGAGAGAAGTAAAAGCTATGGAGGTTAAATTTGCTAGATCCATAGACAAGACATTCTTGATGAGCAAAAAGAGAGATTGCTATAATCAAAAGTGAATGAATGAATTACAAAGAGATCAATCCTTATAAAAGGAAATCAAAACCCTAATAGGAATCTAACTTAGGTTTCATGATAATATTTTTAAAAATAATTAATTATTATATGTCTAAAGTTTAGCTGAAGTAAACTAGAGATAATAAGTGACTTAATAATTAAATAAAAATGATTTAATTAATAAGACAATATCTTATTACTCTAACATCTTTCTATTATGATCACAAATCCATAGTCAAATTTTCTATAGTAGTTGTAGATCCACGATTTTCAAAGAAGAAAATTGTTAGCCCCAACTAATAATGTAACTGAGAATGCTATGAATGTATGTAAAGGAGTCATATTAGTTGCTATGTTGTCATTGATGTCAATTCTTAGTTGATTAGACATTATGTTAACTCAGCAGAGTGATATATCAATTTAATTAATGGAGAGGGTTTGAAGAAATTATGTTGATGTCAAAGTTGATAAGTATGGTATTCAATAGGCACTTGAATGAGTTGGACAGTGATTATGTTAGTTTGGTTGTTTTACAATCATTTAATATTGTAATGTAATGTTCTATAGTAGTGATACCTAGTGACAAGGTGAAAGAAGGAAGATATTGTTCACTGAGTGACTACAATGTTAACACAGAAGTTGGCTAAGAAAAGACAAAGATCTTTATTACCTGAGCGCATTTAGTATTGACTGAGTTATGTTTTACCCGAGTGAAATGTTATGCTCACCAAGTAATAGAAAGAAGAAAAAGTTTGTAAAGATGGAATATGAGGACAAATTTTGGTGGAAATAAAGAATGTTCAAGAAGTTCAAAGGAACAAGTCAATTTTTTACAATATCTACGGTTAGAAAAATGAAATGAAGATATGAAGATGGAGATTAAAGAAGGATAAGGAGGAGCATAAAGTTCTATGAAAGTTCTATTCTCTAAGAGACCAAATGAAATGAACCTAAGATTGATAATTATAATTAAGCAGTAATAATTGGAAGAATCTGGAAGCATAGAGACTACTATTTAAGGAGTTTTTGAACAATTTTTTTGGTTGTTGATGTTGTTGGCTGAATGATCTTGGAATATTAAGGAAGGAGATCAAAGTGTCAAGTTCTTGAAGAAGAAAGAAGAGCCAAGTAAATCGAGAAAAGAAGAGAGGAGATTAAAATAGAGTCAAGGAAAAGTGAAAGAATGAAGCTATGAATTAGCCAAGTAAAGAGACAAGAGGTTAGAGATTAGAAAGAGACCGAGTTGAAAGGAGATATGAGCAAGCAAGGTAGTTCTAAACCTAATAGATCAATTTGTATTGTTACTTTCTAATCAGTGTAGCAAAAACTATCTCAACCAAGTGGACCTAACAAGTCTATGAAATCCTATATGGTAACATCAATTAGTGGTGTTTATAGGTCCTTTAGAGAAAACCACTCTTTAGACAAGATCAAGGAGTGATAAGGTCTAGATGTTCTTTTGGTGTAAATCCTCTAACAAGCTCACATTAATAATGTGTAAGTAAACCTTTAACAAGGTTGTCTCCTAGGAAAGATCACTTCAGCAGAGTACAAATTTTGGGTTGTTGGACCCAGTTGGTTTTTCCCTTTACAAGGTGTTCACGTTAAAAATATTGGTGTCAAATGTGTGATTGTTATTATGTAATCTGATTTCTAGGATCTAGGACTATTACAGAGAATGTTAACCAATTACATCAAGTTAATTTTGAATCTTTAATAAAGAAAATTAATGTAATTGTAGATAAGAAAAACACAAAATGAAATGACAGAAAGAGAGATAGAGACACAACACATTTGATTTCGGAGTTCATCTGGGAAGGACTACATCTCTGGGTCCAGCTCCAATAGGGGGACCGATCTGATTAACTCCAATAAATCAATACAAGTCATTTGTGACAATTCCCTTCAAGCACACACAACAAAAATTCCTCTATGCGCAAGAAAAATCATTAAGTCTCCAGATACACAAACTCTCTCTCATCATCGGCATAATTTCTCCCTTAATTTCCATGCCTTGAAAAGGCCCCTAACTCCTCTTTTTATACAAAATATTTGCCTAAAATAGGGCAAAACAAAAAATATATAATAATAGGCCTTAGCAATAGTCCTCCTTCGAAATCAGGGCTTAGTCATATTAGAAATTTGTCATTATCCTCTTTTGGAGGGTTAGTTTCTAACAAATCCCCTTAATTAGGCAAGGTGGAATCGGCTTTGTTTTGACTTTAGATAAAACCCGTGCCAATAATAGTTAAAGCCACTTACGTGGCATGATGGCAAAAAAGCTTTTTGAAAGCAAATAGGTTGGGGGTTCCAACCCCGTCGGTGGCTTTTAGCCAAAAATAAGGCAGCGGTGGAAGTTTAAGAGTCGGATTTGTCAAATGAATTACAAATCTCGTTGGCGGTGCAACAACCACCAGCCGAACTTTAAAGGCCGGTGGTCGGGGGTTCAACCCCCAGTGCCTCTAAAAATAATATTTTTTTAATTTTTAATTTTAATTTTTTTTTAAATTTTTTTTTTCATCATCTCGAACTTCAATCGGGCATATCTTTCACATACGAGCTCCATTTTTGATGAAACGAATGTCGCTGGAAAGCTCTCGATGAGATCTTCAATTTGAAATCCATTTTTGACCACTTTGAAGATGATTATTTTTTCACCTTTTGATGACCTTTGTACCTAGTTTGACCAAACTTTGACTAGCTATAACTTTTGCATACGAACTCCTTTTCCACCCGTTCCAGTTGTGTTGGGTGACAAATTTTGAGGATTTTAAACTAATGCTATTTGTTGGAGTTTTGGAGATACTTCAATTTTTGGTGAAAATATCCTCCGGATCAAGCCTCCCCATTGAGAAGCTTTCGGACCACTGAAAGTTTGGATTACTCAAAAAGTAGGTGAGGGTATTTCTCCCTCACTTAAACAATCTCCATCCATCTTGCCTTGCTTGGATGCATCCCCTTCAATCCCACTTGGAGGTATTCAACTGGTCCTCTTCGTGAAGTTCTGACATTCTTGTCTAGGATGACATTTTTTGGCAATTTTGTCATGTACTCTAGTGAAAGATCATCAATTGACAAAACCTGAACACTGATGTCTTCATCCAAGATCATTGGAGGCCATACAACTTCAGATTCTCAACATTGACAACTAAGTAAATTTGCATGTATGGAGGAAGATTAAGGCAGAAGGCATTGGTACCAATCTTTTCCAAGATTTCAAAAGGACCATACCTCATAGGCTTGAGCTTCCTTCCTTCACCTTGCATTCTTTCCTTACTGATATGTAACCAAACTCTATTACCAACTTGGAACTAATGGTCAATATGATACTTATCATGGTGAGCCTTGTATTTTACTTGGCTCTGCTCCAATTGTGCTTCTACTACCTGATGGATTGCTTGGAACTTCTGGATGAACTTCAAAGCCCTTTCTGCATCATGGCATCTATCAATAATGTCATCCTTCCCAAAAGCAAAATCTATTGGTGTCTTAGGCAGGTAATCGAAGCAAGTCTCAAAAGGAGACCTCTTTGTAGAAGAGTGTGCCGCATGGTTGTAAGCATGTTGCACATTGTGAAGACTTTCATCCCACAACTTAGGATGCTTACTACAGTAACCTCTAAGTAGATGCACAACTATCCTATTCACTACCTCTGTCAGTCTGCAGATGGAAGGCTGTACTTTTCTTTAACTTGGTGTCCATGAGTCCTCACAAAGATGACCAAAATTCCCTGAAGAATCGAGAATCTCGATCTGATATAATAGAAGTGGGTAACCCAAAATGAACCCATACATTTTGAAAGTACAAATTAGCTATCAATTCAACAGTGGCTTTCTTTTTACAAGGCATTAAAATACACATTTTGCTGAACCAATCAACTACTACATACAAATAATCATGACCCTTCCTATTCATAGGCAAACCCCCCACAAAGTCCATAGAAACACTTTCCCATGGATGGGATGGTACAAGTAATGGTGTGTACAAACCCAATTTCCTATTACTTGTTTTGTTGGTTGCACACATTACACATCCTTTTATATACTTGGTGATAGTTTCCTGCATACGAGGCCAATAACAATATTTTTGCAATTGAGCTAATGTCTTACCCCGAAATGCCTTGCAATCAAAGAGGTGTGTGCTTCACAGATTACATGTGCCTGTTCATCTTTAGGAATGCATAGTTTTCCCAAGTGGTACAACAAATTATCCTGCACATAGTAATCTTTCTCTTCCACATGTTTACCTTGGATTAAAGTTGCATAGATATCCTTAAATTTCTCATCATTAGCATATTGTTCCTAAAAACTTTCATGAACCATAGAACTATTCTGAAGGATTATCAAAGCATTCTTAATAGGAGGCCTAAAGAGCATATCTACTACTTTGTTATGGGAACCCTTCTTATACTTAATTACCAAATGCAACTGTTGTAGAAAACCCATCCACCTAAAGTGCCTACTTTGTTGCAACTTAGATTGTGAGTGCAAATATTGTAGCAGTTGGTGATCAATGTGGATTACAGTTTCCTTTCCCATTAAGTAGTGCTTCCATTTTTTAACACTCTGAACTAAAGCATAAAGTTCCTTATCATAAGTAGGATAGTTACTTACTGCTCCCAAAAAAGTTTCAGAGTGGCAGCAGACTGGTTTACCTCCTTGCATGAGTACAGCTCCCATGGCAAACCCACTTGCATCTGTCTCAATCTCAAATGGTTGATGTAAATCTGGTAAAGCTAGAACTAGTGCGGTGCTCAAATTTTCCTTCAAAGTGTCGAAAGCCTTCTATTGTGGACCTCCCCACTAAAAAGTTTCCTTGGTACTAGTCAATACATGTAACGGTGATGCAATATAAGAGAAGTTTGCAATGAACTTTCTCCAGTACTAAACTGTACCTAAAAATCTCCTAACTTCTGTAACTGTACTTGGTTTAGGCCATCCTACAATACCTTCACAGGGTCTACTTTCAATTGACCATTTCCTATGACATAGTCTAAGTACACTAAGGATGTCTTTGCAAATTCGCATTTTGACATCTTTACATAGAGTTTTTCTTTTCTCAATACTTCAAGTACTTTTTTTACATGAATTACATGATCATCCCAAGACTTACTGAATACAAGAATATCATTTAAATAGACAATGACAAAATCATCAATAAAAGGATGAAAGATATCATTCATGACTCTCATGAATGTAGCTGGTACATTACAAAGCCCAAATGGCATAACCAACCACTCATAAAGTCCCTGTTTTGTCTTAAAAGCAGTTTTCCAAATATCACTTTCTGCAATTCTTATTTGATGATATCCACTATGTAAGTCTAGCTTAGTGAAATAAATTGCATGTTTCAACTGATCAAGTAAATCATCAATTCTAGGAAGAGGGTACCTGTTCTTTATCGTTATCTTGTTCAAAGCCCTGTAGTCGATGCACATTCTCCAAGTCCCATCTTTCTTTGGAACCAACACAATAGGAGAACCACAAGGAGAATTACTAGGATGGATAACTCCTTTCTTGATAAGCTCTTGAACTTGCTTCTTGATTTCTTCATTCTGCAAGACTGATAAATGGTACATGCTAATATTAGGAAGTGGCGCTTCTGGCTGCAACTGAATTTCATGTTGTATCTCTCTTTTAGGAGGCAATCCCTTCGATTCCTGAAACAAGTCATCATAGGCAGAAACAAATTTGACCGTTTTAGCTTTATGTTTTGGATCAAATCCCTTAAATGCCTCAGATGTTTCATCTTCTTTGTCTTTTACAATCATCAACACAAAATTCTTACTAGAGTTGACTAACCTTTTCATTTGACTAGCATTAACAAGGGCCAGATTAGTCTTTATTTTATGTGCCCATACAATGTATTCGATTTTATCTTTAAATAGATGATACTTATTTTCCCCCCTATAGAAGATAGTCTGTTGATCATACAAATAGGGACTCCCAAGTACAAGACCAGAAATATCTAGAGGGACTACATCAACTTCTACCTCATCTACAAAGTTTGCAATGATAGAAAATCTTAACTTACATTACTTGGTTACCTGGAATTGAGCATCATTTCAAACCCATCCAAGAGGATATGGCTTTGGATGAGGTGTTGTAGTTAGATTGAGCTTCTTAACAATTTCCTCATATATCAAGTTAACTTGAGAACCCGTATCAAATAATGTATCAACCTTTTTTTGCTTGATGACAACTCGAATGTGAAATAATTATTTTCTTTTCTTATCATTCTTAGGAGAATAATCCTCACTTGTACTTGCACTTATGCTAGAAGAACTGATAGCTAATGAAAGAGAAATACCTTTTCCTTTACCTTGGATTCCGATGGCAACAATCTTTGTTTCATCTCTAGAATCAGATCCAAGATCTTGTTGTACTACAGCAGCAGTCTTTTTTTTGCTTTTATTTCCACCAAATTGCTTCAGCCTCTTTTTAGGATGCAGCTTCCAGCACTCAGAATCATCATGCCCTTCTTTCTTGCAATGTGAACATGTGGGTTTCTCACCTTCTTTCTTTACTATAGCTATTTTTTTACCCTTCACTTTGCCTTTGGACTTTTCCTCAGACTTAGATGGCTTTTTATCAGACTTATCAATGAAAGTACCCTTACCTCTTGACTCTAAATGTGTTGCCTGGAAACATACTTCATCCAAATTACAAGGATTCAAGACAAGAATAGAGTGCCTTAGGTAAGAACAAAGACCACCTATATACTTGAGTAAAGTGTCCTGGGTATACAATGGGACATTTAATGAAATAGCCCTTTTACGAAACTCATGGGTGTACTCCTAGACAATTTGACCTTTCCCTTGCCTAGAATGTTGCCAACTCATCATTAATTGTTGCATATGGCCTAGGGGGTAGAATTGCTTCTTTAATGCGCTAACAAATTTTGACCAAGACAAATTGAACTTATCATGTTGTGAAGTTTCATGTTGAGTCCTACTCTCCCACCAAGTTAGAGCTACACTGCCTAACCGAAGAGTGGCTAACTGAATTCTATCAACATCATCTACAAGGTTTTGAACTCTACAGTAGACTTCTACTTGCTGAATCTAGTCATCTAATTTCTCGGCATTTAACTCCCCACAATATATTGGCAAGTCAAACTTTATATCCAACTTTATTTGGGGCTTATGTCCACCCTTAAAAATATTAGAAGACTTAGAATGTGTAGAAGAGGGAGAAGAGAGAGGAGATGGAGGCTCACAATCAGCGCCTTTCTTTTTCCCTTCGCCATCACAAGTTGCATGCCTTTGCATCTTCTCTTCTCTTTCTCGTAACAAGACTTCTACCATTGACTGCAAATTCTAGAGAGTCTTCTAGATATTTCGATCTTCTAAACCTTGTCCACCACCTTTATCTTCCATCTAGAACGGTGGATTAGATCTTCGTTTTCCAATCTCAGAATTATATTCTTCAAGATCACCTTTGCCTTGATTCAACCTGGATCTTGTTAATATTCAAATCTACAATACTAGTCCAACAAAAGCTCTGATACCAAATTTGATCTAATTTCTAGGATCTAGGACTATTACAAAGAATGTTAACCAATTACATCAAGTTAATTTTAAAGATTTAATAAAGAAAATTAACGTAATTGTAGATAAGAAAAACACAGAATGAAATGACAGAAAGAGAGATATAGACACAACACATTTGATTTCGGAGTTCGTCAAGGAAGGACTACATCTCCGAGTCCAACTCCAATAGGGGGACCGATCCGATTAACTCCAATAAATCAATACAAGTGATCTATGACAATTCCCTTCAAGCACATGCAACAAAAACTCCTCTATGTGCAGGAAAAATCTCCAAATACACAAACTCTCTCTCATCATCGGCATAATTTCTCCCTTAATTTCCATGCCTTGAAAAGGCCCCTAACCCCTCTTTTTATACAAAATATTTGCCTAAAATAGGGAAAAACAAAAAAAAATTAATAATAGGCCTTCACAACAGTCCTCCTTCGAAATCAAGCCTTAGTCATATTAGAAATTTGTCATTATCCCCTTTTGGAGGGTTAGTTTCTAGCAAATCCCCTTAATTAGGCAAGGAGGAATCGGCTTTGTTTTCACTTTAAATAAAACCCATGCCAATAATAGTTAAAGCCACTCCGATGGCAACAAAGTTTTTTGAAATAAAATAGGTTGGGGGTTCCAACCTTGTCGGTGGCTTTTAGCCAAAAATAAGGCGGCAGTAGAAGTTTAAGAGTCAGATTTGTCAAATGAATTACAAATCTTGTTAGTGGTGCAATGGCCATCAGCCAAACTTTAGAGGCTGGTGGTCGGGGGTTCAACCCCTGGTGCCTCTAAAAATAATAATTTTTCTATATATATATATATATATATATTTTTTTTTTTTTTTTTTTTTTTTTTATTTATTTTTTTTTTTTTTTAATTTTTTAAATATTTTTTTTATAATTTTTTTTTTCATCATCTTGAACTTCAATCAAGCATATCTTTTGCATACAAGCTCCATTTTTGACGAAACGAACGTCGCTAGAAAGCTCTCGACGAGATCGTCAATTTGAAATCCATTGTTGACCACTTTTGAGATGATTAATTTTTCACTTTTTGATGACCTCAGTACTTGCTTTGACTAAAACTTGTTCATACTGATTTATGTGGACCTATTGGTATAGAAAGTTATTGAGGTCATAAATATTTCATCTTGTTTGTTGATGACTATTCTAGGATGATGACTCTTATGTTCATGAAGGTGAAATCATATGCTTTTGATATGTTTAAATGGTATAAAGATAGATTTGAGAAAGAAACTAGTAAATCATTAAATGTTTAAGATCTGATAGAGGTGGTGAGTTTATGTCTATTGAATTCACTAACTTTTGTGCTACGAATGGTATTAAGAGACATTTATTTGCACCGAGGGCACAACAATAGAATGATATTGCTCATAGAAGAAATAGATCAATTGTGGATTGTGTAAGGACATTGATGGTTGAAAAATATGTTGCATAAATATTATAGAGAGAAGCTATTAGTTTGATTTTTATACTCTCAACCGAGTTTATTTGAAGAAAGGAACAAACAAAACACCTTATGAACTCTAGTATGGTCATACACCTAATGTAAGTTAGTTCAAAGTCTTTGGAAGTAGGTATTATATTCACAAGGATGCAAGGAATGATAAATTTAATTTAAAATGAGATGAAGGTATATTCCTTATTTATTCATTTAAGAAAAGAGCTTATAAATATTTAAATCAAGCCACTAACAAAATGGTTGAAAGTGCAAATGTGAGGATTGATGAGTTTGCAGATAAGAACAATCTAGAAAGCAAGAAGAAACCATAAAATTACAACAAGTTTGTGTATGTGTATAAAGAGGCACCACAAACACTACCTAAGTTACAACCAAGAGCTTTTGAGCATCAGACAATATTACCTAAGTCACATACTGCTTTACCCGATAGTATACCCCGAGCAAGAAGATGAACCCATACAAATTGGAGAAAATGCAAAGAATCAAAGAACTAAACCTATATTGGAAAAATATGTGAGAAACAATCATTCCCCTAAATAAATTATTGGTGACAGAAGTGTTAGAGTATAGACAAGAAGTAAGTTAAGAGAGAATACTTGTTTGATAGTTGATTTTGAACCTAGAATGGTTAAGGTTGCATTGAAAAATGAGAATTAGATAAATGTTATGAATGAAGAGATTGATCAGATATAGAAGAACAATACATGGACATTAGTACTGATACCACATACAAGAATGTGATTGGAAAAAAATGGATTGTTAGAGATAAGTTGGATAAAAATGGAGAAGCGGTAAGAAAGAAGAAAGAATAGATTATGTTGAGATGTTTACACATGTGGAAACATTGGAAGGAGTAAGAACATTTTTAGCCTATGCTACCTATAAGAAGTTAAAATTTTACTAAATAGATGCCAAATCTGTATTTGTGAATGAGATAATTGTAGAAGAAGTCTGCATAGAACAACCAGAAGGATTCATTGAACCTGATCAGAGGAATACGGTTTGTAATTTGAACAAGGCATTGTATGGATTAAAACAAGCACTAAGAGCATGGTATGAAAGCTTACATTCTTATTTGGTTAAGATTGGATTTGCTAGAGCAAGTGAAAACAATAATTTATATTTGAAATGTGAATATAATGATATGGTATTGATTAGTGAAATATTTGTGGATGACATTATATTTGGAACAAATGACATGTTATGTAAGACATTTGTCGATCAAATGAGTACATAATTTTATATGTCAATTTTTGGTGAGATCAAAATTTTCATTGGTTTATAAGTTCATCAAACAAGGAAAGGTATATATGTTATATAATCTAAGTATGTAAAGGAAATCTTGAAGACATTTGGAATGGATGAGTCTAAGCCAGACAATGAAACTATGGTGATTGGAGTAAAATTGTCAAAGAAAAATACATCTATAGAAGTAAATAACATACAATACAAATCAATGATTGGTAAACTATAGTATGTTGTACATAGTAGACCAAATATTTCATATGTTGTTGATTTAGCTTCAAGGTTTTCATCTAATCCAAAGGAGACACACATGACCATTGTGAAGAGGATATTCAGATATCTTAGAGGAGCTGAAGATTTTTGCCTATGGTATAAGAAAAATGATGACTTAAATTTTAAAATCTACATCGATGTTGATTGGGTTGGTAATGTGAATGATAGAAAAAAAATAAGTGGTGGAACTTTCCTTTTAGGAGAAAGATTGATAACATGGATAAGAAAGAAATGAAGTTGTATTTGGGTAAAAGCACAAACCTATGTCACCTTTTATAAAGAAAAGGATCCTAGAATGCAAACTATTCAACTTTAATGACATAAAAATGCTATTTATGTTTAGAATTTGAAGATGATGTAAACTGATGAAATGTGTGAATCTGGATGAACTTTACGTCTATAATTCTTTTCATTTTTTTGAGTAACAATTTGTTCATGTTTTTGAATTTTGAAGACCTTTTTTAAGTATGAAAAATATAGAGTGTAGTTCCCATCAAACAAGTATATATACAAATCATCTTTTTTAACTCTAATTTGAAAATATGTTATAAATCACATGTATAGTTATGGATCAAAAAAAATTTTGATTTTTGATGTATATTTTCTTATTTTATAAGTACTTGAGGTTGACCTTATCAAAAACCAACAGTATTTTCCTCCTGTCAAAACTTCCCTATCAAATCTATACCTTTTTAAAAACAAATTACACACTCTTGAAGAGGACTCTCTTCTTTAAGAATAAATATAAATTTTTAAAAAAAATTGATATGATTTTGCTAAAGTTTTTATAACTACAATATAACTATAACTAATATTAATTATCTAATTATCGAATAGACATGTCCCATGAAGCAACATGCCTACTCTTTCCCTATACTCAATATAAATGTGAGTGGATGTTGCATTTGAAAGACACATACCGCATACATGGCAATATTACTGCATTTACAATGATCCTAGAAATCCAATATGGTATCAGAGCAAGGCTGCAAACAAAAATAGTAAAGAACGAATCCAAAAATTAACATGATATCATAGCATATCTATAGAAGATTTGGGCACAATTTATTTGTTGGATGTCTATAGATGCATATGTTCGACCATTTTTTATTGGACTATGGTTACAATATAACTCGCATGAAATAGTATGTTCAAGAACTTTAAATTTTATTAAAATTCAAATGATAAGGAAAAGCAGGCAACATGTTTGATAGAATATCATAACATATCGAAACAAGGTGAAAGGTGGTTTCAAGGTTCGAGCTCAAAGACCTAAATGTGACATCTCAAAAGAATAAGAAATGATTAATAAAGTCAATTGAATCATTTGACTACAATTATGCAGAGATGGCATTAATGAATATGGAAATCACAAAGTTTATAAAAGGTGGATTCTATATGAACCGCATATGATTAACTACAGAGAATTATTCCTTATTGGCAATGAGGGTAGGAGCCACATAGATTGGGCCTTAAGGTCTGAGCAGATTGGGGATGAGTGGCAATAAAGAGGAAGATGGTGGAGTGATCTCATGACTGGACTAAAAAGAAGGCCATGACTCTATAAACCCAAACTCATTAGCGGTAGAAATAAAAATAAATAAATAAATAAAAATGAAGAAACTAATGACCACATTTGAATGGTTAACCCACCACACCATAGGAAGGATTTAGGAAGTGACATGCATTCTTACGGTCCATTTGGTTCCTGGAAGATGACAGGAATTGGCTTTTTCAAAACTCAAATTTGAAAATTTGTGCGTTTGTTTCAAAATTTGCAAAGTGGAATTAGCATACAAGACTTCCAATTTTGTCTCAAGACCAAGTTTTTTGACTTCCTAAAAAAAGTAGGAATTGAAAATCAAAACCTGGTTTTGTTCTTTAAGGAGTGTAAAAACAATAGATTGGACTATTTTTTGAAATTTGCCTTCAACTCCAAGCTTATGCATAAAAATGTGTCTTCACACACATCTTCCGAGTGAAACAAACGGTTTCAGGAAAATCCCAAAAATTAGAATGAAGATATATACAAAACCTTGATTTGGCTAAACCAAGGTTTGAACAAATTTGGGTTTTTTAAACTACATGAACCAAATGGACCCTTAGTGATTCATCATACTAAGTGAAGAGTTTTTTGACAAGTATTAAGGGAGGAATATACCTCCAAATAAATAAATAAATAAATTTGACTAATCACCAGCCCACGTGGAGAAAATATTAATCATGCTTGCTCTCAACAACTTGGACATGAATCGTAGATATCCATTATTTGCAACAAGAGTGACTCACAGAAAAGGGCTATGCACAAAGGTGATTGACGATGTGGTGCAATCAACCAATTGAATATTGTTACTAACATGTCATAAGCTTGGCATAGGACGGTCAAATGTCGGCAGCAAAAAATGAAACAAGGGGCACTTGTGCCATAGTTCCTGCCATTGGTGGTTCTTTGGGCATGGGGGATTTTATCAAGTTTTTGTATTTATTGGTAATATGGTATAGTGGCAATTATTATTGTTTATTTATTGTAATCAATTTTTTGATACTATGCTTTCAAATGGCAAAGTGCGTAAACTAGGAGGCCAACCGAGAAAGAAAGTTCCATTTGATATTAAATGTGGTCCTCTTAGAATTTAGTATCCAATTTAAAATAAGGAAAATAAATAACAAGCCCCTAAAATAATTTAGCAATGCCAGGATGTCATAATGAAAATCAGATTTACATGTGACTTACTGATTGTTTAAAAATAACTTGAATAGCTGATTTCAAACTATGCTTTTTTCACTTGGTAGAGTGTGTAAACTATCCAATTTAAAATAAGAAAAAGTAAATAAAAAGCCCTTAAAACAATGTAGCAATATGAGGGTGTTGTTAGTTCAGATTAATGAAAATTAGATTTACATATGACTTAGTAATTGTTTAAAAATAGACAACTTCAATAGCTACTATGAACATGGTAAGTTTGTTCAATGTTTTAATAAAATAATTTGATGTAACAGATTATGATTAAACAATAACTTACAAAAAAATTTGTTAAGTAACCATCTTTTATTTATTATTTGGCAATACAATATAAGTTATCCATAACACTTGTGCATTGGTTGTAATATTTTTCTTTATCTGCAAGCATTGGCTTGCCAATGAATAAAGTGACTTGTTATTGATAGTTGCGCATAAGTAATGGGAACCTACCATAATTGCAATTGATGTGAATGTTTACTATTTGTTTTATATGTCAATAATAGCAATAATGAAAAAGTACCTCAATCTTCGTGTACTTGAGCCTATTTAATGTTGTTGGATATGTGGAGTTGTGTAGTATTCACTTGAAAGTTGAAAATCGTTTGAAGTCATAGATAAGTAAGGAGTTTAGTACAATTTCATCTGCGGCCTCAGTGTAAGCCAGATGCCCTTCTAAGTTGCAGCCAACCATCCTGAAACTATGAAGATTCATTTTTAGGGATTCTAGTAAGATAAATAAATTTACCATAACTTGAATTAAATCTACTGGGAAATAGATTGTTGCATTGCTTCTAAAGAATGGTATTAGTATTATACATATTTTGGAAATGAGATTTACAGTCACAATCAAGACATTAAAAATTGAATGTTTTTAAGTTGACTTGCACAACCAATTGAATGACTCCTAATTTTGTTATTAGATCATTAGATCATTGTAAAATACATTCAACATTTTCCTTTAGCCATTAGAAGGATTTGCAGCCAGCATGCACAATCTTTGGAAGTTCATTCTAATATTTAGGTCCTACACTTCTAGTCTTCTTTTTTGCAACATTTTGGAAAGTGGGAGCATCCAAGTTAGTATGTGTTTCTCAATAATGCGCAACTTTGTATCGTCATGTGGTTCTTTTGTTTAACTCTAGATGAACCTATGAAGACAAATTAGAGAAATACAATTATACATCATAAAAATAAAAACTAAGAAATCAAGTAATAAACATAAAAAGATCATAAGTATCACATAAAACTCTTTTCCATAATGTTTTGTACAAGATAATTTGTTGTTACAAGTCGACTTGTATAACTGAAAAATAAGAGTGTACCTTCAAACTTGACAACTGCCTCCTTGCTTGGATGCCTCTGCAAAGGTGCAAACATTTTGTCTATTGCTTTGTAGCCGTTAGTAATGGTGGAATTTAAAGGCAACCATTCAATTATTTGTAAATCCCTATATGTAATCATTATAGTGCGCTGACAATTTTAAGAAATAGCCATAACACCGAGAGCAATCAAAATAGCTATATTCAATGATCAAACACCTTATAAGGCTTCGCCATGTAAACCAAAAGAGCTTAAACTAAAGTTTTACTAAGTTTGTCAAACAATTTTTATTTTTTAAAAATTTAAAGATAATAATTTAACAACAACAGTTATAACATAGCAAAAGCAATTAACATTCACATAAACACATACCATAAAATAGATTACAATTCTTAAGGGTCCCATGACGTTGAATCACATTTAAATTTAATACATAATAAATCCACATCAAATAATAATATACTAGTATGAATCCATTTAAATAATATACAATTATATATGATGCCACTTGGCAATAAATAGAATGCACAATCATCCACTGTACAGGTGACATGGTATGAAAGGCTGAAATAATATACATCATGAAATAAATTACATCATCTCTTAAGATCTTATGAAATCAAATACAATACAATAGTACAACCATCCATCATAAAAATACAAGAACATATAGAAAGGAACATTTGCACAAACACATCCAACAATGCCATTTGACAGTCGGATCTCAATGGTATAAGTAAAAGCACTACCACCTAACCTCGTGGAATCTAAAAAGGTCCACTCCCACAATGTTGAGGAGATAGTCTCAAGTCCCAAATAGGATAACAAACTCAAAAGTCAAAAACTAACATCTAGGTTCAAGGAATTACCTAAAAGCAAACTATCTAAAAGGGTACCAAGACACAAGTATCAACTAATCCCAGAGGCAACACAGACATGTAGGAAATCTACTATGCAAGCGAGCAAGTGTCATCACATGAATCAATGCTAGAGTTACCTTGGCAATCTAACTTGACCCCGGCCCCCTAGTGACTCTATGCAGCACTAGTATCCTTTTGTACTGACAAGGCATACTAACAATGCATGGTCACAACCAAGCATCCTCTCTACTCCCATCCTAGTCTATACTAGCACTCGAGGCATGGGCGAGAATATACAAAGACTATTACTAGGTTCATTTTATTCCCATTTAGTGTAATATTTTCACTTATTGAACAACTTACAATGGGTTACCCTGGTAGCCACTTTGGGCCCCGGCCTCCATTGCAAGCCACTTCCCAACATGACATATAGATAACCTACCCAAAGCTCAGTAAAATCAAAAGATGACAAAAGACCACATACCATACATCAGTTCTTAAACAAGCAATTGACAAGTATTGAAAAATACTGTTCATAATCACAGATTCCACCAATACGATCATCCTAACAAGACTGATCCCAAAATCAAGTATACATAAACCAATCCATGTCATAACATGACATCACCAAGAACAAATCATACAAACACCTCAGTCCTATAAAAGTGACTAGAAAGTAATCCAAATACAACTGATCAAAGACTCAAAGGTTATATTAGATAGGTCACACCATTCACCTCAGTTTCACACAAGAACACTGAAAAGAAATAACAATCAATGCATCAAAACATCTCATAGAGTATACAAGACACATTACTATGGTTGAGTATAAAAGATCGATATCAAAACATCATCATGACATCACAAAATAGAACTCTCGAGCCTCTGATAAACATCATAACTGGCCAAAGCTAAGTCAAACCCAAAAACCCCAACACTAGTAAATCACACATCACATAAAGTGCATACAAAAGTGAATTTCATAATTCATTAGGTTTTAAAAACCCTAAAGTTCAATATTTACTAAAAGTTTTTAAATTAAATCACAGACAATTCTATAATGGAAATCAATTTTCTCAAGTTTCAACCCAGAGAACTTCTGAAAACATAAACATAACAGACATGAAGACAGAAATTCAAAGAATGAGCAACTACTGCACAAACCCACAAAATCCTACCTGGATCTGATGCTAAAACAATGAACGCACAAACACAAAAGAATCTTCCTTTTCCTTCAAAAACTCTCTTTCCATAAATTGGCTCCTCCAAACCTATGTATCTAGAAATGAGCTCTAATTTCCTTAATAAAGAGTTTTTCCCCCAAATCAAGGCTTTGATCATGCAATCATGCGAGAACCCTTTGTCTTTAATTACTATAATTTAATTTCCATGCACACAATTTATCCAATTTAATTAAAATAACTTTTATTAAATCAAAGCTTTCTCTCCCTTATTAAATCATGTAACATTTTTAATATAATATTTATTAATTTAACTAATAATATTATTTAGAGTTTATTAAAAATAAAACTCCTAAATAAATTATTATTAAATTAAATAAATGTAAATACACCTAAATTAGAACTTTAATCAAATCTTTTAAATTTAATTCTTTCATGCACATTTAAAGAACTTTTTAATTAAAATATTCTTTTATATTTTCTTTTCCTCCACTTATTAATTAGTGTAAGCACTATTTAAATCATAGTTTATTATTTAAATTAATAAGAATAATTAAAGCTCACTATTTAAATGCAACCCTAATTTAATAATTATTAATTAAATAATAATAATAAAATAATATTAAATCGTTAATCTTTTAATATTTTATTTTTATTTTTATCCAAATTCTTAAATTAGCTACATATTTAATTAATTTCTAATTAATTAAATAACATCATATTCTAATCTTTCTTTAACCAATTTTCTAAATTCAGACCTCTAATTTAGACTTCTAAATTTAGACTTTTTATTTAAAACATAAATTTAATTAGTTTTTAATTAAGCAAATATTCACATATTTTAATATTTTCTTTTTAATCAAATAATATTTATTACTCGACTAATAATATTATTTAGAGTTTATTATTAAAATAAAACTCTTAAATAATAATTATTAAATTAAATAAATATAAATATGATAAAATTAGAACTTTAATTTAATCTTTTAAATTTAATTATTTTATTTAATGAATTTTTCAATTAATTAAGTATAATTAAATAATGAATTTTCTGTATACAATTTTCATGCAACAACTTTAAGCAATTTAAATTTATTAAATTAATTTTCTTTATCACTTTAATTAACCATGAGAAATTTTTTAACATCATATTTATTAATTTAAGTAATAAAATTATTTAGAGTTTATTAATTAAACACCTAAATAAATTATTATTAAATTAAATAATTATAAATATGCTAAAATTAGAACTACAACTTTATCTTTGAATTTTATTCATTTATTTAAGTAATTCACGAGACATTTTAATAATATATTTATTAACTTAATTAATAACATTATTTAAAGTTTATTATTAAAATAAAACTCCTAAATAATTGTCATTAAATTAAATAAATATAAATATGTCAAAAATAGAACTTCAATAAAATCTTTAAATTTAATTATTTTATTTAATTAAGTTACAAGATATTTTTAGTAATATATTTATTAACTTAATTAATAACATTATTTAGAGTTTATTATTAAAATAAAACTTCTAAGTAATTATTATTAAATTAAATAAATATAAATACATTAAAATAGAACTTTAATAAAATCTTTAAATTTAATTCTTTTATTTAATTAATTTCTCAATCAATTAAATATAATTAAATATCAAATTTCTTTATAAAATTTCCATTAAATTAAATCATTAAATTATCTTTTAATTTGATTTAATTATAACAGAAAATCACCACATACCCACAAAACCAAAAATGACAACTCAACTAAAGGCAAAGAACATAATCAAACTCTAGGGTCAAAATCACAAATTCACATCACTTGACGAATTCGGATGGATAAACTAACTTAGATACTTGTCCTATTTTCTAGGACAATGGGCTTAGGGTTTAGGATTTGGACTCAAGAGTTATCTCCCCACTTATAGCATTGAAATACTACGATAGGGTACACTCATCCTGGCAATTCAGGGAAGTCGATACCTGGTACCTACAATCTGCATAAAATACATGCATGTACAAACACAATATTCTAAACTAAACAGGGAATGGTAGGAAGTGGTTCATTGTGTAGATCCTAACTAGCAAGTGACTACGACTCCCTTCCTCAACCACATCAGAAATGTCAAACATAAAGAAAACATACACGCACTACTAGATACAATTGATTAATTGTGTGTTGTCTTTGATGTTACACAAATGTCATATCACTATCAGTCAGTATATGTCAAGCTCACTTGGGTAGTGAAGATAGTTTTCTATGTCTACCAAGAATTCATCTGTTTGCTGAGTTCAGAAGGTAGTGTCTACCGAGTTCACTTAGGCATCCAGAGGAAAGTTGCAGAAAGTGAGTGTTAATCAAGCTCACTCGGTTAATGAAGGAAAGTTGGATGGAACCAGGGCTAACTGAGTTCACTCGGTTGCCGAAGGATTTTTTGCGACTTTGTAGTATTAATCGAGCTTCTGTTGGTTAACAAAGGAAATCATTTCTGAGTTAGTTTCTACCGAGTTGGGTCAGCTAACAAAGGATTTTTTTATTTTGTCGTATTAAGCTTAATTGATTTATCTATTGATTCCAACCGACTAAGGTGATGAATATTGATTATTCTAAGTTGTATTTGGGCTAACTTGACATAGTGGAAGATATAAGTATAAGGTCAAGTTGTGATTTCAAAGTGTGAAAAAAGTATGAAGATCTGATGATGAAAAGAGGAAGCGAATTTGAAGGATAAATAGAATATCCTTATGGAGCAGCAAAACTATATACGATCAGGAAGGATCAAGTACAAGCCAAAACAGAGATCAATAATCAACAATTCAGTTGCATTCAAATTAGGTCATCTCATTGTTACTCTCTAACCATTGTAGCAATGATCTAAATCTCCTAACAAAGTTGGCTTAACAGTTATTTGCAAATCCTTTAAAAAGGTGGCAATTCCATGAATTGTTCTCAAGACCTCTAACAAGGCCACTCCTAATAGGGTGATTAAATCATTTAATAAGGTCACACCTAACAGTGTGTTTTTTAATCTTTAACAGTGTTGGCTCCTAACAGGGCTCACTTCAAAAGAGTAAAAAATAGTAACTAGTTGCAAATTGGTGGTTTTTTCCAAATTGGGTTTCCACGTTAAATCCTGGTGTCAAATGTGTTCATGTTATTTTTCTTTTATGTTCTTGCAACTAAGTTAAAGTAATGGTAATAATAGATAACATCTAAAGGTTATATGTTAATCATTTATCATGCTAATCCAATTATTACCGAGTTACAGAATTTTGTGTGTTTACAGAGCTTCAGCAGTATTCAATTATCTATTTTCATTTTTGTACTGACATCTAAGGGATTTGGGATTTATTTTTGTAGTAATTGATTCACCCTCCCCTCTCAATTACTCCTCCTATATTTCCAACACGCACACCATACACATGCAAGTATGGGGTAAGTATCCCTAGAAACCACATAAAAATCATTCATCTAATTAACATCATTCAATAACTGAAATAACTGGCACTAAGTACCTAAACATATATATATCAATTGAATATAAAATAAAACTAATCAATCCTGGTAATCCAGCACCGCTAATCATAAAACATAATAATAGAACAGGCCTAAAAGAATATAGTCAAAACAAATCAGAAAAGTCAAGTAGGGGTAGGCATTACACACCTTGTAATCATGAATCTTCATAAACCTGAAAGAAAATAATAGATTTTCATATTTCTAAAGAACTACCATGTAGAAAGTTTGACAGACATGCTTCTATTATCACAATGTAGAGCTATGTAGGTTTGGAAAACTAGTAGCCTAGTCCTCAAAAGACAAAGTTTCCCCAAATAAATCAAAGCAAAGCTTATTGGAAATGGTACAAATTGAAGAATGGACTCAAAAATTCTTTAAAAACACTATAGAATTGGGATCTTTTCATAACTGTTTGAATTTAAATGAGAAGTATTTGAACAATTATGGATTAATAGGCTTACCATATGAGCACTATTACTATGAGCCCTATTAGGAGACCATTCAAAATTGGTAGCAGAGAAATGCTTAAGCAGTGATAATGAATATTTTTAATCTATTAGAAAAATGTGTACCAGTATTAATACCATTGAATGGTACCATTATAATGGTACATTCTTCCAGATACACATCTACGCTAAGAATCTTTGAAAAGTTGTGCACTCTAAATCAAGTTTGCAAGTATGAGGATTTTGACTCATTGAACAAGTGATCTAAAATATTATAATGCTTTTTTAATACACAACATTTGAGGTAACAACCTCATGGTAGTTGTTTATAGCCTTATAAGAATATTCCAAAAGTATGCACATCTCAAGACAGAGTGGTTGTCTTCCATGTCCTTTGTTTGCTAGCTAGAAAGTATGTGTTTGATCTCACCAAATACAAGTGTAACAACCCATTTAATAATTGGCAACATCTTCGCAATGCATGTAGATTATGGATGTGATGTGTGGCATCCTGCATGAAATTTCACTTGCAGGGTAGTGACTCCAAACCTCAAAGGTGAAGTGTTGATTTCCAAAATTCCATATTGGAAGACAAAAGTAAACAAACATTAGGAAAGCATGGCAAGAGGTTTGACACATCTATAAAGAAAGGCAATAGCTATCAAACGTTTGGAGGGCAAGGCAGGGGCTTAGAAACAACTAGAAGGAAAGGAAAGAACTTTGAGACATCTAGAAGGAACGAAAGGAGCTTTGAGAGGTGTGAAAGGCAAGGCAAGAGCTTTGAAACATATGGAAAGAAAGGAAGGAGATTTGAGAGGTTTGATAGGGAAAGCATGAGCTTTGAAACATCTAGAAAGAAAGGAAGGAGCTCTAAGATATTTGAAAGGCAAGATAGGAGCTTTGAAGCATCTATTGTGTAGTATGGTTTTGAGTGTAAACACCATCAATCATGCCCTAAGAATAGTGTAATCCTTGTTGCATTTGAGCTGCGTAGTTTATGGCACCAAAACATATTTAGAAACTATAGAAGTAGACAAAAATCCTTAGGAGGGTTCGCATTTCATGCCAAAAACAAAACAAATCAGTTCCTAACAATTTACAATATCTGACTGATAATTTTCCAAACTAATTTTCTCGCAAAATCCTTGACAAAAATTATTTTAGGGAAAAAATATAGGAGAAAACTTGTTATTGTTATCATAGAAAACTAAAGATTTCTTTTAGAAAATTATGGAAGAAAGCCTACATAGAAAGATTTGGATGAATTTCTCAAGATTTTTTGTTAGATCACTCTGGAACAAACTTTTACAAATTATGGAGTTTCATATTAGTAAAATTAGAAACAACAATCCTAATGCTCTCTGCATTGTAGAATGCAACAACTAATAAGGGAATCAAAATCTTAGGAACTATTGAACGCGTAAATAAAACAAACTCAAGTTTATTATAATAGAAATTTGCTAGTAGAGGCCCTCAATATTAATATTAACATAGAATTAGAGGAATGCAGATGTTAAGTCACAAAAAAACATCTACCAAACTCTTCACTGAATCAAAAACACCTACCAAACAAAGGGGTCAACAACCAGGAAGATTCAGGGAGAATTGCAAAGTCAAAATGTGTGCTTAATTTGTGTCTTGATCGCCTACATCCACTGATCGCCTTGCAAAAGATGCACAAGTTTTTCATAATACATATTTACCTATTCAATTTAATGATTGCAAATGTATTTAATGCCATAATGATGATCTTCGCTTTGGACAACATGGACAATCTTTTTCATATTTTTTTTTTAAAATGTATTTAATGCCATAATGATGGTCTTGCCTCTTAACAACATCGACAATATTTTCCATATTTTTTTTAGAATAAAAATTATTTTATTCATTGCCTTTTTGGTTCTTAGCCAATAGAAATCAAAATAAATGATTTTATTTAAATTAAGGAAAATATGATGAAAATAAGAAGTCTTAAGAAATCTAAAGTATTTGTCTAAATTTAAAGCTCTATTGATCTATTTAAATAAAATTTAGGACTTAATGGTTCCATTAGTTACTTGTCTTGGCAAGAACTAATAAATGTGAGAGATTAGAAGCACTTTGGACATCAAGAGGTTGAAGTACGTAGGACACCCACGTAGGCAAAGATATAGACAGAGATAAATGGCGATCATTCCATATAAAAAGTGCAGCAAATAAACACCAAAGTCTCACGTCATTGGGAAAGACATATGACCCTTTATTAATGATGTTAAAAAAGTTCCTCATCATAATTGTGACATCAAAACATCATCGTGTTCCACGATCTACATGAAAGGTCAAGGTGTGAAGGCATATAGCAAAAGGATGTATTATAAAAATAATTTGACAATATTTACTTATAGACCCTCTAATTTGGAGGAGGAGTCAACAGTTAAGGGGTCATATATAAAGAATATAGGCTTTATGAAAGGAGAAAGGATTATTTGAAGCCAAGTTTACAAGGAATGAACACCCCATAGTGAACCAAATTGCAGTTATGAACAAGAAATAGAGATGAAGGCTATTCACCCTATGTGGCACACATATCTAGGGAGACAAATAAGAATCATAACTAGCACGAGCTCCAAGCTAGATGTAATAGGGTTAAGCCAACAACCCCTATAAGTGAGTAGTAAATTGCGGGGTTGATGGTTAGTTATTAAAGGGAGATATTAAAAGAAATGTAATGTGACTCGCCACGAGTCGGGCGAGTCACCCGAGTCGACGAGTCACCAATGGCTTGCCAGGTTAAAATGACCCATGACTCGCAAGGATCATGAGCAACTTGACTCGACCGCGGCAGCAAATGTTCAGTTGGGTTAAAATATGATTAAAATCTCTCTTTTTTTAATATTTTTTTTCTTCTTTGTTATTCTTATAACCCTAAAAGGGCTTTCATAACAATCTATTGTGAGAAGAAGAGAAGAGAGAGAGAGGAAGAAGAGAAATAGAGTGTCATTGTTTTGCAACCAGCTGAAAGGAAGAGGAGAAAAGCTTGCATTTGTGACATTGGAGCTTGCATTTAGATCATCAAGGAGTTTATAGGAGCTCTTCTCAACACTTCTTAAAGCATTTCAAAGAGGTAAGAGTTGATTTTTTAGATTTTGATGATTTTTTTCTCTATTGCTTATGTGTTTTTTTGGATGTTTTTTTTTGTATGTTTATGTTTTTTTTTTTTTTAAACTTTAGATCTTCATAAAATAGTAAAAATACAATGCTTAAATGGTAATATTTGGTCTAAAATGTCTTGTTGTAGCAACTTTTACATTTTTCCTTACTCATAATGGCTCCTAGAGGTAAAAAAACCCAAGCTCTCTAAATGTAATAAAAAAGATGAGTGTTGGAAGTACACCATAGACTTTCTAGGTAGAGGTAAAATTGAAACAAAATGCCTATTTTGTAAGGTCGTTAATAGTGGGGGGATAAATAGATTGAAATACCATATTGCTAGCGTATGTGATCATGATACTGAGCCTTATAGAGCTGCAATTGTTGAGGCTCAACATTTTTGTTATGTTGCTTTAGAAAAATATGAACAAGAAAAGGAATTAAAACAAAAACAATTAGCAGAGTTAGCTCAGATTGGTTCCAATTACCTTCCACACTCATCTGGAAATGTTTCTGTGTTGAGTTTTACACCCGGGCTAGGTTCAGTAGGTTGTGTTGGAGAAGGTTCTTCCCTTCCCCCCTATCATCCTAGGCTTCTGCTAGTCGTACTTCTTCTACATCTATTCCTTGCACTGCTAGTGGTGCTACGGTTGCTACCCCTTCTAGTAGTATTGGCTATACCTTTCGTCCTAGAGTCAGAAAATCTAAGTTGGACAATTTTTTTGTACTGCATTCCACTCTTGGTGAACAATCCTCACTTGAGATCTTGGGCTAGAATAGGGAGATCCATGAAGCTAGAATAAGAGCAATTTGCAAGTTTTGGTTTTTTTGTAACATTCCATTTATAGCAGCCAGGTACTTCAACTTCATTTATATTTGATTGTTTTATGTTTTAAACTTTTAAGTTTTAAAATTTTAATTCAATTTTATAATTTTAACTTGATGTTGAAAATTTGAATTTTGAAATGTGCTAATTAAAATGTTTTTATAAATTAAATAGGACTCCTTATTGGCCGAGGATGATTGATGTGGTTTCCATTTGTGGGGTGGGGTATAAAGCCCCCACTGAAGATGAGTTGAGTGGCCCCCTCTTACTAGAAATGGCTGAGAAGATGAAACTTGAGTTGGAGGACCATAGAAATATTTGGAGCCAAAAGGGGTGTACCATTATGACAGATGGATGGACAGATAGAAGGAATAGGACCTTCCTGAATTTTCTTGTTTCTAGCGGAGGTAATTCATCATCCTCTACTTCTTGAAGTCTATAATTTAATGTATTATTGAATAACTAAAATTTTGTTTTATTAACTATTGATTCTTGAATGATAATTATTTTGTATAATTTTCACTTTCAGGATCCACCATGTTTTTGAGGTCTATAGATGCTTCCTCACATGTCAAAAATGCAAAATTCTTGTGTGAGGCTATTGAGGAGGTCATAAGGGACATGGGGGAAGAGATTGTTGTCCAAGTGGTGACTAATAATGTAGCTAATTATGTTGCTATAGGTAAAATTTTAACTTCTAAGTTTCTAACTTTTTAAGTTCTAAAAAAATTATTTTAGTTTTTCATTAAATTTTGAAAATTAAAATTTTTTTAATACATCAAAAATTTTCATTATTTACTAACTAATTAAAAATTGTTGCAGAAAAATTTTTGATGGAGAGACACCCAAGAATCTTTTGGACTCCATGTGCGGCCCATTGCCTCAACCTCATATTAGAGGATATTGGCAAGCTTGAATGGGTGAAATTATGTGTTGCTAAGGCCAAAAATATTTGTAAGTTCATCTATAATCATGCCTTGGTCCTCAACATTATGAGGCAATACACGAAGGGAAAGGAGTTGGCTCATTTCGGTATCACAAGATTTGCCTCTAATTTTATCACACTAAAATCCTTGCTGAGTTCAAGCTTAGCTTTGAGGCGCATGTTTGTTGGTCCATAATGGAGTTACTCCTCCTTTGCCACCACCCCTGTAGGGATAGATGCAACAAAATGCATTTATGATGAAGAAGGTTTTTGGGAGCCATGTTCAAAGATTGTGGAGGTAATTTTAAATTTTAAATTTTAAAAGCTTAAGTCTTAAAATTTTATAAATTAACTTATCTCATACATATTTTTGTTTTATTTTCATTGTGCAACTTTGCAAAGTTTCATCATTCACTAAGTTGTTTTTTGTTTAATTGTTTTGTAGACCATTGAGCCCCTTGTAGCCCTCTTACGAGTTGCTAATGGGGAGAAGCCCTCTATAGGCTACATGTATGAGGGCATGGATAGGGCCAAGGAGGCTATTAAGGCCAAATATGTAGGAGTTGAGGAAAACTATGGCCCTATTTGAGACATAATTGATAGGAGATGGCAAAATCAGCTTCATAAGCCCATCTATGCAGCAACCTATTAACTCAATCTGGCATACCATTTCTGTGAAGATTTCAAGGTAGATGAGGAGGTTCTTAGTGGCCTATATACTGTGATATCAAAGATGGCCACTAATGCCACAGATATATTGCTTGAGATGGATACCTATAATAATGCATCAGGCCCATTTATTCAAGTCAAATTTGCAAAGAAGGTCATACAAAATTGTAACAAGGTAAAAATTGCAGCTTAAGCCTTATACAATCTAGTTTGTAGATTTCTAGCTTTAAAGTCAAAATTTTGAAATGAGACTAATATTTTTTTTTTCCTTTTTTCAAAATTTAGATAGATGGTGGCAAATGTTTGGGCCTTTAACCAAAAACCTTCAGCAAATCACCATCCACATAATGAGCCAGCCAAGTAGCGCTTCTAGATGTGAGCGCAATTGGAGCATGTTTGAGCACATCCACTCGAAGAGGCGTAACAGGTTGTCTGTGAAGAAAATGAATAGGCTAGTCTTTGTGCATTACAACCTTCGCATTAGGACCAGGGAGATTTTGGATAGTAACACCTCTTAGATTACTCTAGAAGAGGTTGATCTAGAGTCTGAGTGGATCACTTAGGCTACTGATCTTGTCTTTAATGATGAGGACCTACAGTGGGTTGACGAGGTAGATAGAGAGGGCCACGCTGAGGCTGTGGCTATGGCAGCAAAGGACCAGAGAGCTCTAGTTGTTCCCAGTGGGACCTCAAAGGCATTGGTAGAGCCAGAGACTATAGTTGATCCTAGAGGCACCTCATAGGCTGATGCTATGGCTAATCAGTCATCCAAGACCTACCTTAGACGCCTTACTAAGAGGCATTTTATAGACTATACGGAGCCTGAGGTTGAGGTTGGGGATGAGGATAAGGATGAGGATGACGATGACGATGACGATAACGATGACGATGAGGATGATGATGACGATGAGGACTAGGAGCCATAGCTATAGTCTTGTTTTAACTTTTTGTTTAACTTAACATATGATCAAAATTTGGAACATTTGATGATGACTATTGATGTGTTGGATTTCATAATACATATACATTTTGACGGGTTGCATGGATTTATCATTTTGTATATGATTCTATGTTTTACTTTTATAATATTTCCTTCAGTACTGTTTAGTTACTAGTATTTAGCAATTTACCTTTGTAGTATTGTACTTATGTAATCGATGTATGTTTAACTTTTAAGTATGTGCATTATGATCAAATTATCTTCTATTTAATGATGTTATTGTGTCTTTAAGCTTTATTCAATAATGGGTGCATGGAATGTTCTTCAAATCCTAAAAAATCTCAAAATTTTGAAGTTTTTTCACTTTGCCAAGTCACAATCGAGTCACTGCCAAGTTCGAGCTAAGTCACGAGTCAAGTTACCCTTGCCAAGTTCAAGCTAGGTCCGAGTCACGTTACTTTGATTAAAAGAGAAGTACCAATGAATTAAGTGATTATCATATCATCGGCGAATCAGAATGTCAATCGAAATTTTCATTAGTTTAATATGACCGTTGACAAATAGAGATTTCAAATCTGAAATGAGTGCAAATATGAGCATACATTAGAAATTATTAGTTTATATCCTTGATTACAAGGGGTTTCAATCACCAACGATGGTTAAGTATGGTTCACGGAAACACTAAGAACTTATTAGTTCCTACCTACGGCAGGATACTAATGGAATGCTTTAGTCCAATTTTTTAGTTCCTACCGGAGGCAAGTAACTAATGGAATCGTGAGGTGCTCAAACTAATTATTTCTCACCAATAGAATTTCAGCATTAAACTACTTCTAAAGTTTTTTATATGGTTTACTGTTTTAATCTATTTTCTTAATTTTAAAAAACTTATTTATCTGAACTCCTATTGGCTTCCACTAATAAAGGCAATGAGAAAGATCCAAATTTTAAACCAAAATTCAGAGAAATTTAAAAGCATCAATGTGGCGATATGCTTTTGCATTAAATGTGACAGTGACATATCATTCTCTGGATTGCTCTCTAATTTTTATCGTTATGCAAATTTGGTCGACCGCCATATCCACCTCCATGCCACATCTTTATTACAGAGTTTCTGATCCCATGATCCCGTGTTCTCCTCTTGCAGATCTATGATAACCAACATTTTTTTAAATAAATTTGTGTTCCCATTTTAGTGGAATTTTAATTTGGACGCCGTGTTTGCAGAATGAAAATACTCAAATTGCCGTAGAGGAGAAGCGCTACACACATAACAGAGTCCTTGTTTCTTTTGGAGTACTTTTTTATTATCATATATTCCCAGAATCTGCCAAGCTAGAAGTCCAAAAAATTTAGTATTGAAAAAAGGTTTCTTCACTAATGACTCTAGAATGGCAGCTGATATCTCAAAAACTTGATAATTTGTTTTACGATCTCAATGAACCTTTTATATGTGCTTCTCCCCTGCATACGGTTGTGCCACATAATGATTTATTAGTTCTTTCAATGCAGCCCTTGTCGAACATAGGGGGCACTGTAAAACATATCAAGCATTATGCTCTCCACGTGTCCACACTTCGAAGCATATTGGGCCACTCACACATTCATCGACCTCATAAATCTAAACATATTTCCTCTTTTTGGAAACTTTTGGAGCGACTCCTCCAGTCTCCTCTAGCTGTTGGCATACTTGATCACATTCTTCTTTGACTGCAGTAAATGTTATATATAGATCTTCCAGCATGTTTCTTGTTTTTTCAAGATTTTCTCTTTACCCATATGAAGCTCAACTTTCTATTTTTTCCAGCTAAATTTCTTCGAACACCAAAGGGCATCGACTATTGTCTAGACTACATCAAGCTATAAATTCTGCAACATCAGAAAAAAGAAATAACTTGCTCCAGACAACTTCAAAACACTAAGTGCAATCTACAACAGAAGTTGACCAGCCGCACCAAAAACAAGTCTTCTTTTCCATTTGGAAGACATGCTAGATATAATCTTAAATCCTAAATTTAAAAGTTAATTATTTCATATCGAAACTATTTGAAAAGATTTTATCTCATTCCACATATAAATCACATTAATACGGTCACCAATTGTCTCTGTGAAAAAACACATTTCGTGCATTGTCTTCATCTTCTAGAGAAATAAGAGTTTCCTCCCATTCTACAGGCATGCCCTCTTCATCTACATCGTTTCTTATACAAAGTACTCATCCCGTTTGGTTGCTGGAAGATGAGGGCTAAAACCGGGTTATCAGGAGTAAAACTAGGTTTTGCAAAAGAACTTTGGTGTTTGGTTGGTTAAAATCATAACCTGGTTTTCAATTTCATCTTCCAATTTTGGTCAAAAATTGGAAGAAGTTTCTTCCAACAAAAAGGTGGAATTCGAAATTAAAACCAGGTTTTGAATTTTATGACAGTTTTTTTAATAATATTGTGGGGTCCACGGTATATTTATCTTCCGTGTCAACCAAACAGACCATTGGCTTTCCAAACCACAAAACCAAGTTTTCGAAAACCTGATTATAAGATAACCTGGTTATGGCACAAATTTATCTTCCCCAACCAAACAGGACCCCTATCGAAGATTTCCCTTCCACTTCTGGTCACTCAGGAATCAGGACTGTACTCCATGCTTATAAAACAAAAAACCATATTGTTGCATTTAATTCTACAGATATCTGGATTAGTAGACATCAAATACAGTTTAATCATGTCCAAACATGCCGACTATCATGCTTCGAAGTCTTACACACAAGTGACACACTTAAACTTACTTTTTGATGTAGCACAAAGCATATATGTCATATCTAAACATTATCGTCTATTGTTCTCATTATTATAAGGGTGATTTTCAGTCAACATTCGCAATATTGGCATTGGTAAAGTATCTTCTTTTCTCTACTTGCTTGAACATACACATTGTGTACTCTTTCCCTTAATAATAGTTCATATGCCGACTTATGATATGGAGGAACAATGTTTTGGATAAATAAATAAAAATCTATTCTTAATAAAATTGAAAACAATTTACTTCTTGTTGTTGGAAATGGGGAAGTCTGAATAGCCAAATTTATTTATTTTTCAAGATTTAGGTGTCCGAGAATTCGAAAGTATAGTAACTTATATGCGGGTGGTTTGATTTATTAATTTGATTGAAATTTTAGTCGAGAGAACAAATTAACTCTCTCAATTAATGACATTTCAGATATGCATTATTTTATGTTTTAATAAAGAAAAATTAAAACAAAAGAACACATATTCAATAAAATTATGGGTAGCATTTTATAGATGAAGACATTGTGTCACTTTTATATCTTGTCATAATATTTATAGTAGTTGGAGAAATCAAATAGCTAAGAATATAAATTTTATCTTTGTGAAAAATATTTAGAGAATAGCAACAAAAAATAATTTGTATAATAAAAATATTATTTGAGTGGGGAAAAATTGTTGCACACTATAAACAATGCATAGTCAATAAGATATAATTTTTAACTCTTTGATTAAAAAAAAAAATTTAAATTCTTTTTCTCAATATTTTGTAATCTTCATTGTAGTGTTTTTTCAAATATGTCTTAGGCAAAGAATATTTTATTACTTTAACAATCAAATTAAATTAATTTTGATATTTGATATTTTACATTCATTAGTACAAATGTATCATCACTTTCATTTTCTTATAACATTTATGACTATTATCTCCAACCAAAATGCTTTAAATATTTTCATACAACAATCATATATTCATATATGAATGCAATATCAAATAAAAATCTTAATCATACTTTTATTTATCTAAATTGGTGACTCCTAAGCATCAATGTTATATAAATAACTAAATTACAAAAAATCTTACGTCCTTTTCTAAACAATTGTTAACATTCACCCTCTATATCTCTATCCCTAATATGTCATATGAGAGGTAAAATACATGTTATTATGTTTTATTAGATAAAAAATTATAGATTTAACATTCCAATATTTTATTGACTATGTTCCTAAATTATGTTACAATCTAACAATTTTCTTAGCTAAAAAGTACAAGAAGTGTTTGCTGGAAGAAGAAAGAAGCACATGGCATATTTTACACACTGGTTGTATTTAGATATTCAAAATCACACACACACACACACACACACACACACACACACATAACTTCATACTTGCCTGCCTCTACTATGGTTCCTTAGTTAGTGTAATGTAAAATTGTTCCTAGATTATCACTTAAGCAACTAATTATTATCAAAATTAAATTAACAATAAAATTGACAATACAATTTTTACATCTAGTCTTTGAAAATATGATTCCCAATTCAATTTAGTAAATTAAAATTATGTTCCTCGTTACTTTTCTATGAAATAGTTTAAGCATTTGCAAATACAACAATAAAATTCATTCATCTCATCTTACAAAAATATTCACTTTGCCAAAACCCTTTTTAAAAAACTTGTCTGCAATCATTCTTGCATCATCATATCTTTTATCATAAATGGCACAACATAATAGGCAGGAACTATGACGCTTGTGTCCCTTATTTTTCAATGGGCCAATGAAATTGAAGATTTTTTCTTACTATTTGTTTAGACTAAATTTTAGTGACCAAACTTTATTTAAAAGCTATTAAAATCATTCAAATAATAGTATTTATTTGCAAACCTATTGGCTAACAGCTTAAAAGGCAATGAAAAAAATTATATTTAAATTTTTTAATAAACTAAAATAAAATGACAACTGTTACAAGTTAGTGTAAAATGAAAATTAAAATGGACATGTGCTATAGGTTACTTAATGCACCTCTAACATATAGAGTGCATTTTAAAACATACACCAGCTTCCATAAATGAAAGTAAATACTCGAGATTTCAGTGGATTTTGCCGCCTCATCAATTTATTGATTATTAAAAACTCTATTCTTGCTTAAAAACTTTGTTCTTCCTTTTTCCACTGTTCATCTACATTTATGTATTTTGCACCTGAATTTTATGGCGATTAATAATGTTTAAAATTTTTAGTTCATGTTGTTTTGCATCCATTGATTCGTTGTTCCTGATTTTATTTTGGATATAACTCTGTTATTTTTTTCTCAGGTTTGAAGTCAGCATTCAAGACTGATGCACTTTTATCAATCATGCTTTTCCATGTTCTTGCAAGAATTTAACATCAAACAATTCAATTAACTTAGCTCAAGTAGAACTTCTAAACTTAGAAATTTGATTTGTTTAGATATAGTGAGATCTATATACAGTCTCAGATGCTTATCAAATTTTTATGTTATCAAATGGGATTTTAAAATATCAAAAGCCCGTGCACAACTTAAAAACCCAAACTCATGAAAATGAAAACCTAGACTTTGAATGGCATGTGTCTTTTAAATGCTTATATAGTTAACTGTTAAAATGATAAAACCTGCAAAATTCTTCTCAAAGAAATAGCGTTTAGCATTTTAGAAGAGGGCAAGGTATCTTCTTACAAATATGCAAAGCTTCCATTTACTATAGCAGAAATGTACAAACATCTTTACCAAATTCTATGAAGAGTATATCAAGATGTTGTACTAAGAAGAGAGAAAACCCAGCTGTCAAGCTAAAAGGAAAAATGCTTCCAAATAGGTATGTACATTGATGAATGGAACAAAAATCATTTTTTGGTTTTAGTAAAAAAATTTGGAAAATAAAACTTGTAGCATGCATTTTTTCAGACAATACAAAAATGGAAATCATTCTCAGCAAAAAATGACTTACAAAATTTCATCAATAATACCATAGATTTTACTTTAATGGCACAAAATGGAGGGGATTCTTAAAAGATTTTTAAAATTTGAACATTTCTTTAACTGCTTTAAAATATATAGAGATTGAAGCATGGAATTTGCTAGATAAAACCCCTCGTATACCAAAGACTGATGACATTATACAGAAGAGAAGAAACATATAGATTTAAAGTCTTCAAGTCTAAAAACTACAGGTTGCGAAAAATCAAAAAGAAAAGTTTTATCAAGGAAAAGAATATAATATTATATCATTCATTAAAAATTGTAAGCTTTAAAAGAGTTGATATGTGTTACAATGTGGTCGTCTCTAGCGAAAGCTCTCAAATATCCATGGCCACAAGAAAACTTGTTCTCATGCTCATGGAATTGCAGGCTTAAAGAGGATTTTAGAAAAATAAATTCACAACAATCCAAGTCCTACAAGATAGTAAATCCATTTCTGTGCCATAGGAAGCCCTTTTCATTCCAGATGTATTGTCTTTTCTTCCATGTGTCTGCACATTAATTGGTAGATTGTAGATGTGTTTAACATCGATCCACTCTTTTAGACAAAAGGACAGCTAGCAATTTTAAAATTAAATACATTCGATTTATGGTAAGTTTTCTTTAAGATTAAATGATCATATTTATAATGTTTATAATGTCAAGTCAAAAAAGGAAAAAAAAATCTTGAAATCTATTCATTCTTAGTTTAAGATATTTTACATTTTTCTAATATATAATTTTTTTGAATAACTATTACATTATATTTCTACATCTTTTTAGATTGGCTATTTAATTTTATGTTAAAATAATTCATTTAATCTCTTCAACAATAATAGATTCAGCTGGACAAATGTTTTTCAAGGCTGGATTTGCCTATAAAGTGTGCCAGTAACCTCACGACAAGCACCTGTACTACAAAATGCACACAATTTGGTTTGTTTTTATTTTGTAGTTTGTTAATTTTCAAATTTCCTCTTATTTAAATTCAAAGATAGTTTCGAAGGAATATCCTATTATTTTTAAAATTTGAATGACCAAAAGGCTACAACATCTACAATTTCAGCACAACCAAAAGTAGATGTTTGCTAGGAGTTCCTATTTTAGTCACATACTTATATTAGAGGATGATGTGCGTTCTTTGTGGATCAAGGACTTCTCAATACTTTTAACCCTTTTTCCATTCTTCAATTTGACTGCAAAGTATGAAGAAGAATCAAAGATGCCAAGATTGAAAGAGAAAGAAGCTGAGTTTCATGTATAACAAGACCAATTTTGCTAAAATATTTGGAGAGGTTAAAACAAGTCAAAAAATTATATCTTATTAAAAAATATTTATATTTCATAATATGTTAGTTGAAGCATGTTATTATTGTTTTTGTCATTAAGGTTTAATTATTTTTAGGTTATAATTATCATTGGTTTTGGGTTCTCAGTAATCTATTGTATTTGCAGTTTCATTCCAAGCTTATTAATACTAGTTCAAGTAATGACTGTAGAGAAGCTTTTCATTTGCCATTTAACATGCACAATAATGTATCGATGTTTGTTTGAATTGAGGAAATTTGTCTCTATTTCTTCTCTCGTTAAAATTAAAGAATGTTATAGTCATAGGAAACAAGAATTGTGAAGTTAAATTAACCTAGGGTTAACTACACTCGGGCTTACATTACTAAGCTACAATATGCTCCATCATAGCTTCCTTTTCTATGACATATGTTTTCTTATTAACTTTAATACATTTAGATATTGTGTTCATCAAAATAAGTTTTCTAATGTCACATACCTGAGCTACTTTATATAAAATATATTTCAACTTATGGTAAATTTATTTATCTTACAAAATTAAAATGGTCCATGTAATGTCTATTTTCTACTTACTCGTCACTCTACAATCTCCCCATGCACAAAACACCAGTAGAGCTACATTGTGATTTCTATTGGCCACCATTTCAAAGAGTTCATACAATCTCCCCACACACAAAACACCACTAGAGACAGAACTATGGCACTTATGCCCCTTGTTATAAAGGGGGGCTTGCCCAACATAAGTCAATGATGGATATTGAAGTGTGTACAAAGACCCAAGGAGTGGTACAAAGTACGATAAGAAGAGGATCAAATAACATTGAGGAAATTTTAAATATTAAATAGTAGATAAGGATGGAATAAAACACACCATCAGAGATATAAAGGAGCCCACAACCAATAATATGTGCCAAGTATTATACAGATCCATGTGAGTAATAAATGTGGGAAGAAAAAATAATTAAGTACTAAGTTTACAAGAGAGACCAAATGATCAAATAATAAATTAAGAGAGACCAAATGGATTATTCAGATAATTATGATTGTAGTTACATCAGAGGCTACCAAATAGCTTAAATACCTTACCTACTTTAATCATTTTGGAGAAACATGATTGAGCATCATGTCCCACAATGTCTATAAGGTAAATATAGAATAATCAACATTAATGTGTTGAGACCTTGGTGATGGGGACTATTCCTCTACGAGGGCCATCTAATCAATAGCGATCACATGTTATAAATAAAAATATTTTGGATATCGACACCTTATAGATAAGTATATATAATGCATTACATTTCATGTTAGTAAGGAATATATTGCATTAAGAGTCTTACATGGTAAGAGATACATTACATATGAAAAAATCAAGAGACATAATAAAAGGAGTAGAAAATAGATATTGAAAAGAAAAGGATAAGTAATCCTTCATCAAACTCTTAACCTCATAGGATTTTATGGTAGTCCATCATTAAAGGTTCGAATTTGATGTTCTTTTCTTTATTACTAAAATTTACGATTGTAAACTACTATAATAACTATATTGGTTATTAGAATATAATTAATTCATTATGAATTAAGTATAGGATAAAATTTCTAATGTTCTTGTGATAATAATATTATTACTACGAATAATTATTA